>CM023960.1:7992873-8003080 GCA_013407115.1 Glycine latifolia
TTTTATTACTTGTAAACGATCGGTGCACTTGCCGTAATCGCGCAACATCCCCCTATTTGGCTTGTTAAAGACTAAAATGTAAAGTGCACAACAACTAAGGAAAAGAGGGAAACATAATGGAAGTCTATATCATTAAGAAGGAACCATTACATAATAAACACAAAATAAGTAAAAATAGAGCATAAAAAAAACTAAACAAGCATAGGCCCTTTTAGAAAGAAACAGAATCATCCGCTTCTAAAGTGACCTTTATAATATCTAGCCTATTTTTAATTGCATCTAAGGAGACACTAGTCTCAGCTCTAAAGTCATGATGCATTTGAAGAAGCCCATCCATCTTTTGCAGCATCAATGATTCAAACTGGGTGTACATGGGCTGATTGGGGTCTCCTTCTTCATCCTCAGAATCTTCCTCTTGAACACCAGCATCAGCAGGAGGTTGAGGCACTGGTTGTTGACCTGCCATCACCCATCCTTGTGGTGTCTTCATCATTCCAAGCTTTGTGAGATGCTTACCTTGGATGAGACTTGTACTGGAGTTGGTGTGGTCCATAACTTCATTTGTTACATCAATGTTGAAGTAATCTATGAACCTAGAGACAAGAACAAGATATGGAAAAGGATAATTGACAAGCCTCTTTGATTTGAGCATGATTTCTTCAAGAATTAGAACCTAATCCATGGGAATGGAGTTCTTCAGACCACACACCAATTGTAGGTCTTCATCAGTAGCTTGGGCATGATTTGTTGCCCTGGGAGTTAGCACATAGGTTATAATATAGTGTAATAACCTATTCTCAGGGGTCATTGGCCCAGTACCCAATCTATTTCTGATTTGCATATGGGGGTCATGTAACATTTCCCTATAGGTGTCTAGCTTGTTGTAACCCTCTGGGTTCTCATCAAATTTTCTTGTACCCTCACATACAAGGCCAACAACTGATTCCCGGACTTCATGGGTGATCTCCATAGTGATACACTTCACCTTAGATTTCATGGTCCCATTCATGGAACCCTTGGCACAGGTATAGAATACCTTTACCAGTTCTGGGTAGTATGTACCCTTCATCTCCAAGAATTGCCTAAGGCCTTGGGTTTCTAAATATGCAGGGAATTGAAATCCTTCCCTTATAAACCAGTTCAAGTCAAGATATTTGGGTGAGCAAATAGGTTTTGTGGCAAAGGACTGAAGATAGTTCATTTTGTCTGTTTCGTTTGTGAACGAAAGGTCAAGGAGGAGGAGGAGGATTGGAAGAAGATTCTCCTACCTTCCTTTTGCTAGTTTTGACACGTTTATGAGTAGACATTGTAGGATTGACACAAGGTTGCTAAACACACAGACACAGGAAAAAAAACACAGAATTGTAGCACAAGAGAAAAGAGATAATGGTGCAAGGTTCACCATGGATGCAATGTTCTATTTATAGACTTAATTAGTTTTCAAAAATATAGCTGTTAGAAGGAGTTAAGACACAGCAGTGAGTTCAAATTTTGATTTGATTTGGTTGGGCAGTTACAATTTCCAAGAAAAACGTGCAAAGTTGCAATAACTCCACATTTAATCGATTAATTTCCATATGTAATCAATTAATTCTTCACAAATTTCAGTTTTAAAACGTACAGTAATCGATTAATTCGTAAGCTAATCGATTATTTCATATTAGTATAGTTGAGGAAGAAGCATTGTAATCGATTACTCTCATATGTAATCGATTACCACAGTGTGAAGACAGGTTTTAATGAGTTTCAAAGCAATTTAATCGATTATCCCGTAAAGTAATCGATTATACCAGTGGAAGTGATAATTTGTAAAACATTTTGGAAGCTTATGTAATCAATTATTTCGTTGGTTTAATCGATTATTCCAGTGAAATGGTCTTTCTGAGAAAAGAATTCTGTGAAGAATAATCGATTATTTTTATTATGTAATCGATTACATGAGCTGAATTTTATTCCTAATGGCTTTTTAAGTGATTGTAATCGATTATCTCGACACATAATCGATTATTACAGTGAATTATGCAGAATGATAAGTTCTTATGCAGCACAACTTTGAATTTACAAATGTAACTAATTATTAAGCAATCATTCAAGTATTTCTCATGGTTTGGCATAGATCAAGCATGCTAGCAAATATTAGATTCATCAAGAATGCCTAACATGTTTCTTAGAGTGTAAAATCTATCTCTATCAAGGGGTTTTGTAAATATATCAGCCAATTAGTTGTTTGTATCAACAAAATCAATCTTGATATTACCTTTCTGCACATGGTCTCTAAGAAAGTGATGTCTTATTTCAATGTGTTTGGTCCTTGAGTGCATAACAAGATTCTTTGAGATATTGATGGCACTTATGTTGTCACACAACAGGGGTATTTCCTTAAGATCAACTCCAAAATCTTGCAATTGTTGTTTTAACCATAAGCTTTGTGCACAGCAACTCCCAGCTGAGTGAGCTTCCTAGGAGATGACAAGTACCACTTGTACTTTTCCTATCAAGTTTACATCCTGCAAAATTAGAGTCAGAATATCCAATAATATTGATTTGTGCACCTTTAGGATACCATAGCCCAACTTTTGGTGTTGCCTTGAGGTATTTGAGGATTCTTTTGACTACTGTAAGGTGTGACTCTTTTGGATTTTCTTGATATCTTGCACATAAGCAAACACTTAGTATTACATCAGGCATACTAGCAGTAAGGTATAGCAATGAACCAATCATTCCCCTATATTTGGACTCATCAACACTTTTGCCTTTGTCATCTATGTCAAGATAAGTAGAAGTGGCCATAGGTGTTGCAGCATCCTTGCAACTTTCCATTTCAAACTTTTTAATCATATCTTGACAGTACTTTGATTTACTAAAGAAAGTTCCATTCTTTAATTGCTTGACTTGTAGTCCCAAAAAGAATGTGAGTGCACCCATCATTGACATCTCAAATTCTCCCTGCATTGTAACTGAAAATTCTTTGCACATTGGTGTGTTAGTTGAACCAAAAATTATATCATCTACATAAATTTGAACTAATAGTATATCATTTCCTTTTCTCTTTATGAACAAGGTTTTATCAACTTGACCTCTTATGAAAGATTGTTCAACCAAAAATTTACTTAACCTTTCATACCAAGATCTAGGTGCTTGTTTCAAACCATGCAATGATTTTCTTAGTTTGTAAACATGGTTTGGATGTTTATAATCAATAAATCCAGGAGGTTGTTCTACATAGACTTCCTGTTCAATGTATCCATTTAAGAAAGCACTTTTGACATCCATTTGAAACAATTTGAAATTCATCAAACAAGCATATGCAAGCAATAACCTAATGGCTTCAAATTTGGCTACTGGAGCATAAGTTTCATCATAGTCAATGCCTTCCTCTTGGTTGTATCCCTTAGCAACCAATCTAGCTTTGTTCCTTACTATGATTCCACTTTCATCCAGCTTATTTCTAAAACCCATTTAGTGCCAATAGGTTTATGAGTTGATGTTCTAGAGACTAACTCTCAAACTTCATTTCTTTTGAATTGATTCAACTCATAATGCATTGCTATTAACCAGTGTTCATCTAATAATGCTTGATCAATACTATTTGGTTCAATTTGTGATACAAAAGCCATGTCACAACAGAGATTTTTTAATGAGGATCTAGTAGAAACTCCCTTTGAGACTTCACCAATGATGTTATCAATTGATAGATCTCTTGTTGTTCTCCATTCTTTTGGCTATTGATTAGATGTTGATGGAATTGTTGCAGCACTTGGTTCTCCTTTTTCTTCAATAGGCTGGACAATTTCTTCCATAGGACCTGCATCTAAATCACATTTCTTTTCCTCTCTTGAGGGGTTAGATTCATCACAAATTACATGAACAGATTCTTCCATGCACATAGTTCTCTTGTTGAAAACTCTATAGGCTTTACTTTGTAATGAATATCCAAGAAATATAGCTTCATCAGCCTTTGCATCAAACTTTCCAAGTGATTCTTTCCCATTATTTAACACAAAACACTTACAGCCAAAGGTTCTCAAGTGAGATGTTTGGTTTTCTGCCTTTGTACAGCTCATAAGGGGTTTTCTTCAAAATAGGCCTTATAAGAAATCTATTCAAAGTATAGCAAACTGTACTAACTGCATCAGCCCAAAAATATTTTGGCAAATTTGTCTCATTAAGAAGTGTCCTTGCACCTTCTTCAAGGGATCTATTTTTCCTCTCCACAACACCATTTTGTTGAGGTGTTCTTGGAGCTGAAAAATTGTGGTTAATTCCATTTTCTTCACAAAAGTTTTCAAAATGTTCATTTTGGAATTCCCCACCATGATCACTTCTTATTGAGATAATTTTGGTTCTTTTCTCATTTTGAACATCTTTGGCTAATTTTCTAAAAGCATGGAAAACATCACTTTTGGATTTCAAGAACAAAGTCCAGGTGTATCTAGAGTAATCATCAACAATCACAAGTCCATAATAATTGTCACCCAAACTCATAGTTCTAGAAGGACCAAACAAATCAATGTGTAGTAGTTCAAGTGGTCTAGAGGTGGAAACAATATTTTTGCTTTTAAAAGAGATTTAGTTTGTTTCCCCTTTTGACAAGCATCACAAAGTTTGTCCTTTTCAAATTTGAGTTTTGGCAAACCAGTCACTAAGTCTTTTTTAATAAGCTTGTTTATATGGTGCATGTTGATGTGACTAGCTCTCCTATGCCACAGCCAAGATTCATCTAACTTACTCATTAAGCATGAAGTTTTGTGAAAGAATGCATGGTCAATAGAAAGTAGATAGATATTACCTTTCCTTTTGCCTATATAAACTACTTCACCATTTTGGCCATCACAAATCATGCAACAATTCTCATTGAATGAAATTTTAAAACCTTTGTCACATAATTGGCTTATGCTTAGAAGATTTTGCTTCAAATCATCCACATACAAAACATTGCTAATCTTGGTGTTAATGCTATCTCCAATGTTGCCTTCACCAATTATCTTACCCTTGTTGTTATCTCCATAAGTGACAAAGCCTCCATCTTTAGGAACAAGATTTGTGAGCAAAGACTTGTCACCCGTCATATGTCTTGAGTAGCCACTATCAAGATACCACAAAGAAGTTCTTGCTCTAAGACATACCTGCAGAATTCAAATTAATTCATAGGAGAAGGTACCCAATTGAGGTTGGGTCCAAAGGGGTTAGTGGCTTTCTTTTTCTTTTCAACCCAAATGCATTCACCATTTGGTACATAGAACCTTCTTGTAAAAAATTTATAAGAAGTGTGTCCTCTCTCCATACAATAGTTACAAACAACAGTTTTATAAGATTTTCTGAATAAAACATTTTGATTGACTCTTGATCTCCTTTTATTCTTCTGTTTTGGGGTCACAAATATTGTCTTTTGGACATTTTTAGGACCCTTTTTATACCCCAATCCAGAAGTATCTCCAGCATGTTTTTGAGCACTCAACATATCATCCAAATCACATTTTCCCTTGTTGAGCTTTTGTAAGATATCAATCAAATCATTGTTCTTAGAAAGAAGCTGCATATATTTCTCTTCTTGGTTTATTTTATACTCATCCAAAACGTTTTGCAGCATTTCATACTTGTCAACACTTGTAGAGGAAGAGGCACATACACAACCATTTAATTTGTAACTTGAAACAAGTTTCTCATTTTCTTCTTTCAAGTTGCAAATTTTAGTTTGCAATTCTAAGATTTTTGCAAGATGTTCTTTGATATTCTCTTAAGTCTATTGTTAGATCTTGCAAGCTTTTGAGCCTCTTTGTGCATCTCTTGAAAAGCAAGAATAGCTTGATCAAGTTCAGAATTTACCTCATCTTCTTCATCTAAAAGATCATCATTATCTTCATTGACAATGGAGGTAAGGCACATGTTTACTTCCTCAATTTCAGTGGAGGATTTAGAGGTTGTTGAATCATTTTCCTCCCAAGCTATATAGGCTTTTCTAGCTTTTCCATCCTTCTTCACTTTGTTGTCTCCTTGTTGCTTCTTTAAGTAGGTTGAGCATTCAGTCTTAATGTGGCCAGGTTTCCCACATTCAAAGCATGTAAAGTTGCTGTCAATCTTCTTGTTGCTGTTGCTGTTGTTCTTGGTGTTCCTTGAGAATTTTTTGCCCTTATTCTTCTTCAATAATTTGCTGAACTTTTTTACTATCAAGTTCATGTTCTCTTCATCTTCCTCATCACTTGATTCTTCTTCTTTTTCAGCTCTTGTTGATGCAGCTCTTAGTGCAATTCCTTTTCCTTTCTTTTCTGCATCTTCAACACAAGTTAGTTGAGACAATTCTAATTCATATTCAAGTAACTTACCAAAGAGAGCATCCATTGACATCTTGGATAAGTCGTTGGATTCCTTGATAGCTGTCACCTTTGGTTGCCAAGATCTAGTGAGACATTTCAAGATCATGATGTTTAATTCCTCAACATCAAAAGTCTTTCCAAGTCCCAAGAGATGATTGACAATATGTGTGAATCTTGTTTGGAGCTAGGAAATGCTTTCATATGTGTTCATCTTAAACATTTCATACTCATGGATCAATGAATGCTTCCTTGATCTTTTGACTTCTTCAGTTCCTTCATGAGTAATCTCTAACATCTCTCACATCTCCTTAGCACTTGTGCATCTAACTGTTCTAAAGAATTCATCAGAGGAAAGTGCAAAGGTTATCATATTTTTAGCTTTAAAATCATATTGAACAACCCTTTTCTCAACATCATTCATCTCATCCCATTCTTTGGGAATCATGTCATTACCAACTGTTTTGATGGGCACCACATTACCTTTTTCTATTGCATTCCAAGCACCTGGGTCATTTGATTGAATAAAGATCTTCATCCTATTTTTCCAAAAACTGAAATTCTCCCCTTCAAACAAAGGAGGTCTGTTTAAAGAAGCACCTTCCTTGAAAGTTATTTGCGAGGTATTCATTTTGAAAAGAAAATAGTGATCTTGAGTAACTTTCAAGAACCAGCTCTTGATACCAATTGAAAATGATATGAATATCTCACACTTAACCAAGAGGGGGGGTGAATTGGTTAAACCTTGGTAAATTAAAATTTCTTTAGTCAAAAACAGAGTTCCTAGGATCTTTATCACTTTTCAAAACCAATAAACTTTATTCAAACAAGTAGCTCAGCACCAAAGAATTCAATGAATCAAAACTTATATAATTGGTCAAGCAATTTAATCAAGAACACAATGAATATAATGAGTTAAGGGATAGAGAAGCAAAACATAATCAGTTTTATACTGGTTCACTTCAACACTAGAAGCTGCATCCAGTTTTCTTCCAACCAACACTAGGTTAGAGTTCCACTATTATAATTTTCAATTCTTACAATCACTTACAATGCCTCCCTTTATCAACCCTAGATAAAGTACTGAAATCTAAAACCTTATTAGATTCTAAGAGACAAGAACCTGAGAACACTACGCAGTTCTTTCACCTAGAGAACCCTACTCTAGATACATGCAAGAACTCAATTACAATAGCTAATTCACAAAGAAAAATCAAAACGAAAATTACAACCAGATTAAGCATAGAAACAACCTGATGATCCAATGATGCAATGCAAAATGAAATTACCAGCTCAGGTTGAATGATTACAAATCAAATAGCACAGCTTTCCTTAATCTTGAAAAGGTTTCAAGCTCCAAGAATGACTCAAACACTCATGATTAAAGCACAATGGAGCAAGAAAGAATTTATCCCTTAGAAAACACTTAAGAATGCTCACAAGACTGTTTAAGCTCAGAAAATACAAATGGGTAATGTTCCACAAAGTTAGAAAAGCAACTGAGCCATGATTCTATTTATAACAGATTTTTATAACTACTTGTAATCAATTAAATCACCATTTTAATTGATTAAAACACTTATGTAATCGATTAAGTCACCACTTTAATCGATTAAAATGTTCAAGAGTTTTCTGGGTTTGAGCAACGAGCAAATTAATCGATTAATACGAGCTGTAATCGATTATTCCAGTAGCACTGTGTTTTCTAAAAGACTTGAGTAATCGATTACGAAATGTGGTAATCGATTATGCCAGTGCAGCAAGATTTTCTCAAAACATTGTGTAATCGATTACGAGTTCTGGTAATCGATTATTCCAGTAAAACTTGCTTTTCTCAAAGGCTATGTAATCGATTACGAGAAATGGTAATCGATTATGGCAGTGCAATCTTAAAATCATATATAGCCATGTAATCAATTACTACTTATTAATAATCGATTAAAACGTTCAACAAGACAGTTTACATGAAAACGAAGGTTAAATAATCGATTATTCCGATAGGTAATCGATTATATTGTGCTTGAAAGCTTTCCAGAATTGACTAAGAACAAAATAATCGATTACGGACTTTTAAGGTAATCGATTACATCAGTGTAAAGTGCATTTTTCCAAAAACCTTTGAATCAGTTTAAAACACTTAGTCAAATTGCCAAAGTCTTGTGATTTTTATGAAAACAATTAGGTTAATTATGGATTAAATGAATGCAATGCACTTGGATCACCATAATTGCTTTTCTCTTACACTTTTCACACTAAATTATCTTCAAGGCATCCATTGCATGTTGAAAGCTCAAAACCAATGCTTGAATCAAAGTTCCTTTGCATTCTTTAAGTAGCTCCCCCTTAATCCAACACTCTTCTCTTCTTTATGACCCAATTTCTCTAACACCCTTCTCAACCAAGCACAAAATGCAGCAACTATGTACTCAACCTCAGTAGTAGATAATGTGACTACAGGCTATTTCTTAGAAGACCATGAAACTGCCCCAGAACCAAGCAAGAAAATGAAGCCAGAAGTACTCTTCTGATCATCCAAATCATCGGCAAAATCACTATCAGTGTAAGCTACTAGATCTGTGCAACCTCCTTTTTTGTAGAAAATTCCAAGCTCAGTTGTACCTTTCAAATACCTTAATATTCTTTTTGCTCCAAGCCAATGAGATTCAGTTGGACAAGACATGAATCTACTATAAGACTCACTCCATATTTCAAATCAGGTCGAGTTGTAGTCAAGTACATAAGACTGCCTACCAGTTGCTTGAACAAAGTTTCATCAACTTTGGTTCTAGCTTCATCTTTAGATAACTTCGTACCTGGAACAATAGGATTCTTCACTGAATTACTTTTATCCATTCCAAACCTTGCTAAAACTTTACAAGCATACTTTCTTTGACACACAAAAATCCCATCTAAACTTTGTACCACCTCAACCTCGAGAAAGTACCTCACCCTTCCTAAATCAGACATGTCAAATTCCAACATCATTGAATTCTTAAATTCATCACACATACTCTTATCATTTCCGGTATATATTAAATCATCAACATAAAGGCTTACTATTAAAATTTTACCACCCTTCTTAGCCTTAGCAAACAATTTGTGCTCACAAAAACACCTTTCAAAGCCTTCTTGGATAAAATAAGCCTCTATCCTGCTGTACTATGCCTTTGATGCTTGCTTCAAGCCATACGGCGCCTTTGTTAACCTGTAAACTTTGTCTTCTTCACCTTTCTTCTCATATCCCAATGGTTGTTGCACAAAGACTTCTTCTTTGAGTTCATCGTGAAGAAATGCGCTATTTACATCTAGTTGAAAAATATCATAACTGTTTTGAGCTGCCAAAGCCAGTGTCAATCGAATGGTGTCAAGTTTGGGAACCGGAGCAAAAACTTCAATATAATCAACTCCATACTGCTATGCATACCCCTTCGCCACTAGCCTTGCTTTGTACTTGTCTATCTCTCTATTCTCATTAAGTTTAGTCTTGAAAACCCACTTAACTCCAATTGGCTTCAGTCCTTCTGGTAGAATAGTCAGCTCCTAGGTTTTGTTCTTTTCTATTGACTCAATCTCTGCCATCATTGCATCCCTCCATTTCTTGCTCTTGACAGCTTCTTCAAATGTACATGGATCATCTTCAATGAGCATTATCATAACATTCAGACCATCTTCATCTAATAAACCATCACCTGTTTCATAGTCTGCCATTCAAAAAGGTGCTATTCTTACCCTCTCTTCATTTGAAATCGGTGAATCATCCTCATGTGATTCACTAGAAGGTGAACCAATTTCACTTGAGTTTATTGTATCAACATCATTGCCTTCTTCTTCATCACTTTGTACTTGATATGCGTTTGTCGTGTGGCTTCAAAACAATTTAACTAAGCTAATTCTGC
>CM023960.1:8013080-8043107 GCA_013407115.1 Glycine latifolia
AACAAGACAGATACGTAAAGTGAGCAAAAATCCGAAAATGCGCAACAAATAGCAATAAGCCCACTTACTAGCCTAAGACAAAAACTGAATTAGAATAGGAAAATAAAGGTCCAAGAGAAGTCAAATAGGCTAAGAATGATATAAAAATATTTAACTAAAGGCACTCCATCAGTACTCCCTCTTCTGTATCACTCTCATCATCATCTTTCCCCTATAAAACATCAATTCTCCATTCTTCTTTGCTTCTTCCCCAATTCTAGCATTCATGTTCTTCAAAAATCACATCCTTGCTAATAATGATTATCTTGGAGACTGGATCATATAATCTATAGGCCATTGATTCGTCACTTACTCCCAACAAAACACACATCTTGCTTTTATCATCTAACTTATGTCTTTTCTGGTCTGGAACATATGCATGAGCTACACACCCGAAAACTCGAAAGTAATCAATTGTTGGCTTCACACCGCTCCATGCCTCTTCAGGAGTTTTGTTTTAGACAGCCACAGTAGGACATCTATTGAGGATATGCACACTCCATTTTATAACTTCGAGCCAAAACATTTTAGGAACTTGTTTCTCAGCCAACATAGAGTGCACCATGTTCATTATCATCCTGTTTTTTCTCTGAACAACTCCATTTTGCTGAGGAGTGTAGGATGTAGTCAATTGTCTGCTTATTCCTTGAACTTGGAAAAATTCATCAAACTCATTTGAGGTGAATTCACCACCTCTATCTTTTCTCAAAGAAATGATAGATGCACCAGCCTCTTTTTCAGCACAAGCTTTAAAATTTCTAAACATGGTAAAAGCCTCTGATTTTTCATGTAAAAGTAAATTAAAGTTTTATGAGTGAAATAATCAATAAAACTTAGGATATACCTCTTGTTGCTATTTGATTCTGGTTTAATAGGCCTGCATATGTCTGGTGCACAAGGTTTATCTTGTGTGAAGCTCTCCATAAGCTCTTCTTAGGCATGGAGTTTCTGTGCTACTTTTCGGTTAAACACTCTATGCATAGCTTCTTCGGAATCTTGAGTGAAGGAAGCCCATTTACCATCTTATAAAAAAGTGTCCTCAATCCCTTGTAGTTTAAGTGACCAAACTGGCAATGCCAAAGATGAGATTCATTTTCTGACACATTCTGAAAACATGTAGAAGCTTTTGACATCATGGTAGCCAACAAGAAAAACATTCTATTTCCACTCATATATGTCTGCATAATTAATCCTTTCCTTGGATGTACCCTACACTTCCAATGCTGAATCAAAATAGCTAAGCCCTTTTCTTGAAGCTATCCTATGCTCAATAGATTATTCTTAAGTTCAGGAATGTGGTAGACATTAGAAATTACTTGAGTAAGTCCACCACTTACATACGAATGCTGTCTTTTCCCACAACAGTCATTCTAGTGTTGTTACCAATTTTTATAGTTTTCCTGAAGCTTTCATCCAGCTCTAAGAACCACTTCTTGTTTCCACTCATATGATTGCTACAGCTGGAATCAAGAAATCACACTTTTTCCCTCTTGGCTTGTTTGAGTTCAACGTAGGACATTAATAATAACTCTTCTTCTTCTTCCAATTCAGCATAGTTGGCCTTTTTCTCCCAATCATGACACTCATATTGATAGTGTCCTAACTTGTGACATTTGAAACACTCGATAACAACTTTGTTGAAGGATTGTTTCAAGAACATCACGATCTATTGCTTGGAAGAGATAATTCTTCACTTTTAAGTCCTTCAACTTCTGCTCCTTGATCAATTTGCGTTGTGCCTTTGTAGGCTCGGTTCTATCTGCCACCACCATTATTCCATTCTCAACTAGACCCCCAATATTCTTTGGAGCGGAGAAAATTCTCCATCAACATTGCCCAGTGGTCATAGTGACCATCAAATTTGGGAATAGCTGGCTGCACGAAACTACTGCTACCACTTTCTGCCATTTTCAACTCATTTTACCTAAAACAAGCTGCATTTTCTTTCTTAACACATACTCATTGTTTTTCTCTCACACTCACTGTTTCCCTCACATGCACTTGGGATTAGGCCTCTATAATGCAGCTCTGATACAAATTGTTAAAACAGAATAGTGCCACACAAATTTTAGAAAGAAAAAATGCTTATTGAATTCAAAACAGGTGTTGGCTTTATAGCCTTACAAGATAGAAATTGAAGCAATAACTGAACCACATTTTACATGACCTACAACGTGGTGACTAATTGATAAAAAATATCCTAACCCATATCTTCACATCCCTGAAGAATAGGACTTTATTTAACAAAGTGATAAACCCAAAGAAAGCAAGTAACAATAAAAAACTAACTGACTATTAGTCCAACACTTTTATGCATTGAAGTATATTGTAACTTGTTTTGACACATCTTTCGATGGAGTAGACAACTTTATCAATTGACTTCTTTCTTTTTCTTCTTTGACAAATCCTATAACGTACAATCATACATTCTTTACACAAAGAATCAAAACATTATAGCATTTAAGAGATTATAAATGCACAAACACAACTTCTGTTAAGATATCATTTGATACATGGGCGCAACATGTTACAAAGCTTTCATCTATTCAGCAAAATGAAGCATATTTCATAACTTACTATTTATTTACATTTGTAATGCCTTATTTTATAACTTTATTTTTTCCAATAAAATAAAAAATTCATTTAATTTACGAAAATAATATTTAAAGCTTGATTTCAAATACTAGAATTTAGTATAAACCTTATTTTTCAAAACATTTTTTATAAGAAACTTAGTTCAAAATAAAGGTTGAAACTATATAGCCGAAAACAATATTTCCTTCCTTTTTCTTTTCGTTGTTCTCATAAACAACATCATCCTCAAAAATATGACGTACAATTAATTTATTGCAGTCATAGAAACCATATGAGTCATTTCCTGAATAAACATCACAATAACATAATTATTGGTGCTAGAAATATGGTGTATGAAAATATCATGAAGTTACCACACACAGACTGGAGATATAAACTAAAAGTATATCAAAAGGCATAATAAATAACCACAATACAAATATTATATCTAAGCTACTCTTCCCTGAAATACATCAAGAAAGTCACAACTTAGATAGAGCAGTTAACTATCCATATGCCATCTCAACTACAAAAGTAAAGACCACTACTTAACCTACCGCAAGAAGTCCCTTAAGAAGATTCTTGGGAGGATTCCACACAAAAGCCCTCCTCAGGATCCCCTTTGGAATCCTCCTCAGGATCCTCCTCCATAGCATTCTTCGTGTTGTCATCAATCACAATTATAGGTGAAGCTTGTGCAGTCAAAGGAATCAGACTCAAGGGGGTGATGCCTCCTTAGGGACAACAGTGTTGGAGGGCGTTGCCTCAACATCAGTTCCAGGATGAAGAGTATTTGAAGATGACAACGAGTCAAAAGATGTAAGCAGATCAGAAGACGATGCAGGAGATGTAGGAGTAATGTATGTGTATCCTAGAGCATGGGCTCTAGTGAGAAGGAGTGGCAGTGGTACTTCAACAGGTGGCACGTTGGGCGATGCACCAATAGGAAGAAAAAGAAGTGTAACATCACCACCAAAAGAATCTTGATCAGTGTCAAGATGATGGGTCTAGTACCCATAATCAGTCATAATGGTGAGGTGAAACAACGGGTCTCTCCATGGCTCCAAAACAAAGGTTGTATGGAGAAAGTCACCCTTTCCTCTAAAACCACACAAAAACTACCTTTCAGTCAAAAACACAAACACAAAAACTAAAATAACAACAATCACACTAGAAAGGTGGTTGAATATTGTGTTTATCAAAGATATATAAAATTTTTTTTACAACTTTTGATGCAGATATATATAGAAATGTAGAAGAATGGTAGGTCGTTCATTGAAGAGAAAAATAGGTTTTAACAAAGACAAGTTTTATCATCCAAAGACTTGATAAGAGAGATTCCTTTTTAAAATAGTTTTTCAAATAAACATTTGATACTAAGGAAGTGATAGAGAGTATTAATAGAACACTTAATAAACCATAAAGGAGAGAAGTAGAAGCACTTGATTTATAATGGTTCACTCAACCTGAGCTACGTCCAGTTCTCCTTTACTCAACAGTAAAGGGTTCCCACTAATTAAAACTTGATTACAAAACAAGTATTATAACATGCCACTCCTGGCTTTAAAAGTATTTTTAATACGACTTCTGGCACTTAGGCTTCCCTTAAATATAAGAAACTCAAGTATTGTTTAACACTAAGCTACTCCTAGCTTTCACAACCAATAGTTTGAATGAATACAATTATTCAATAACATTCAAAGAGTGAACAAACAATAAGGCTCAAATAAAAAATGACTTTGCTTAGCAAAGAATAAACAAATGAAAACTTTGTATTAGTCGTCTAATTATTTCAGCAAAGTTTAGCTTCAAATAAGTTCTTGCTTTTTCCTCTATTTTTTTCACTTTGCTTTCTAGGTGGAGATTGTCTTTTATAGACTTCAGTGAAGGATCCATTATGGAATCAACGTCAATTTCTTGAAAAGATCATTGTCTCACAGTGGAAGAAAAAACTATGTGGCATGGTCTTATTTGCGAGGAATTACACGATAGTATAGACAACACCATGTGCTATTGGTCCTTAGCGAAAGTGACCTTCATGGAATATTCTGTGAAAACTTTCTATTTTCTTCTATTTTGTCCTTTCCTTAAATTCAACTATTAGCAATTCAAAATAAAGAGAGGTAAAATGAATTTGTATAAAATAGAACACGTGTACTTCCCTTTTTCAGTTACATAGACTTTTTGCTCAATGTTGATCATTAAAAAGTGTGAGTATCTTACTAGCTAGATGCGTGGAATAATCAAAAAAAAATGTGCAACATTGATTATCAAAATGAGTGGGCACCTTTTGATTTTAGCACGTTGGACACTGGATAGATAGTAAACAAAGCAATCTTTGTTGGACGATACAAAGTATTGTTAAGTCCTTTAATATTTGAAATTGTCCACTTGTCAAAAAATTATTAGAGCATCAGTAATTTATACTTATTGTTATTCATCAAAATCCAAGATGGATGAGAAGAGTGGTCATCCAGACCTACACTATTCAAACCCTGACTATCAGCTATAGCTTTTGGCCTAGTGGTATGCACTCGATCCAACAATTGATATTAGATCCAAGGTCACGAGTTCGATTCCCAATGGCTCAAGTCACAGTCAACTCGTGGCGCTTGGGTTGTTACACTCCTAAGTAGAAATAATTGTACCTTGACTATCAGCTATAGCTTTTGGCCTAGTAGTATGCGCTAGATCTAACAACAACCATTGTAAAGTGATCCTCTCACGGTTCCACTCATCACTTGACTCACATCTAACTAATTCTTATTTCATCGTATCTCAAGCACGCTGCCACTGGAACATTCGGGACTCAATGATCTTACACATTTAAGTTGGATAACTATTAGGAGTACACCTATTGTCACGGTACAATGATGGGATTCTCACCAACACGATTATTGCTGACATTTGTCAAGGTTGCCAAGTCAGCATTGTGGAAACTGACCACAAACTCAACGCCATACCCCTAAGAAACAACAAGTCAATGATCCATCCCTCAGGTAGAACTCTGTGTGGTCATCCAATCTCTGACGACTAACTCATAAACAACTTTCCTCACTTAGATTATCTTTATTTGTCTCCATGGGATTCTTCAATCACAGGTACTTGGTGGTGGTTGGAGAAAAAAATATGAGCTCAAGGCCTTGCCATCAAATCTTCAACACAAAGATCGAAAATCATCACACAAAGTGATCATTCCAATCCCACCTCTCATCATTCACACTTAACACAAGTAGACTTCCCAATGACTACTTTCATGCTTCCTCTTCAACTAACATCCACGACTCATCGTGCATTCATGAGTATAACATATCCATCATGATCCTCACATCGTTACAAAAAAAAGACTTCTCCTTATTTCCTTCCAATCAAGACATTAAACCATTCAAATGCATCATAAACCACAACCAAATTCCCAAGCCATTCTCACACATTTCCATGAATTGAATCCATGTCCCACCCCACTTTTATTTAGTTTTATGTAAGCCTTTCTTCTCTCAAGATTATGTGGGGTTTACTAAAATTTATGTTCTCCAAGCAAAGGACTTAAGGCTCATTCTACATCCACTTCATAATAATGTACTTCAATGTGCAACAGTATCTAAAGTTTACTAAGTCTAATCATTTATTAGATTCACACTCATGTTAAGTCTTTAATCATTATTCATCATAATGAATCTTTATTAATACTAGAGTTGAATTCTAGTTCTATAAATCACTCACGTATTAAGTCCATTTGCTCCCCCCTCAAGGATTTCATAATCCTTAGTCACACCAATAATTTCTTCAAAGTCATCATACAAGTACACACCACTCAAGGATTCCATCACACCATTTTCCTGAGAATCACAAGTACTCCCGGTCTCTAATTCAATTAGTAACAATTCAATAATATCAATTAAGGTGCATGAAATTCATACTTACATAAATTAGACTCTCAAATTATAGATACTTAGTAAAAGTATATTCTCCTAACCTAACATTAAACTTATTTTTGCATCTCATAGTTCTCATACACTAAGGAAATTTCAATTGAAATTCGTTTAGAGGTCATTCATACACATTTTTTAGGGTTCCACACTTAAGCCTGACTCGACCCCACGCTTAAGCTTGAAATCCAATAGTTCATTTCCCTTTATAGATCATCTTGCTTAAGTCTAGTCCAACCTACGCTTGAGATTGGTTCCAACCACGCTTAAGCTTGAAAACCTACAACCTATTTTCCCCTGCAGATCATCTTGCTTAAATGTAAACATCTCTTCACTTACGCGCCACGACCTCGCAGAGCTTCGAAAAAGAAGTTTTCACTTTCATTGGCTTCCAAATCAACCCAAATGGGATCCCAAACATCATAAACATGTTTCCCCGTACTAAATACCTAAACAATAATTTACAAGTTCTAAAAACCTTGACACAAAATCTACAAGAAAAGGACCACAAGTGTTAGTTTATGGAGAGCTAACTTCTTATGCTCCTACAACACTTCTAATAGAGGTTATTCCATAACCAAACAAGAATAGCTAGAGAAAGATGGATCAACTCCTCCATACCTCAATGTGAAGCACGAAAATGGTGGAGGATGAAAATCTTGCAACTCAAAACTCAAGAACACAAGCAATCCAAGCAAGAACTCTTTTTCTCTCCTTCTCCAAAGTTCATCCAAGGCTCAAAAACAAAAATGGCAATAGCTAGGCACAAAGTGGAGTGAACTTGGAGTGTTTAGGAAGTCTAGGACAACTCTAGGTCAAAGGTCCCCAATGCCTATTGGGTCCTAAGCTCCCTCATATCACCAAAGACTTGATTGAAGGAAAAAAGTTGATGGAAGGAGAGAGAGTTCAGTTGGTTGTGTAGCTCTAGCCATTTTTGGGTGGTTTCCCTTTTAAAAATGATGTTATAGATGGTTAAGATAGGATTAGGCATAAAATGTAACTTTGCTTTTACCAAAAGAAGTAAAACCCTAGCTAATTAACCTAGACAATGGTGCTAATTACAAACATAATAGAGTGATCCAAGTCAATCATGCTTAGAGTAAATTTACACAGTATGAATCTATTCTATCTAATCTTGCACAATATAATTTTACACGTGTAGAAATGATATTCTAAAACAATTTTAATTTCTACTAAACTTATCACATAAAATAACATGCATATAATTGAATTTTTTTAAATTAACTACTTGAATAGAATTCTCATAATAATTAATTTTCAATGTCAATTATATTTATACAAATCACACAACACATAACTTTCTATAATATAAGTTGTAATTCTAAGGGTGTTACAACATACATGAATAAATTGGATGGTCTTAATTCGTCTTATGTCTCATCATATATTTGTTTATTCTAATGAGAAGACATTTTTGTATACATGAGAGTGAGACAAATTAAGTTTGACCAATGTTATGCGAATTTTTTAAAAAGTCAGATGACATTAAAGTTTGACCAAATATATATATATATATATATATATATATATATATATATATATATATGTCTGTGTGTGTGACCTACACCATAACATTAAACAAAAAAGTCAATAACCATATTTGTTTTAGTAATTTTAATTTAAAGATATTATAGTAATTTACTACTCAATTTAAAAAATAATAAGAAGAAGAATAATAAATTCTCTCTCTCTTTTTTGCGTCTCTCACTAACATTACATTTTTTATTTCTCTTTTCTATCACATTGGCATGAAATTTCAATGTTTTTTTTTCCTTATTTCATCTTTTATGTTTGGATGTTTTATTATAAAATTAAACTAGAAGTAAAATTCAATACAAAATTTTGGATCTAACGCAAAATTATTCCAAGTTGTTTCAATTCATAATCAATTTTGGACCTAGAATCAACTCTAAATTTTTCTTCAACTTGAAACAAAACATGAAAATATAATTAAAATCAATTCTAAAATCAGAATGAATTACTCAACTCAAACCAAACTCACACTTAATTGATTATATTTTGCATTGAATGATTAAATTTGGTCAAATTGAAAGCACACACGAAGGGTATAACAATATTTTTATAACATCTTTAAAATTTGCTCTTCTTATTTCATTCAAACCAAACATTTTTATAATATTATTTTCACCTTATTTCACATTTTTCTATTAAACCAAACATCAAATCCAACATTTAACAATATTTTTACTCTATTTCTTTTTTCTTTAGTTATCTCTTTTTATTTTCATCCACTCTATGGGTCTGTTTGATTTGCTAAAAGTTTATTATACTAAATAACACAAATATAATTATTCCTTATTTGATTTTAAAATAATGATCATGAGACAACACAAGTGAACTAAAGATGAACAACACAACAATTGATGCTTTGGTTCCTAAGGAAACCATGAGATAACTTTTCATCTCCTTTTCTCTCTCTCCCACTCTCTCAGCAAAGAACGATCGAAGTGGTGCTCCAAGTGAATTGTTTTGGTTATTTTTTACTACTCACAATTCATCTACCCATTCTTGATGTTCGACATCCTTGATTTGTTTTTTGCAGTTGATTGAGAATAAACAAAGGAAAAACAGCATCAGCTTGCCCAAGTGACTCCTGCATCATTGACGAGGAGATTCAATCTATCTGGGGGCTTTGCAAAGATTCACTAGGACACCTATCTTGGCCATGTGGTTTGCATAATGGTTCCATTTCTACATTGTATTGAGATAATGAATAATTAATACTTAAAGAGGATATTATCGCTGTTATATTATTTTGTCTATATGTTGTAAGTTGTCCACCAAAAAAGTACAAAATAAAAAAGTTGTCATATAATTTACACTTTAATCATGTTGTTCTCCTTATTTTGTATTTCAATCAATGTGCATCAAATGAATCTTATTTTTCTTCTCACAGCCCAACAAAGCTTAAAATACATGATTATTAAACTCAAGTTAAATATGCAAATTTGTTACCTAAAATATCATAATTGAATAATTTTATTCCTTCAAAATCACTTTGGCGTGTTAATATCACATCTCAATTGTCAAATTTGGCATCAAAATCCATTAAAAAAATTAACAGAAAATTAATGGATCAACTTAATTTGCACATTACAAAAATAAAAAAACTAATAGACAAATCAAAATTACACATAGTATCAAAAGTGAATATAAGGCTATATAAAAAAATATTTTTGTAACATCGATCCACTAGGAGGATGGCTACGTTTCAATCAGGGAACTAATGTCATCAAGAAAATATACACTACCTAAAATAAAGCCAGAACAAAACAAGAAATTTCGCAAGAAATATTAAGGGAAAAAAAAAAAAACTAGTGGAATTTAATCTAATGGATCCACCACTTTTTCCCATAATCCCAACCGCAGTCTGTGGGTTGAAACGCAGCATCGGGGGAGGTAGTTGTTGTTGCGTTACGCGATTTCAGCGGCACGTGCAACGCACACCGAATCTTGGGCTTCACGCTCGCACTCTTGAACAGCAAGAACTTGAACCGAACCATCATAATGAGCTTCAAGTCGATGGTGTAAACACCCGAACCCTTCTCCTTGTCAAACACCTCGACCTGATTCCCGGAGAGTGGCGTCACGCGCTGGCCCTTGAAAAGGGGATTCACGAAGGTGGTGTTCTTGTGGTGCTGGAAGAACGGCCCTAAGCTCTGGTTCCCGAACAAAACATCCTGGTACAGCGCGTGCGCTTCGATGCGGTCGTAGTAGACGCCGACCCTGCGGTTTGGATTGCGGATCGAGACGTTGAGGGCGAGGTCGTAGTGGAGAGTGTTGTTGGTGGCGTAGTCGAACCGCTTGAGGGACGCGTCGGTGACGTGGAATTTGAGCATGTTGGGGCGCACGATGAACCAGAAGAGAAAGCCGAGTATTGCTACGATGATGATGATTGTGGTGAGGATCTTGCAGATGAGGCCGAGGATGCAGTCGAAGATACAGCCGCAGAAACAGCTCAGGCAGCCGCAGCAGCAGCCATCACGGCCGCCGCGGGAGGGGCGGTGGTAGGATTTCGGCGGCGGAACTGAGGGGCCGTAATACGCGCCGTTTAGATGGGACATTGTGCGAACTGATTTGAAGTCTGAAACTTGGGAACGTTAGGGTATTAAAGGAGAGAGAAACCGTTTTTTCTATATTTATATTAAGGGAAGTTTCTCTGGGCTTACTTGTTTGTTTAATACAGTGTGGAACGTGGTGAGTTAATATAGTGAGGGAGAGTGTGTAGCGTGAATGCGTGATGGTGATGTAGACCACGAAGTTCAAACAGAAAAGAAACCACTTTAGGAAATGGCTAAAGTATCAAATTCGTCCCCTAAATTATTTAAAATAATTTAATTTTTTTTCTCAAAATTTTAAAAAATTGAATTTAATCTTTAATTTTTAAAAGTGAATTCATCAAATTATTTAAAAGGGTTTAATTTGATCTTCAAGTTCTTAAAATTTAAGAATCAAATTGATTCATTTTAGGAATTTAATGATCAAATTTAACTTTTTAAAATTTTGAAGACTAAATTAATTTCTTTTTAAGGATTAAATGATCAAATTGAATCTTTTAAAAATTTGAAGATAAAATTGAACTATTTAAAATAATTTGGCTACCAAATTAATAATTAAACATTTGGAAATTATAAAAAATTAAGAGAAATGGGAAAGATTAAGAAGAGTAATAACTTTTTTAATTACTCATTTAATTTTTATAGTTACAAAAATATTCTTTCTAGTCATTATATTTAAAAATATATTTTTTTAGTTTTTATGACCACAATTTTAGATATTTTATTTAAAAGATTGAAATAGTGTTATAAAATCTTATTTGAGATTTTTCTTATAATCATTTTTAGCCCTTATTATAGGAATAAAAATGATATTTATAAGACTAAAAAGGAATGTTGTTAAGTAATAGAGACTAAAAGGTTTTAAATAGTAATGACTGACTGTTCGATTTAGTGGAAAGGAAGTTGTGAATAAGATAAAATTATTTTTGAAGGTAAATTAATTAGATGGTTGCTTTCTGGATTGAACAGAAAGTCAGTTTTTTGTGACGAGTATAATATGAAAGTCTTGGCTTTAAAGATAAATTTCTTATAATTTATTTTTTAAAAATAAATTTGTTCTTTTGATATTGAATTTTTATCGTCGACTCTTTAAAATTAAAATTGACTCTATCACAATCATTTTGGATAAAAAATGTACGTTTGAGGCAAGTCAAATTGCTTTTGTAGTAATTATAATAAAGTAATTAGACATAAATAATGTGTTAAAGTTAAGGTTAAAGTAATTAAGTAATATTTAAGTTTAATCTTTAATAAAAATAATTTTTTATTAGACTTTATTTATTTTTTAGCTGAATTTTGAATTAGTTAGATTTTATTTACCTTTCAGTTAAATTTCAAATTAGTCTGAATTTTTTTTTCTAGGGTAAAAAAAATATTTGATTTCACCATAACATGTTTATTATGTTTCTATACAATGTTAATAATTTATATTTTTATAATTAATAAATTTCTATGAATTACAAAAGCATTTTTTAAATCTACCAAAATTATATATAAAAATTAAAATATTCAAAAGAATAAAATATGTAGAATTAATTCATGTAAATTCTTAAATTGTGGATTCAATGAAAAATTGTTTGAAATTATAATAAAATATGTATTTATTTAAATAAACATATCTATTGTTTAAGAGAAATAGTTTAAGAAATAAAGTAATCGCATAAAAATTTAAAGCATAGTTTAATCCATTTTTATATTATGAACTTAAATCTTTATTTTTAATATATATATATATATATATATATATATATATAAAAGTCTGCTCTCTTTTTTCTTTGTGATGTGACTTTATTGCAATTCAACACTTATTTTTGTATTTTCCAAAGCCTATCTGATTATTAATTATTTTCAACTCTTTTTTAAAAGAAATCTCTTTTACACTATATTTAATCTATTTATATTTTTAGTTAAAGTAAAACTATCAGTGTTATAAAAACCAATCCAGATTGAGATTTGATAACCTAATTAGACCAGTTTCACTTTTGGACCTGATATGCAATTGACCCGAGTTGACCTGGTCAAACCCGATCGGGTTCTCGGTTGGACCGATCTGACCCGGCTAGTTTTAAAAAAAAAATTGAAATTTTTTAAAGATAAAATATTTTTTTTTTTGGAAAAAAATTGGAATTTTTTTTTAATTAAGATTTTGGAGTATGGATAGATTTTTCTTATTCAGATAATGTTAGTTATATACTTATATATAATATATACATATATAATGTTGAATTTTTAATATATATCAGGCCAAGAACTGGTCCACCAATTGGACTACTGACCACTACCTCGACCGGGTCAATAATCAGACCGGGTTTCACAACTATGTATACAATAGATGGAATACTTTTAGTAGATTAAACATAATTATTAATGTGTTAAAGTTAAGGTTGAATCGTTCGAGTATTATTTGAGTTTGATCATTGCCGGAAACAATTATTGGTCAGACTTTACTTATCTTCTGACTAAACTCTGGATTAGTCAATACCTCTTTCCTCTGGTGAACTGGAAGGTTAAGACAAAAAAAAACAAAGATTACTCCACCAAAAAAAGTATTAAACAAAGAATAGTTGCTTCAAAATATTTGATACTTATCTAATAAATATATGCATAATCCTATCAATAATAATTTGTTATTAGATTAAGCATGTAAATATGAAATAAGAAAATAAGTGCTTAATTACATTTTGTTCTTTACTATTGCAAAATGCAAATGAACAATTTATCCTTTTAATAAGCCTTAAATTTACTTTTGATTCTTTTAATAAAATGGTGTTATGGTCAAATTTATACCTAGGAAGGGTAGAGATGCAGATGCTGAAGTCAGGCCACAAGTTTCTCCATTCCTCATTAAACTCTGCCCTATCTAGACATTCTTTGATGTTATCTGGATCCTTCCTCAGGTTAGACCGTGTGAATCTATAGTCACGTGTTCTAAAGAATGTAGTCTATTGATGCTTCATTGAACATCATGAGATTTCTGAGATCAGCCTCTTCCCCTCCAATCTTTTCCTCGTGGGTCAAGACACTACTAGAAAAACAGCCTTCTACATCGGTTATTTTGGACA
The DNA here is from genome assembly GCA_013407115.1 of Glycine latifolia. Taxonomy (NCBI): domain Eukaryota; kingdom Viridiplantae; phylum Streptophyta; class Magnoliopsida; order Fabales; family Fabaceae; genus Glycine; species Glycine latifolia. The sequence goes on from CM023960.1 coordinate 8,026,785, forward strand.
TTCTACATCGGTTTTGAACCGATGTTGAATCAGGCGACGTTGAAAGTGTGCAAGTTAACATCGGTTTTGAAAAACCGATGTAGAAATGATACATTCTACATCGGTTTTTAAAAAAACCGATGTTGTTTTACACCTTACAACATCCGTTTTATTCTAAAAACCGATGTAGAAATTACTTTTTTCACATCGGTTTTGCTCTAAAAACCGATGTTGTTTAGTCTTTTTCTACATCATTTATTACATAACCGATTTAGAATGTTATTTTTAAAAAAAAAATTGCCTATTTTATTCTCTCTTTATTTTCCCCTGTAAAAAACAAAGCCCAATATTTGGAGTCCAGTAGTGAATTTTTGGAGTTGATATTTAAATTTAAAGTATGTTTACAAGCAAATGGGACTTTGGTGGGTGAGGATGAGACTAGGCTATAACACGTGGCATGTGGGGAACCTAATACAAGTGTGGGCCAATTCACATGACTTTGCTAGAAATATTGGTATAGAAAGCAAAGGTCAGAGACATGTGAGAAAATCATCATGCATTGGGCATACTAACATAATTATATAATTACCTCGTGTACATTGTGATTGCATTTAGATAGTACTCCAATAATTATCATATAAACAAAGGAAAGAAATGTGTGGATATATGAATAAGAAGAATAAAGGAATAAGAAGAGTGTCACTATATTGAAATCTGTACAGTTTGGAACCCCATTGAAACGGTTGTTGGCACACATTATCCCACTAGCTTGACCTTGCTCTATGCAACTTTGAAATGGAGGTTGGTATGTGTCTGCCAAATCTTGCGATGTGACCTGAATCACAAAGGGGTAAGAGAATTAAGAAAATGGTAACAAGGGAAAAGGAAGCTAGGATGTAATCAATTACACTATATATAGCTTCACGTCATGAACCTAACTTTACATAGCTTCACCACACCTTGTTTTCCTTATTAGTTCAAATTTATGAAAATCACACATTTTTACTTTGTTAAATTCTACTCACATTTTTATAAATATTAAATAAATATCCACTAAAATCCTAAATACACTTATTTATATTATATTTTGAAGCTAAACAATTAATTTAGGAATATAGAAAATGCAAGTGGATATAGTTTAGTTCTTTCACAGCAGTCATATAAAAGAATAGCAATAATTTGAATAAAAATGGATAAATAGCAGTGTGTAACAACACTGCACTTAACAAGAGAAAAAAATGGATGAACAAATATAAATGGACAATTTAACATCATATGAATCCTAGCTAGCATTATATGAAGAATGGTGGAACAAAAATAAATAGACAATTTAACGTCTCCTTAATCACGGAAAAGCTCCTTGAAGAATGAAGTACATAAGGGGAAATCAAGACTTATAGGAACTGTAAATTCATTCAATTATCACCTTCAAAACAAACTATAGGAACTAATGAAAGAACTTGTTGGGAGAACGCATATCATGCATTGATGTTTATCAACTTATGTAAACTTATTTATGTTTTTTTTTATATAAAAAAAAAGGAACAGCAGCAACACATGAACAAAAGTAATTCACATCACAGCTAAAAATATCATCAAACTAGTAATAAACAATGTGTATATTAAAAAGAATACATGACATAATCTCACCTAACATTGTGCCCATCAATCTGAAAGGTATCTAGCTTAGAACCAAGCTTCTTGAACTTCATCTTGACAATAATAAGATCTGCTTCCTCTGAGCTGATGCCGACTCAATCTAAAAAAAACTAGAAAAAAGATTCATCTTGATATGGTTTTTTTTTTCTTTTTTTGATGCCTCTCTCTATGTAAGTAACTCTAAGTACACTAAATGACAAAGTATTATAGTAGTTTAAGCAGCCTTTAACAAGAGAAGATTGGTACTTTTTTCCTAATGCATTTTGGTCTTTGATTTGAGGTGAGAAAGGGTGCAAAGACCATTCAATTTCTTGGGTGAACGTTGCTGAGTTGTGCACGCCAAAACTGACACTTCAGCCTTCTCTTTTCTTGTGCATCGATCCTCCCTCCTCCCTTCAATAACGCAGACTCCTACACTATAGTATAGTAAATGGACCTCTCATTAAATGAATGCCTCAGTTCTGATCAAAGCCCATGAGCATCACCAAGACAAGTAAATAGAACAAAATATAAATTGTATCAAAAATAGTTTAATATTAAGGGAAAGAACTAGAACTCTGTGAGTTGAGATACTTCTGCAGTAATGTCATTCTAACAACAAAATCAAGTGAATTGAGATCTATGCAACAATATAACCAAAGTCAAACACAACCCAACCATTATCATAAATCGCTAGAGAATTCAAAATCTGCACAAAGACAACAAGGTATGTTTCGCTCACAGTACTTGGAGTCTGGGTAGGCTTCCTTGAAGCACCTCCACTTTTTCCCATCAGTCCTCTTGCATCGTCCTGGCTCCGGGTCCACCTTTTTCCCATACAAGGAACAATAACTCACTGCAAATTTACATGCACAGTTAGTTTCCCATCTCTACTTTATCACTGATATCTAGGTCACAAACAAGACATTATCAAAATGTGCAGTAACCTGAAATCAAGGAGAAACATAATTGCGGAAATATCGGAAAATTACAAGTACACAAGTCTCTATTCTAACTTAATTTTATCACAAATACATTAGAGCTTGAATTCAAGAATTAATAAAATTCATAAAGAAGCATAACATCATTAGTTTTTCAAATTTAAATTCAATCATTAATAAAATTCCAGAATTGTGTGCGGCAACATTTCCATAAGATTGAATTGGTGCGGCAACATACTAATCAAGATTAAAAAAATAGTAAAAAAAACATAAACATATAAGCTGAAATTAACACAATGTTCTGGAAACCACAAAACTGCTTATAGGTATAGCAATATATTCTCCTTAAAAAAACTGTTCCAAATGAGTAATGCGAGCATTCCCATTTTCATAGGCATGTAAAACAAAGAAAGCTGAAAATGTAGCAGTAATGTACTAGAATCTTAACATTTCTAAATACGCCTCTATCATGCATGGTAGCTATGCTCATGAAGTGATGCTTAATGGACTGGACATATTGAAATGACTTTGAATCATACGGTACAGAGAGCCATTGTTGTCTGGAAGCTAGAATGGCAATCAGCAACTCTAGTTCTTTCCTTCTTAGTTTATCAAGTACATCAGAATGTACATATTTCAACTATGAAGAGAGAAGAACCAAAATATACTATCAGGACTAGGAGAATGCTAAAAAGCTATCAATGGTTGACCAATTTAACTAAAGACAATTACCCATGGAGCAGGAAGAACCCGAGCCTCAACTAATGCAAGCTTGCTGTCAATGCTGATCCCAAACTCCTTTGCATAGGGATTATACTCATAATCGGTTTCGTGAATTGTCAGCTAGTATATTAGGAAAGCTATAGATTAATTAAACTAAACCAAACTAGCAATACACACTATATTTCTATTTGTAAAGAGAATAAATATTGAAAAGGACAAGTTAAAACAATTGCAATTTATCATACATGCCATGGCTATTCAGTTTCCAATTGATTCTGACAAAAATAAGAATATAAAAAAGAAAATAAAGGTTGGAGAGTGATATCAAGAATCCATGATGATGTCCTAGAGAATATCTGTCTCTTGTTCACGTGGTCTCTGGTTTTGTCTTAGTTTAAAAGGTGTGACAATTCTGAAAAGGATTTAATCCCCACACCAACGTATTAAGCAAATAACATCAAAAGAAAATCCCAAATTTCAATTTCTTCAACAAAAAAACAATACATAATAATAATAATCTAATACAAGCCAAACCTTCAAGCCTCAACAACACGTAAACCTAACAAACACCCTAACCCCCAATCACAGAAACCCTAACCCCCAATCCAAAACCCAAACCATCAAAAACAACCAAATAAAGAAACATTGAAGGAAAAACCCTCACTAGAATGAGATCAAAAAGTGTGACCTGATCAACCTTGATGAAATCAATGTCCCAAGCCTTGAGTTCATCCTCACTGGGCTTCTTATCGTTTGCCACTCCACTGCCATCGCCTCCTCCACCTTGAAGGCCTCGTCATCCAAACTCTTCAGTGTGATTTTCTTCATCAAAGTCATCTCAATTTCTCTAAAAAAAACTCTTTTTTCGATTTGGTGCGTTTCGCTTTCTCAAGTGAGTGAATGATTTTGTTTGTTGAGGTACAAGGTGTGCCTGGCTCCTCCGTTATTTGAATCTGCTGAGGCCGAAGGAATTGATTGTCTGGATTGGGAAGATGGGTGAAGGGGTATGGTGGGAGGGTTTGAACTCACGAAGGAGGGTTGAGTGAGAGAGTGGGTGAGTGAGCGGGAGAATGAAAGGGGTTTTGTGAAAAACACAACATCAGTTTTTATAGAAAAACCGAAGTTGTGAGTGAGCGCGAGAACAAAAGGGATTTTGTGAAAAAAACAACATCGGTTTTTATAGAAAAACCGATGTTGTGTTTTGAGAATCGCCACATTAACATCGGTTATTTTGAAAACCGATGTTAACAAAATCAATTTATTTACAAAAATGCCACCGCACTTTTGTTAACATCGGTTTTTAATATAACCGATGTCAAAGTAGCGATGTTGAAAGTACTTTTTCTAGTAGTGAGACTTGGTTGAAATCTCCCATGCACAACCAAGGAATTCCTTAATCTGGCTTCTGGCTTCTGAGCAAGTCCCAAGATAGATGTTTATTTATAGCTTGAGGATACCTATAGAAGAGGGTAGTGTTGTCCACTCTTCCACCGCTCCCCAAAGAGTGTTTTGCATAAATGTGATGGTTTGAATAGGAAAGGATCTTTGGATCTAGGGAATCCTTCCACAAAACCAACAACCCCTACACACGATCTGCCAATGCCTGTACAATCCACACAAAACCAATTGTTCATGCTGCCAAGACATCTCAAAAACTGAGCCTCCATAGTTTTCTTGTTGGTTTCCTTAAGGAAGATCGAGTTGGGAACTTCTGATTGGATGAGCTTTTGCAAAGCTCAAACTATCAGTGGATTCCCAAGCCAATGACAATTCCAACTTAGACCTCTCATTGCTTCCATCAAGGCTAGGAACCAGCCTCCACCTATGATAGTTGTTGAAGCCTTTTCTACATATGTGTTCCCCTTCAATCTCCATCTCACTTTCCCCCATGTGTATTCAACACTCATTTTCCCGTTGGTTACTAGGTTTTGAGGGTCTTCTCTGCTTTTTTCTCCTCTGGCAAGATTGTTCCTCCTTCTGACTTGTTTACCTTGTGAAACTTCCACTGGCAAGGACAATGTGGTTGCCTTTGAACTTCTTCTCTTTTTTTTTGTTGTTGTTGTTGGACCACTGGCTGACCCTCATAAGTATCCCTTACCCCACTATCTATGTGTCCTTCTTTGTCGGTGCCCACCTCTCTATTTGCTCCATATGTCTCCTTTTGGCATTAACTATAGCTCATTTAAGACCCCCTTAGTGTTTACCAATTTACAATTCTCCAAAGACAAGGCCACATTTCACACAGTAACCTCTTCAATGGTTTCCTTGCGGGACCCACCATCATTCTCCAACAAAGAGAGCCTTTTCAAATATTCTACCTCTTGTAAGTTGTGGTCCTTGGATCTGAAGTCTAATTGTTTTTCAATCCTTCCAAAAGAGACCTCCTACTAAATCCCAACAACAACTTGAGTCTTCACTGATGATGCCCTGAGCCATGATCCATAAAGAAGTTTTGCATCATTTTCTTCATCCTATATCTCTGTTTTCTGCTCGTACAACTCTTAACATGGTCAACCTTGCCATAGACGTAGCATAGATTTCCCAGTTGTTTGTACTTTAGGAGAAGCCTCTTAATTTTCTTCTCCCTATACTTAGTTTTTATCCCCCTTTTAAGTGGTTTTGAGATATCCACTCTAACCCCAACTCTCACAAATCTCCCCAATATATTCTTTAGCCTTTTATCTCAGGACATAAACTCCCCCACTGAGTTTCCCACAATGCGATTGTAGCTAGGTTTCGATACCCCATTAGGATCTCAAAAACCCTAATCAGGAATTGACATTATGATAGCTGTACTTCCTTTGGGGTCTCGTCAGCTTTCATCTCTCTAACGATTACCAGCTTCTTGTTAAAAATCCAAGGGCACCCTTGTAGTACCCAATCTCTATCCTCCTTGTTAAGGAATATGAAGGTGAAGAGGTTCTTCCCCACATCGCAGATCTCTGCCCCTTAACCTTTTATATATTTGCCAGAGTCGTTTTAAAAACCTTAAAGCTGAAGAAGTTCTACATACAAAGTTTTCTTGCAAGCCAACATTTTCCTCCAATCGGTGTTTCGATTGCTTTAGGCACTTCCAGAATCTCCACCACTTCATCTTCGTCATTGTTAAAGATTATTCCCTTCCCACTATTCATTTCACACTGTGACTCAGCCGCACCACCAAATATAGGACATTAAGCCCTACAATTGCAAGGACCACCGCCTTGGGAGAAACCCTTACACATCCTTTAAAGGAAACCCTAGAGGAGCGACGAAGGGACTTTTCCAAAGATCTTGTTATTGATGTGTTTTTGTAATTTTTATGCTAGCAATATGGGTTTTGATGTTTAAAGATACTCACTTTTTTATTTTTATTTTTTAATTAATTCTGACAGTTTTTATCCACCAAAAACCACATGTGAAAATTAAATTAAAAAATAGAATTTCAAGGCAATTAAAAACTGCCACAAATAGCAACATTACATACCAAATCACAATTACTCAAAAATTATATATACCATATTTACTAATAGAGATCAAAAACAAAAATTAAAAAACTGAAAAATTAAAAAGATATCTACATGTTATTAAAAAATTAGGAGTAATTAGAGAAGGAGAAGCAAAATGCTGGAAATATTTACAAGATAAATTAGATAAGATAATTACAAAAAGATATGTTAGTAAATACAAAAAAAAATATTTGAAAATCACAATCAACTAAATAATATATTTACAAGATAAAACTGAAGTTAACATTTCAAATGGGGTGAAATATCAATCAAATCTTAAGAGATATGGTACATATTGTTTGAATTTTTAATTTAATTTTTTTTACTAACTACCTAGAAGATAAGAGATATTTACAATCTAATAAAATCTAATTTATAACTAACTACCTAAATCTAATATAAAAGATATATACCTAATTAAATCTAAAAGATATATACACCTACTATATTTACTCTAATTATTATCTACTAATATATCTACACCGAATAAAATCTATAAACAATTATCCATAACTATTTATAATTATTTACTAATCTATTTAAAAATATTTACAAGTTCTTAATAAAATAAAAATAAAAATCTATTTATTATTCGACAACGAGGCCAAAAACTTGTTAGGATTTTATTTCAGGTTAGGTTCAACTTATAAGCCAAGTGTAACTCAATCATAATATAGTAACTAATTGTTCAGATCATCTCCCAAACAAATAAAAGAGAGATTTCATGTAATTATTTAACTAAGAAGCTGAGTTTTTATATTTTTGTTTTGTGATTGTCACAAAATAAAAAACATAAAATAAATTACAATAAAAATTAAATGATAATAAAATAATTAAGTAAGTTAGAAATACTAGACTTGGATGGTGACATCGATCTTGATGAATGAATGTCTATGTTTGGACTTGGAATTCTCTCGATCCACTGTAACTTCACAATTCTCAACTCATTTTTTTTGCTCATTCCCAATTCACTAATGTATTCTACCCTAACTCCCGCATGGTCGCAGATTCTAAACTACTTATCTGATACACAATCCCTTGGACATATTGATACAAGCAATCAACATTAGTGGTCAAGAATTAGTGAGGCTTAACCAATATTATACTAACCCTAAAAATAATATCAATTAAGTACTTGATTCATGTTCGAGTTTCAACAATGTTCGCCAAAGCACAAGTCAATTCTTGAATTCATTTATAAAATGATCAATCAAATAAAAGTATTAAGTACAAAAACAAATAAAGAACTCAAGATGTGTATTGAATTGATAAAATTAAAGCGAAACAAGGTTCATCATTTTCTCTCCTAAGTGGAAGGAATTGCACTCATAAAAATAATACAATGAAACTTAAAGTGTCTAATAGAATAATGGAGACATCTAGTAGGTGAAAGTCTAAAAATATAATTCTAAGAACTGTTCAGGACATTTACACTATTACAATGAATGTCTAGCCTCCTATTTATAGAATTGTAGTTGAGTTTAATTAAGGAGATAATCACAACAAATACTATATCTAATTAATTCAAGTAATTATCTTCTTCAGCTGATTTATCCTTGAAAAATATTGTGCTCTTGATTTTCCTAGTTTTTATCTTCAATTTTCACAATTTCTCCTTATAGAATTTTCTTCTGATTTTGGGCCTTTTGGAGTTATGACCAGAATGACCTGTTTTTGTTGAAAAATTATCAAAATTTCATTAAAAATAACTAAAACATAAAATTATACCTTAGACAAAGTAAAAATTAAATTTAAAATTGATTTGATTCAAAACAAAATGTAAAGTTAACTAAAATGTCAAATAAACATCAAAAAAATATATAAAAATCATATAAATTTTACGTTTATTATGATACATAAACATTTTTCTACTTCAAATACCTTAACACTTATTATTTTTCTTTATTTCACTCTTTCAATCATACCATATATTACCTATTTTACCAATATTTCTCTCTTTTATACTACTACTACTAATAGTAATAATATATCCAGCCACCTTTTTAAATTTACATGTGTTACCATATTTATATCCAAATTTTCTCACTCATTACACATTTTTGCTTTGCCCACCGTAGAAAAAAAAATCAGTATGTGACTCCACCCACCATCAATGTAGTATAACTTCTTTCATCAATATAATTAACTTTTTTCACAATCTAACGTATTTAATTAATTTTCATAAATTTTTTTTGTGAATCTTCTTCTAATTTTAATTAAACATTACAACAAACATTTTTTTTTAGTGGGAAAAGTAAAAAACAAAACTAAGGTTAAACATGTTTAAGAGTGTGTTTGGATTAAGGTTTGGACACCCAAACGTCTATCACCCTTCATGGAACGCCGGACCAAGTTGTTTGGCAAATTTTGTTTCCCGTTGAGCGCAAAGCAACAAGTACCTTACTTTTCTGTTCAAGGCAAATCAGTTGCAACATTAATTTTAGATTTTAAGCTTCAACATGCTGTAAAAGACAACATTACCCCCTTTCAGATGCAGTGATTGTGGTGGCCGACGTAGGTGTAGATGAGAGAGAAAAACATAAGGGAGAGAGTGCCTTTATAGGGTGATTCTTTTCTTTTTATTATCAGTTCCCATCGAAAATTTTGTTTACAAAGAACACCATCATTCTTGTCGGTGTGTTGTGGCTGGGTTCCTTATAACTTCAAGGAAGACGGTGAGTGTGGCCTTTGTCATTTTCTAGCGATGGAAGATTATGTTTTTCCGACAATGAGGATTTTGGGGGTGGCTTTTGCCCTTTTTAGAAACATTACTTTTTAGAGTAAATTACACTTGTACCCTATGTATTTTACTTAAATTTCACTAGATATATTTCCTTTTTTGCACCCTACAAAAAATCTCTTAATTATTTAACTCATATTACACCTAGACCCCCTCCTTCCTAAATACTGTTTAACAATCTAACAGAAATTAGGCACATGCTGGTCACATGACTATTAATGAAAATTTATGTCTAAAATACCCTCATCTTCTTCCTATCAACCTGAAAATATTTTAATACTCTTGCTCTTTTTTTTCTGTAATTGGACATAAATCCAACTTTTGTTAGACATGAACCCACTTTGTTGATACGCAGTGTTAAAACTTTTCCTCTCATCCTTTATTCTACTAACATACATATGAACTGAATTTTGATTCTCAACAAACATTTTCAGTACATCATGATCAGTCTTTAAGGGGAAGAATTTTACCACTAGCAGTAGAACAAAACCAAAAAATAAAAGGTGATAAGTCTAAATTATTAGCAATGTTGTTCACATAGCCATGTATTCCACGTATTCTAGTTCATCAATTGCGTTCATGTGGTCCTAAACATCAACACTATTTTAATCAACACTAATAAACAAATGATTTTCAGTTTATCCATTGTGTTTCCTGTTGTCCCAAACATCAATACTATTTTAATCAACAATAATAAACAAATGATTTCCAATTCATTCATTGTGTTTCCTGTTGTCCCAAACATCAACATTATTTTAATTAATAATAATAAACAAATAATTTTAAAAATCATAAGTGATCCCAAACTGATCCCCCATTGAAACTCCATTCAGAAATAGACAACAATAAACAATCAAAATTAAATAAATAATCTTAAAAAGTAACCTATATACAAGATCTAGTGGTCACTTACAAGCATAACCCTAGGATGAACAAAAATCGTGGAACAGGAAGAGAAACAGAGCGCTCGTGAACGTCAAAGAGGAAGACAAATGGAGACACTCATAACGTCGCGAATGGGCAGAGGAACAACGAAAAATTCGCGAACTGGAACAGGAACGATGAAGAACTTGCGAACGGTGAAGAAGAATGAAACGTGTACGTCGTGAGAGAAAGAGGAACTTGCACCCCCTAGACATTGAAGAAGAACTCGCAAACAAGAGGAATATGAACACTACTCGCGAATAGTGAAAAGGAATGAAATGTGAATCCTAAATTATGAAACTAATTGGAAGGGGATAATTTGGGTTTTATAATTAAAATATAAGGGCAATTTTGTCTGCTCACATATTTCAATTGACGTTAGTTAACTGCATTAATAGAGTGGGGTAAAAGTAATGTGCAAAAATGGAGGGATATCGGATGAAATTTGAGCAAAACACAGGGGGTGCGAGTGTAATTTACTCTACTTTTTAATAAATAATAATAATATCAATTCAAATATACTTAAAATAAATAAATGATTAATTTCACATTATAAAATCCATACCCAATTAAGTATTTATACATTTAAAAATACTTTTAACTAATCTCATCCAAACAAATTTTATTTTAATAAAAACATCTAAATATAAATCAAATTATATTAAGCTTACTTTCAACTTTAAGTTTACAAAAGTTTAATTTAATTTAACTTAACTTTATAACTTAATTCAAATACACACTAAGTTATGGTGAATTCTAACATGAAGTCCAAAAAGCAAGCCTTCACGGGTGAGGGAGCAAAGTGACCGAAAATAAAAGGTTAATGACTGGGAAAAAAAATTGAAAAGGAAAAAAAGACTAATTTATTATATTACAATAATAAATTTTAATATGTAAGTTTTAATAAATATAAATCCCTGAGTCTTTTTTTTCCATTTCGCGATCTCACACAAAATGCACACTCCAATCTCTTTGTTCCTTCTTGCTCTCTATCTCTGTTATTCTGAAAGACTGAAACTTGTTCTCACAGGTTTTCGACTAATTTAAACTCGATCTAAACCCGAATTTATTCACCCTAAGTTTCTGAACGCGTTTTTTCTAAAATGCAGAGGTTCTGTCTCGCATTGGAGCTTTATTTGAAGCCCTAGGTTTTGGTTTGATGAGACGATTTTCCATTTCTGAAGAATCCCTTGCTATATTGCACATAGTACATCATAAGATGATTTTAACAGGTGAACTCATTTTATGAGGATTACTTGAAAAGGGTTTCCTGTGTCGTGTATTTCTACTTGGATAGGTGTTTATTTTATAGGTGTTGATGTCAGAATGGATTTTGTGACATTCAACTCTTCTTCCAAGCCCTTTCCCCAAATCTAAACAATAATTTTTTTTCATGTTCCTTCAAATACTATAATATCTTTTGCATATAGTGTCTGATACAGGTTATGTATGTTGTTTACACTTGTTGAAATAGTACACTCAATAGCTATCATAAATTCAAATCTTGTGTAATTACTTATCTGCAATTTGCATAGTTGTTGGCTTTCTTTATAATCAAAGGACACTGATATTCTTACCTGGTAGTGGTACTAGATAGTTTAGCTAATGAACTTGAAGTGGTGAAGACTAAATGTACTCAGGATTGAAATTTGCTCATGAAAATGTTGCATATTTATCAGAATGTTATTAATAATCCAATAAGATTGATTGTTGGAAGTTATGCATTAGTTATTAGTTCGATGATGTTATTTGTTCATTCGTTGTTTATCTCACTATCTTTCAATACCTAACATTACTTTCAGATGTTGCGTTTGTGCACCTTTATTGGCAATAGTTTGGACTTCATTCATATTAAAATCTTAATTAGTAACTCTGGCCATGTGGATGGTGAATTGTAACATGAAGTTCAAAAAGCAAGCGTTCACGAGCGAGGGAGTAAAATGACCGAAAATCATAGGTTGATGACCAGGAAAAAAATAATTAAAAAGGAAAAAATACAAATTTATTATGTTAAAATAATAAGTTTTAATATTTAAGTTTTAATAAATATAAACCCCTCAGTCTCTCTTAATGATATAATGACAGGCATCCCTGAAATTAGTTTTGTTTGCTGTGAAGTTCATTAATTGCTCTCTGGAAGACACGTTACATTTATGATTTTCTTATTATGTGTAAGTAACATATAGGCTGGTTGTTTTTACTTGTCCAGGGGATTTGACAAATTTGATTTGATACATTGTCTAGCAGACTAGTTATTTTCGTTAGATATTGTTTAATTGGTGCCTAATTTTCTGAGTATTTTTATAGATTGATTTTATTTGAATCCTGTGAAAGGTGACTGAGGAATGGGAAATGGGATCTCCAAGTTATTATGAAGATGAGATGATGGTGGTGGAAGATGATGACATCATGGAGGATATGAGACATGATGCAACTTGAAGAGGACTTTATCTAGGTATATTTGTTTATTATGTATGTTGTTTGAATCTAATTTTTTAATAATTGATATTTCAAATTGCTATATTCATATAATTTTAGGGAGATGGACTTTCTGGCATTTGCTACTATTCTAGTGATGATGAAATAGATGAAGGGTATGAATCATTTCATGTGACAATTTTTGAAGATGAAAGTGTTGATTTGGAGGATTATTTTGAATAATCTGTTGTTCAATTGGACCAGTGGTCTGAAGATTCGTCTAATGTTGTTGTTTATGCCATAGATTGCTTGCAAGAAATTTATAGTTTAGAGTGGATGAGTGTGGAGGCTAAAGATTTAATGAGTTGTCATTTTGCAAGCTTAGATCTTTCATATGAATTTTATAATTAGTTTGCAAGAGTGAAAAGGTTTTATGCTCATAATGGAAAGATGAACAGAAATGCAAGAGGAGAAGTTATGCAGCAAACCTTCATGTGTCATAGGCAAGGTTTTCGTGAGGATAGAGGGCTGACCATGGCAAATCGAAAGCGTGTCCCTAGACCTGAAACTCGATGTAGGTGTCAAGCCTTATTTCGCATGCATATATTTGGGCATTTTGATAATTGGAAAATTAAGAAATTTTTGGATGAGCAAAATCATGACTTACTCCAAGGAATCCATTGTGGGATGTTACTAGCACACAGGAAAATGAGTGTTACTGATGTTTTGCAGCTAAATACTTTGAGGAAGGTTGGTATGGGAGCATCAAATATCTTCAGTTCATTTGCGATGCAGTCAGGAGGTTACGAGCGAGTTTTGTTTGGCAAGAAGAACCTGTACTATCATATTGACAAAGAAAGACGATGTCAAGGTTCAAATGCTGCAAGTGCATTACAATATTTGAGGTGGTTAACCTTGAGCGATTTATTGATGTTTGTATGTCACACAGTGGATGATGATGGAAGATTACAACACCTATTTTGGTGTGATGGCACAAGTTAGTTGGACTATGCTGTTTTTGGAGATGTTTTGGCCTTTGATGCGACATATGGGAAAAACAAGTATAAATGTCCAGTGGTAATTTTTTCTGGTGTGAACAGCCAATATAAGACAATTGTTTTTGCAAGTGCAATTGTTTCAAATGAAACTGAATAGACATACGTGTGGTTTCTTGAGCAATTGATGGAGGTAATGAAAGGTAAGGCTCCTACCTCTGTTATAACTGATGGAGACATGGCTATGAGAAATGCCATAAATAGAGTGATTCCTAAAGCCCATCATAGACTCTGCGCATGGCATTTGCTTCAGAATGCAAGAAGCAACATTGGTAGTCAAGCTTTCCTTTCTGAATTTGGAAAATGTATGTTAGGTGATTATGATATTGGGCACTTTAAACAAAAAAATGGACCACTATGGTTTCAAAACTTGGTTTGGAGGAGAATAATTGGGTGAATCAAATGTATGAGAGGAGGGATATGTGGGCTATAGCATATATACGAGGCACTTCTTTGCTGGATTTAGAACAACATCAAGGTGTGAGGGATTGCATTCATTATTGTTGAAGTTTGTTAGGTATCGTTACAACTTGACAGAGTTTTGTCAACATTTTCAGCGATGCCTTAGTTATATGCGTTATAAGCAATTGGAAGCGGATTTTGCATGTAAAATAGGAACTGTTGTGCCCCAAACTAATTTTCCAGAACTTGAGAGGTCTGCTGCAAGAGTAATGACACGAGAAATTTTGGTAATGTTTCGCCAAGTTTTAGATATGGCATCTAGATTCAAGGTTGTTGATTGTAACGTCTCGGATGCCCACATGGCACTGTAATGTTTTAATGTTGCAATTACATAGTAGCAAAAATAATTATGGTAATGATCCTGTGACTAATCCGGATTCGTGTGACCAGGGTGTCATACAAGGGGGGTGCAAGTTGGAACTCGGATAAGGGACGGGTGTAAATAGAACCTTTTAAAGCAGGGTTTGTGCTGAGTGTGTTAGTAATTTACAAGGAAATCGGGTTAGAGTGTGACCAGGTTATTGCGTATGTATCCTGGGAGTAAGCGCTGAAAAGAAAGGAACCCGAATGAGGTCGGGTAGTGATGGCCAGGGCAAAACCCAGACAAGGTTATCTGGGCTACACTTACCTATGGGAAGTCTTATGCGCCTGACTCGCCAACCTGGTAGTTGGTGATTTCACAAGCTTAACCTATGCACGTGATCAACACTGACTGTCAGGTCATTGGGGTAGCACGTGTTGACTTAGTGACGTATGTGACGTGCGTTACTCTCAGAGTATTTATACAGCGTGCGTGTGGGTTATTTCATGCATGACTCATTTTTTTCCTCTGTCCCTTCACCAAAAAGGTGTTCCTTCTCTCTCTTCCTTCTCCATTTCTGCCATTAACGAACAAAGGAAAGCTTCTAGTTAGGTAAGAGAAGGTGATTCTTGGGACGCTCGAGCTTGAGAAGCTGTTCCCTAGACCTTTTGACAATCTTAGAGGTAAGAAACACTGATCTGACATTAAAATCCAACTGTTATGGATTTTAGGCTAGGTCGTGATAAACCCTTTTGGGGGTCTGCATGTCGCCTATGGGCAACTCGTTCTTGTAACCTGGAAGTGTACGGAGCTTCCTTACATGCAACAAGTGAAAATCATTATTGATTTCTTGCATGCATGTATGTAGGGCGCGACGCTGAAAATCATGGTGTTTGAAATCATGAGGTCGGATGAATCAGTGAGGAATGCCGGACAAGTAAGCTCCCTGTTCTTGAGAGTCCTTCTATGGACCGCGTTCCACCATACTCCGAGGGGGTGATGGTTGTATATGTCATGATTGTAAAATAAGGGAACACTTCACACTTAACCAAGAGGGGGGATGAATTGGTTAGCCTTGGTAATTTAAAATTTTTTTTCTTTCTTAACCAAAAATTAGAGTACAATTGCCCTTTGGATCTTTATCACAAATTAATCAAGAAACTTTATTCAAACTTAATCCAAGACTTGTAATGCTTCAACAAACAAATTAAACTTCAGTAATCTCAACAAGAATTAACCAATATGCAGTAAATGAGAGAGCACAAGATTTATACTGGTTCACCTCAAAACCTATGAGGCTACATCCAGTTTCTTCTAATCAACACTAGAGTAGAGTTCCACTATATCAAAATATTCTTACAAGCAAAAAATACAAGCCTCTCTTTATCAACCCTAGATAAAGTTCAGAAGTCTAAAAACCTATTAGACTCTTAGAGACCAACACCCACACTGAGAACACTACTCAGTTGTCCTTAGAGAAACACTATCTCTACACTTGCAAGAAAAACAAAATACAATGGAACAATTACACAGAATTTCAAACAGAGAGTTTACACCACCAAAGAGTAAGGAAAGAATTCACCTGATGATCCAAGAATCATATGCAAAGTGAAGAATATACCAGGTTGAATGAATTATAACATGCAGAATCAAT
>CM023960.1:8076885-8138793 GCA_013407115.1 Glycine latifolia
TAATGATAGTTGGGAGGTTGTCCATGATGGTTTCGAAGAACCACCATGGACAACCTCCCAACTATCATTAGCTCCCAACAGAGCTTTCATCTAGATACTCCAGTTCTCATAGTTAGTCTTTGTAAGACGGGGTAATGGCAGACTACTATTTGGACCACTCTCCATTCTCTCAAGCTCTGATACCAATTTGATATCACAGGTCCTCTCTCACACACTGGTGCACTCACACAAGCACAAACACACACACAAATTTACTGGAGGAGAAAACTCTCGTTCTATTGAGAAGTCTTGTTCCTAGGGCATTGGGATAGGGGATGGCCAGATTAGGATGGACGTGCTCCCAAGCGACCTCTGTAGGTAGTATGGAGAGCCATACCCTGGTCCCTCGGGTCCAATGGGTGCACCTGATTGTCCCCAGTTCAGTTGGAACAGAAATCACCAACATTCATAGGTGGGGAGCTGGACTGAGGTCTCCCTATTTGACAACTAATCCATCACAAAAGACAGGAATGAATGAAGCTGCACCTTGGCAGTTCCAGACCAAGAGAGACATATTCATGAGATTGTTGGCTGGGAAGTGAAGAAAGAACGTAAGCACGCCAGTGGGTGTCTTTCGTCAGTCTATTCCAACAAAGCACACAATAAGTGAGATGAGCCTGCCAGCTCCGCCTTGGCTTCGACATAGCGGAGAAGGGCCGATGGTGCCTGTGGAACTATTGTGGCCAGTCTTGCTCGTCGAAGACGTAGAAATGAAACTGTGTAGATAGAGGTGAAGGTTGCCACAGCAGGCGGGTTGCTTCCTCTGTCGTCGCCGGGGAGCTCTTGGTGAGAGCCAGGTCAGTCAACTTCTATTGGGACTTCTATTGATTATTGATTCGACTAGAGGGACTCCTAGCAACTTGTTTCCAGATTATCCAGATGCTTACGCTGGATGGAATGCCCTTAGCAGTTTTGGCTCTTATATATCCGTAGTTGGGATTCGTCGTTTCTTCGTGGTTGTAACAATCACTTCAAGCAGTGGAAATAACATAACCTCGCGTTCATGATATCTACATTCAACTGTGCCCCGGAGACACGGTCGAAGCACGCCCTTTTTTCGGGCTTCTTCTCATTCTTCTTTGGCACCTACGGTAGAGATCGGAGATATTTGGCCGGCTAATAAGGGAAAGGTTTTTTTTTTCAAATCCAAGTTTGACTCTGATTAGATCCTTATCGCTGGTGGAGCTTGACAAGAGCGATACAAGAAACCATACAATCAAAGGCTGCGCCGCTAATGTAGCGGCTTGTCGAGCATTTGACAAACTCACACAGGTCAGATCACACCATCCTCATTGATCCAACTCGAGCATCTTCCAATCTTAAACCTCTCCCACTGCGTCCATGCCTGTTGAAAGTTCCTTGCCTCTTGTGCCGTGCGAGAGCTGTGCCCGCTGAAAGCACAAATGGAATGGCTGATTATTCATTGTATGAAGTTTTTAAGACCTCACTAATCAGCCTGCGAACACACCTGCGCGGATTACAGGTGACGGTTACAAGAATGGCAGGGAAGTGAACAGTACCCGACGACATTCAGGGATGGATAATAGTCTGCCAAAGCCACACAAACTCCTTTACATAATATGCTATTTATAAGCAATGAAATTAAACCTAAACCTAAACAATTCAAATTTAAATTGAAACAAAATCTCTCATAATATCTTTCTATATCTTATCTTTCCTCATATATTTTCTCTCATCTTTTCACATATCTTTCCACATAATTCTCTCTTTTATTTTTAAATTCAAACTACGTAAACAATACTTATTTAAAAGTTTATTCCAACAATTTTGTGATTGAAGGAAGAAAGAGGACAAAAAGGTTGTAGGATTCGAATTTCTTTCAATAACATTCTAATAAAACTAACAAGTAATATTTATGGATGAAAAACAAAGCAATGAACCTGAAGGAGCGTGGTGTGATGATGATGTACAAGACCAGAATCGCGAGTATGACGATGATGATTGAGAGGACCAGAAAGATCCACAAGGTTTGGAACAGGCAATAACAATATCGTGTGCCCAAGCGTTCCTTTTCGAAGGAACGACGTAGTTTGATTCGGTGTCGTTTTGTTGCGGAGGTGTCGATCATGTTGTCGAGTGAGGATATAATGAAAGGAATTGGAATGAGTGGAATATGGTGACGTGAAGAAAATTGTGTTTTGTGTCGTGGAGTATTGGATAAGGGGTTGAAATGTTGAATAGTATGCAAGACAAACGCACTTCAGACTTGAATGTGTGCCTAAGTCTTAGTGCCATCATCATCATGCCAATGTTTGACACTTTGGTGTAACTCAGTAATCTATCTTAAATATAAATGTAAAATAATCTTGAATGAGGAACTATGACATTACTTTCTACGTAAAATTATAAGAAAAAATTAAGAAGGAAAGATAAAAAAAATGTAAGATAAAATAGTGGATGGGATGGGAGAAGATAAATAAAAATTAGAACATCTTTAGAAAAAATTAGATCAAATTATACTTATTTTTCTTGTATTTAAGATTTATTGCATCGTCATTTTTGGATCCCTATATAAACATCTTCTAATTTTTACAATTATGTTACAGATGCAGTCCTCCACCAAATCACTGTTACTTTCGTTAATCCAAATTCATCATGTGACATGGACATGCTTGTTTAATGAAACTTAGGCAAAAATATCCTCATCTTTCTCATTGGTTCATTTCACATGGTCTCCTATCCAGCATGCTTATTGAACTCGACCCTGAATCCAACACTCGATACAATTCTCCCGAATACGAACCACATATATAAGTTATAAGCTTCCAGATCAACCTGTTCACCTCCGTTGTATGCTCCATTGCTCCATTGGAAACTTTTTGTACCCCTTCGACTCCCGGGGTTGTACACAAGGCAACCAGGCTCATGCTTAATCTCTTCATGCTAATGCATTCGAGACTACGGGACTTGTACCCCCTTTGACTCCCTCGATTGTACACAAGTCAACTAAGCTCATGCTTAGTCTCTTTGTGCTAATACACTCGAGACTACGAGGCTGTGTACCCCTTCAACTCCTTTGGTCATACATAGGGCGATCAAGCCCATGCTTAGTCTCTTTGTGCTAACGCACTCAAGACTGCAGGGTTGTGTACCCCTTCCGCTCCCTCGGTCGATGACAACCAGTGTAAGCATCTCAGACATCGACTGATACCCTTACGATGATATTTTGACACCTCACTACTTACGTCGCCCAATTCTTAGCTGTTAAGCAACCTTAACCACTTGTGGATTTCGAGGCAACAAATAAGATCACATACGATAAACTCTTGCGAGAATATCAGATCATCAATTATGATGCATTTTGATATAACACACTAATGTTTGACCTAGAGAGACAGATTATGCTTTGCACTTGAACTCTCTAAAACTAGGTCTCCTTATCATAAGGCACGACCTAGCTACAAGAACACTTTCCAGTCTCTCCCATTTTGACTTTGCTGCCAACTTCCACCACCACCATCACATCTCGCAACCTCTCCTTTGACGCCACCAACCACGCCCTCCTCCATCGCCCTTTTTCCCTTTGCCTCACGTGCATCAGGATCTTAAATGGTTGAGGGAGGGAAAGAGAGCTGAAGGGTTCTATTGACAGAGTGCCATAGCACACAATGAAGTTATAATTTTTTTTTTCGTTTTTTATCCTTTCTTTTTTCGCTGTGACCTGTTTTATTTTTCTTTTATGGATAATTTTCCCTTTTTTTTGGATTGCATGTTTTTTGGCTTTGGGGAGAAAATTGATGGTGTTAATAGCATTGAGTTACCATCAACGACATAGTTATCTTTGTAATCGAGGTCAGAGTTTAGTTCGTCGTTTTTCGAAACCAGCATTTTTTTATTTTGTTTAAAAATACACTCCCGGGGATGATGCATCTCAAGCAAATCTCGAATTGTTTTTTTTATGTAATTTTTCCTTTTACATTGTCCATGGTGGTTGTTGAAATGAGAATAGAAACTGTACAGATTTGCTGCGTTTCTTAAGTATCAATTAATGCTTTTCTCTTTTAAATTTTTTAATCAATACTATAAGGATATTAGTTTATTTACCTTTTATTAATATTGTAAGATGACATTAAAGAGGCAGGTTCATGATGTGGGTTGAAAAATTGTTGCTAGAGAATTGCGGCTTACAGAGGGTTGATTTTGTGGCTGAGACTACATGAAAGTGGAAGAATATCAGAACGAAGTGATATTTTAAGTTACATTCAATTAGAATATGTAAAATTATGTTATTTATATAAATTTTTTTCGTTTTTCTATTATTTTTATAATAAATATTTTTTCTTTTTAATCTATTAACCAATGCCTGGCAAGACCCTTAATTAAAAGCAGTAATTGATATTTTAAGTTACATTTTCTGTAATTTTAAAAAAAATAATGCCTAATACTTAAGAACCTTCTCTAACTGTGATTTTAATTAACTTCTTTGGTCTAACGTTTAATGTTTTGCAGCTATTTTTTGGAAGAACAAAAAAAAACGGAAGAATGAGAATCCTTTATATCATCCCCCAACCAAACTCCCATAGCTACCACGCACCCGACATAAATGGTTGTTTTGTAGCACTTGAAGTTATCTAAAGGTGGAATAAAAACAGAATAGAGGAAGAAGGAATTATAATTTTTTTCTTTATAAAAAGTATATATTAATTTAGCCATGTAAAATTATTTTTATTTTAACTTTTACTTTTATCTTATTTAGTCAAGGTGATATTTTGTGGCACATAACCGTCATATGTTAAAGCAAAGTTACTTCTCCTGGAGATCCTGCTTTTTTTGTACTATTTATAATGTTTAATTGTCAATTAAGATTTAATTAACATCGTAAATGTCACGTAATTACACTTTCGTTGAGTAGGGTACGTATCTAAAAAGAATAGAGCGGTCCACCAACAAATATAAAAGATAGAAAGAGAATCAAAATACACACAAAACCATATATATAATTTTACTATACATCAACCGTAAAAAAAAAAAAAAAAAAAAAAAAAATAATTTTAAAAAAAAACAACCCAAAAAAAAAAAAAAAAAAAAGACATACTACTGTTAAATATACAGAATCTAAGGGGAGAAAATAAAAATGAAAATCCAACCAACGAATTTAAATACTGAGAGTCTTTAGGATGGTTCCAATAATTTTAAAGATTTTGATATTGTTAATTTTTTTAGTAAATTACACTCGCATCCTTGTGTTTTTCTCAAATTTTATCCGATATCCTTGCCTTTTTGCACATTACTTTTATCTCCCTCTATTAATGCAATTAACTAAAGTCAATTGAAATATGTAAGCAGATAAAGTTGTCCTTACATTTTAATTGTAAAACCCAAATTATCACTTCCCAATTAATTTCAGAATTTAGGATTTACGTTTCATTTTTCCTTCACCATTCGCGAGTACTGTTCATCTTCCTCTTGTTGACGAGTTTTTCTTCAGTGTTCAACAAGTGCGAGTTCCTCTTTCTCTCACAACATTCA
Organism: Glycine latifolia; assembly: GCA_013407115.1. Lineage (NCBI taxonomy): Eukaryota > Viridiplantae > Streptophyta > Magnoliopsida > Fabales > Fabaceae > Glycine > Glycine latifolia. The sequence goes on from CM023960.1 coordinate 8,082,415, forward strand.
CGTTTTATTCCTCTTCACCGTTCACGAGTTCTTCATCGTTCCTGTTCAAGTTCGCGAATTCTCCATTGTTCCTCTTCCCTTTCACGAGTCTCCACTTTTCCTCTTCCAGTTCGCGACATTTACAAGCACCTCCCTTTGTCTTCCTCTTCTACGTTCACGAGCGCTCTGTTTCTCTTTCTGTTCCACGATGTCTGTTCACACTAAGGTTATGCTTGTAAGTGACCACTGAACCTTGTATATAGGTTACTTTTAAGATTATTTATTTATTTTTGATTGTTTATTGTTGCCTATTTCTGAATGGGGTTTCAATGGGGGACCAGTTTGGGACCACTTATGATTTTTAAAATCATTTGTTTATTATTGTTGATTAAAATAGGGTTAATGTTTGAGACCACAAAAAACACAATGGATGAACTGAAAATCATTTGTTTATTATTATTGATTAAACTAGTATTGATGGTTTGGGACCACAGGAAACACAATGGATGAACTGGAAACATTTGTTTATTATTGTTGATTAAAATAGTGTTGATGTTTAGGACCACAAGAACACAATGGATGAACTGGAATACATGACTATGTGAACAACCCCCTTAAGATTGACCATGATGTGCTAAAAATAAGGAAAGATGTTAATACTACATATCAACAAAGTGAGTTCACATCCAACAAAAAGTTGGGTTTACGTCCAGTCCAATTACAGAAAAAATAAAAAAGAAACAAAAGTCTTAAAATATTTTCAGGTTGAGAGGAAGAAGATGAATGTATTTTAGATATAAAATTTCATTAAAAGTCATGTGATCAGTATGTGCCTAATTTCTTTTAGATTATTAAACTGTGTTTAGGAAAGATAGGGTCTAGGTGCAATGTGAGCTAAACAATTAAAGGTTTTTTGTAGAGTGTTTGAAAAAGGAAGGAGTATCGGGTGAAATTTGAGCAAAACAGAGGAGTGCGAGTGTAATTTACTTTAATTTTTTAATCAATCAAATTACATATAATCTTCTCATTAATTTTTTTCAAATTAATCCTTGATTATTATTTTCTTAAAAATTTAAAATTGTGACTTTTTAAATTAAAAAATATGATTAAAGATGAATTTAGAAGTCTAAATTTTAAAATTAGTTACTTTCAACACTTTATATTAAAAAATCTTTTGGGATTTAGAGTTTAAAAATTTATTATTATTGCTTTTTAAGCATAAATTTTACAAAAATTGTTAAAAGTAAGAAAAACGATTTTAGATACAGACTTTTAAATTTATTTTTAATCATATTTTTTAATTTATAAAAGTTTATAATTTTAAAAAACAAGAATAATGACTCTTTTAAAAAAAATTAATAAAAAAATCACATATAATTTGATTGATTAAAAAATTAACAGTATGAAAACTTCTAAATAATTGAAGACACCATATAAACTCATTTAATACATAGGTGTGACAAAATTAAATGCAATGCTCGTGAAATGGGGACCCTGATCAGAATTTGACATCACACCTGGTGGGAAGAAACACTCCCCTCGAAACCAAAGGAACCTGAAGCTTGCACTTCGCCCTGGCCTTGGTGCCACTGATTAATAAGTCACCAAGCCTTAACCTAATGTTAAAGTAAAGCCTCACATCAATATATAAAATCCTATGAAGTCACGTGATCACGATCCAACGCCATCACATGCTGCCACGTGAAAGCCACGCTCATACTATCCGTGCTCTAAACGAGTTCCTGTTGAATATATTTAATATATATATATATATATATATATATATATTAAATATTAATATGTTTACATATAAACTCAATAAGTTATTATATGATTATATAGATATGGGTTGGAGTCCAATAGCTTGCTATATGACTAGAGTTTTCCCTAAGTTAGAGCTGTTAAACATTTCACATCTGATGTCTCTTACTGTAATACTTCAAGCACCCAACACTAAATCATTATCTCTCTCAAATCCCTTACCTCCAGCAATCTTGAAGTATTAGCTTCGTGTATCGGATTTGAGTGAGTAAGGTGTTGTTTCCAAGATCTCATCGAGGGAAACTTAAGGGTGTGATAACTTTCGTGTTTCGATGAAAGGATTGATCGGGATTTGAGTTTGAAAACTCTGCAGCCGCAACCTTTGAGTCCAGATCCTGTAAAATTCAGCCAATTTCACGAGTTGAAACATTGTGGGTTTTGTTCTACTCGTTGAAGCGATCATTTTGACTGGTCACGTGTGTAAAACGAAGGTCACACGAAGGAGATATATCCGTTGGAAGTTTCTACAGTTTTTCGGCAACTGGTTCGTCTTCTCTGGTGATCTTTTCCGGCAACCGATGACTTTTCGGCGAGTTTTCAGCAAGTCTCTGGCAACCAATAATAATTGTTGCTAAGGTTTTTGGGTGTTCCGGATCCATTTTTGGGGTAAGATTTGACAAATTTCACCTCTACAGTTCTGTTTAGAAAAGTTAGAATGTTTGGTATACTTTGGAGGATTTTAAGGTGCACTCTTTTTAACTCAAAAATGATTGTTATAACCCCTAAAAGGATTTTTGTTAGAATCGTTAGCAAAAATGATGAAATGAGTCTGTTGATACATTCGAGTAATTAAACGTTTTACAATTAGTAAACTAAATTTATTGTTATAACCGACATTTTCTACAAAAATGGACCCATGACCACAAGCTAGTCCATAAATATATTCCCGGAAAAAAAGAGGGTATAGGGTGTCCTGATGTCGAGATCTATGGAGTTCTAAATATGCTCGAGATTCCTCCATTTAAAATTTAAAAGTCTATTTGGTCAAACAAAGAATCAGAGATTCATTGGATTATCAAATGATACATAGTGCGATATGAGCAAAACAGGGAATTCTTTTACTTTGATTAAAATGGCAAAACATAACTACCATGATATCATAAAGCTGAAATCTTTTTGTCACTAATTTCATGGTTGAAATTTTCATGTTCAATTTGGCATGAAGGAACATGACATATTCTATACTGTATTAAGTGATTTTGCATCTACTATTGAAAATGTGGATGAATATCAAAGGATTAAAGATAAATATTTTTCTAGAGATTACTTGTTAAACTCTTTAAATCCTCGTCTAGCTATGATTTTTAGTAGTATAAGACTGCAAAAGAGATATAGGATCACTTGAACACTCAATTTCAAAAACAAGAAAGACTTTCTAAGACTCTTCTAGAGGAGAAGTTCTTTGACTTTAAGTTCAATATGAACTCAAGCATCACTTCTCAATTAATTGAACTTGAGAATATAAGGAACATGCTAAAAGAGGACAAATTTGATTTGTCTGATAATCTCTTTATTGGTCTTGTGTTGAGTAAGCTACCTGCTGAATGGAATTCCTTTAAGACTAACATGCACAGACTAAAAGAACAATGAGGTTGCATGGATTAAAAAGGTATATTCATATTGAAGATCAAAACATTTATAGGAAGAGTTTGGAACAAGTAGGACAACAAAAGTCAGTTGCCAACTTAGTTTCACATTCTTATAAATCTCAGAAAAAGTCCAAGTCACCAAAAGGTGAATTCTCTTCACAGTTAGAGGCCAAAAAGATTGTCTTCAAGAAAAATAAGAAGAAGGGCAAGTGTCATAACTGTGGAAAGTGGGATCACTGGGCAACAGAGTGTAAGCTACCAAAGATGTCAAAGAACAACACACCACAAAATGAGCCTAATATGCTAAATAATGAATCGAGCCTCAAGCCTTCATTGGAATAATGAATAATGGAAAGGTCAGTGTCTCTTCTGAGTGGTGGCTGGATAGTGGTGCTACCTATCATGCAACAAATGATGGGAATTTACTCACTGGGGAAGTGAAAGACACTATGGAAAATTGTAATGATGGTGAGGCAAAGGTGACTCATGTTGGAATTGCTAATTTGGTGCTTTCTTCAGGTAAGTTACTATCTTTGAAACATGTTAAATTAGTACCTTTACTTAAAAAGAATTTAATATCTATGAGTTTACTTAATAAAGCTGGTATGTCTTTTCAACTATGAATGATAGTGTAACTTTATCTGTTAACTCATGCTACTTCGATTGTGCATTTTTTTATTAATGGCATGTATATATTGAGTTTAGATACTGATAGCATAAAGCATGCTAGTTCTACTTTGATTGATCCAAAATTATTACATAATAGACTTGGACATGTGAATTATAGGAAAATGCAACATTTATCTAAAACTCACAACATTCCATTAGATACTTCTATTTGATTTGACAAATGTGAAGTGTGTGCACAGACTAAGATCACTAGAAAACCTTTTAAGTCGGTTTCTAAAAGCACAACACTTCTTGAGCTTATACATTCTGATCTTTGTGACTTTAAAAACTATGTCCCTAGAGGGGGTCAGAAGTACCTAATCACTTTCATAGATGATTTCTCTAAATATTGTCATGTTTATTTGTTGAAATTGGAAGATGAGGCTTTTGAAAAGTTTAAGATTTTTAAATCTAGAGTTGAAAATCAACTTAATTTGAAAATTAAGAGGTTTAGGAGTGATAGAGAAAGAGAATATACAATGACTGGGTTCAAGGAATTTTGTGCTTTGGAGGGCATAATACTTGAAACTACTACTCCTTACTCACCCCAATCAAATGGTGTTGCAGAGCGTAAGAATAGAACTTTAATTGAAATGCTAAATTCTATGTTACTTACAACTGACAAGCCTTCCTCCTATTGGGGAGAAGCTGTTTTAACTGCTAATCACATCTTAAACAAGTTGTCATACGTACTCTAAATTGTCTAAGACACCTTATGAAATATGACACAAACGTCCTTCTAAATATGATACCCTTGAAACTTGGGGTTGTATTACCTATGTAAGGATACAAGATCCTAAAAGGCCTAAGGTGGGACCTAGAACCACTACTTGTGTATATCTAGATAGTGCAGAAAATAGTGCTGCAAATAGATTTTTGGATTTATCTACTAACACAGTGATAGAATCTAGAGATGTTGAATTCTTTGAGTACAAGTTTGTTAGCAATCTTGGCTTGAAGGTTTTTGGATCTACATATATGATTTTAGAATCTCCTGTAGAATCTGTAGCTTGTCCTTCTGACACTAATCTCACACAACTGGCTATTGAACCAATCCCAATTAGAAAATCTATAAGAGATAAAGTTTCTAAAAGTTTTGGTGAGGACTTTGTCACTTACCATATAGAGGATGATCCATTTTCATATCAAGAAGCAATGAGATCTAAGGAATCCTTACTATGGGCAGAAGCCATAGATGATGAAATGAGTTCTTTGCTACAGAATCACACTTGGCAGCTAGTCAATTTGCCAAAAGGGGCCAAGGCTATAGGTTGTATATGGGTATTAAAGAAGAAACTGAATAGTGGCGGATCAATAGCTAGATATAAAGCGCGTTTAGTAGCTAAAGGCTTTAAATAATGGAATGGAATAGACTTTTTTTACGTTTATTCATCTGTATGTCATTTGTCAACTATAAGAATTCTTCTTGCTTTGGCATCTATTGAACACTTTGTAGTGCATCAAATGGATGTAAAGAAAACTTTCTTAAATGGAGAGTTAAAAGAAGAAATCTACATGGAACAACCTGAACGGTATGTCATGAAAGACCTTGCGAAAAAAGTTTGTAAATTGAACAAATCTTTGTATGGTCTTAAACAAGCACCTAAGATGTGTCATCTTAAGTTTGACAAGGTGGTAAAGAGCTATGGCTTTCAACCAGTTATTCAGATAAATGTCTTTACTATCGTTTCATGTCAAATAAGATAGTCATCATATGCTTGTATATTGATGACATGTTAATTCTTGGCTTCAATCATTCTATAGCAAGTGATGTGAAAACCACTTTAGCTAGAGAATTTGACATGAAAGATCTTGGTATAGCTAATACCATTCTTGGTATGAAAGTAAACTTTGAAAGGTAAGTTATCTCCCTTAGCCAAACTCATTATATTGAGCAAGTACTTTCTATTTGGGGATATAGTGAGTGTAAACTGAGTGAGACACCATATGATTATAACAAAAGACTGAGTCCTAATAAAGGGACCAGTGTGGATCAATTAAAGTACTCAAAACTGATAGGTAGTCTCATGTATGCTATGAGTTGCACTAGACCTGACATAGCCTTTGTAGTTGACATCTTAAGTCGTATCACTAGTAATCCTAGTAAAGAGCATTGGAATGCCCTCAATAGGATGATGAGATACCTTAAAGGTACTAAAGATTATGCTCTATGTTATTCTGGTTATCCTCCAATTGTGGATGAATATTCTGATGCCTCATGGTGTTCAAAAATTGGAAATAGTAAATCCACCAATGGATATATATTCACTTTGGGTGGAGCTGCTGTTACTTAGAAATCCAAAAGACAAACTTGTATTGCGTTGTCATCAATGGAATCAGAACTTTTTGTTTTAGCCTCAACTGGTAAAGAGCCAGAGTGGATAAAGAATCTGATTATGGATATTCCTTTGACTCAACTAAAGATTAATTCTTTAAGTTTATTTTGTGATAATCAAACAGCAGTCCAAGTTGTAAAGGATGCTCTCTTTAATTCAAAGAGAAGACATGTGAGACTGAGACATGCGTTGTTGAATTATCTGAGAGAACAAGAAGTTATCACTTTGGTCGATGTGAGATCGAAGAATAACATGGATGATGCTCTCACAAAAGGTTTTCCTAAGATCGATTATTCAAAACAATGGGAGAAATGAGGTTAAAGACTATGTAGAAAAGCCTTAATTATCATTTACTTACCTTAAAATTGTGTGTTTTGAATTATCGAATATTCTTTTGTTGGCCAAATGATAAGTACAATTTATATGTTTCATCGATGATCGTGGTTGCTAACTATTTTGAAAAAGGTGAGTTATCTCATTCCAAACTTGATGAGATGATTTTAATCAAACTCAAAAGTTCTATCTGGGAAGCTTGTAGCATTCCAAAATTGATGATACAATCCTACCAGGTTGGCTTATCATTTTGGTTAAATGATCTCATTCCAAACTTGATGCTAAATTATTTGACTTTAAGGAATTAGTAACTGTGACATTCCAAATTGAAATAGAGAAATGATTGATTATATAATAAGCCTATTGGTCTTGTTCTTAATTGAAACTTAACATTACAAGACTAGGTTATTGTAAGTGACATGATGGCTCTTTATAATTTAAACTATCTAGGCCTTGTTCATAATTTATGAAACTGGCTTGATGCTTATGAACATGATATTATGATGTTTTATGACATTGATATATGTTTTTCATTGCTTTATGATATGATGCTAAGTTCTTTTAATAGAACTAGACATTTTTAGTAGTTTATTCAAATGATTGAATTCATGATAATATAAAATTCATATTTGACATTCTACCGTTAATGGCAAAGATGGAGGAGAGCTTACTAAGTGAGATCCTAAAGAGGACGACTAGCTTGATATATGAATCTATGATTTAGAGTTTTAGGAAAAACTTGACAGTTCACCTGTTATTGCCCATTATATTGGAGTCCATTTACTTGAGACTTACATTTTTGTTATTTCTATTTTGTGAACATTATGATTATTATGTTTATTTCTTATATTTCTTATTTCATGGTTATATGGGCCTGTATGGGTTGGAGCCCAATAGCTTGCTATATTACTAGGATTTTCCCTAAGTTGGAGGTAACACTGTTGCACATTCTACATCCGATTTCTCTTGATGTAATACTTTAAGCATCCAATACTAAACCCTTTTGTCTCTCAAACCCTTTACCTCTAATAGTTCCGCCCCGTGATCAGGTTTGTTGAGGCGAACCTGGTGCCCTCACAGGACACATGGCCCTCCACTTGGTCGTAATAGATGTTAAGTTTTTTTTGGGGTTTCGTGCGGTGAGGTTGAGGACGAGTTTGTAACGAAGCATGTTAGCGTTATTGTTATTGTTGTTGGTGGTGGTGAGGTTGAATGGCATGAACCTCACTTCAATCACGTGGCTGGACCACAACCCAAAAGATGAGGAATACGAGGACGATAATATGCACCATTTAGTTGGGGTTGCTTATCAGCCATGTTGTGAGGATTTTAATTAGAAGCAGCATATGAATGAAGTGAGTTTTTGTGATGGAAGGAGGGTTACGTAATTACGTATATATAGGATAGGACAAAAAGGTATGCTGGCTTTTTTTGTTATCTTACTCACTATTTGCTAGTTCATTTTTCCTTGATGTTGAAGATAATGTAGTTAGTTATAGACTTAAAGTTTATTTAAATATAAGGTTAGAAGTGCTTATAAGAATTTTTTTTTATTAAAAAAAGTTTTATATTTTCAATAAAAAATACTTATGTCTTATATAATAGGTCCTTATAGTTATATAGCAACTTGAGTTGACGGGTGCTACGTATATGGTAGCAAAGAGGGTGAATTCTAAGGTGAAGTCGGTTCTTTTAAGGTACATTGGTGGAACATTTAACTTTACCTATAATAACAGGTTATTTCCTGGAAGAAAAAAATAATAAAGAAATAAACAACACAAAAAAAAAAGATAAACTATATTCCAATGGAGAAAGATTACCGGTTTATTAGGTATCGGGTTTAAAATTAAAGAAGGACTACTTGTTCAATTGGTGATTTTTTTAATTCATTTGAATTTTTTTCCCTAATCTCGTCAACTCCTTCCCCACCACCGTTCGTTTTCTACTAGTGACTTCTTTCGTTGTTGCAGATCTCACATTTCGTTCATTCCAAATTAACAATCAAAATTATTTAAAGTATATAATTACTAAAATGGGTTTTACAAAATGTTGCTTCGCATGAAGGTTTCTTAAGTTTCTAGGCTATGCTCAGAATAATGAATGATTGGAACATGAATCAGTTTTGCTTTTAAGAACTTTGAGGCTTACTGCTGGCAAACACCAACCATATGCTGGTATCAGTCACATAGAAGAAGATCGATGGTGCAAATAGTGATATCTACATGGTATATAAATAAAATAAACAGAATGATACACATCATACAATAAGGGGGGAAATTAACATTAACAACTACTTATACTCCATGAATGAGTTGAATCCAGGAGATAACCAGTGAGGGCTACACCCACAATTCCAGGAACAGCCCTAATAGTATTAGGTTGGAAATCAAAGAAGGTTACCACCTTTTGTTCATTCCAAATACCAATTCAGAATTTCAAAACCTCAAATTTCTAATTTAAAATTAACAAATCTCACAAAAATAAACAACCAATTCATCCCAGATCTCAGATCTGGAAAAAGAAACGTTGTTGCAGGGAGAGGGAAAATGAAAGAAGTAGAAGAGTGGCAGCGGCGAGGGAGGTTGTTGGCATGGTGGTGGGAGTTGACGCCAGCAAGGAGGCGGAAAAGCAGCAACTGCCATCGTCACCAGAGTGGATCTGCAAAAAAATCCAGAAAACCCAAAAATGGTGATTGACTCGGTGAGTAATGGCCTCGAAGTAGAGACCGGTGTCGAGGGCTGCGAGTGCAGAATAGAGGCAACGGCGTGGAGGAGGAACTTAATGTGGCCGAGGAGTTGGGCCACCCTCTTGAAGTCCGTGAGAAGGGGAGAGAGCGGACTTGGTGAAGTCCGCGAGCTTGACCGGGGATGAGTGATTGGAGACGATGGAGACGCACCAGAAGGGATAAGTTGGTGACGACGGGTGAAGGTGCCGGTGTGGTGGTGGGTGTGCCGAATGAAAAAAAACCCAAAGTAAACGCAAGGGAGACAAAAAATAACATAAAAATAAGAATATTTTTTTTCTTTCGATAAATGACCTATTATCACATGTCATTCTACTCCCTCACCGGTGTACATCGAAAATGGATACTTCATATTAGACTTTCGCTAGCAAAGAGCGAATGAATGAGTTGTCCAAAACCGCAACGCAGTTCAAAAATTCAACTAAGAAGTGTACTGGCAGCAACAGGTAACGGACATTGAATGATTTTTGCACACAAATATCGTATTTGAGTTTTTTTATTTTAAAAGTGATTTGTTTAACTAATGTTTTTAAAACATTGGTTAACATTTTTTTTTTCAAATTACCAAAATTTCCCCTGAAATACGTGTACCGGTAGTGATAGGTAGTCATCATTGTCCATAGTGGCTTCCTTCCTTCCTAACCCGGTAGGGTATACGTAAGGATTATTTAATGGAAGGCAAATCTATGTGCCTTCAAATTTTACCAGGTACTACTGTGCCTTTTTAAGTAAATCAATAAATAATAAATACATTTACTTGTAATTTTCATTTTATAGGTAATATAAAATAGATAATATAGCTTCGTGTTTAATATTTAAAAAATGAAATAAATTTAGATGACTTTTTTTTTTCAATCATGAAATTTAAAGCACCATTAAAATTAAACTATAGTTCATTTATGATATGATTTTAATGTATAAATGATTATTTTTTCATTGATTTGAGATTTAAAAAAAATGTAATAGTAGTATGCTAGTACTTTCTTAATTAGGGATGACAATGAATCAAATAAATTTAAAAATAGTTTAAAACTTAATTTGATAATTAGTTCATTAAATTGAATTCATGAATTAAATGAGTTGAATTTAAACTAAAAATTAAAATTGTTTAAATAAATAAGTCGAATTTAACCTACTTATAATTCTATTTATAGATTGGCTCTCTATGTATAATCATTTAAGCTTTAATTTAACTAAAAAATTTAAAAAAAAAAAACTAAATTCTCTTCCTCTAGTTGGTCCCATTCTTTTCTCTACCCTTGACCAAATCCCGTCCGATTATATTAGGTTGAAGTTTTTAAGCGTTTAGGTTGAATATGATCCAATTTATTTAAGACCCAATCATAAATAGGTTGGATAATGGGTTCTATTTTTTTATCCAACCGACCCGACTCGACCCATATCACATAATTAAATTTATTATTATATATAAGTTAATTATCAAATATAAAAGACATTAATTAGTTTATTAAATTATTTAATTAAATCACTCATGGTTTTTTTCTTCTTTAAGTTATTATTTTTATCTCTCTCTTGATTTTATTTATGTTTTCTCATGCTAATACAAGACTTTATTTCTATCCCAAATTAAAATATCATATTAGCATTGAAATCATTAGTTTTATTAGTCAAATATTATCCCAATTTGACCTTTTTTGAGTGCATTTAATCATTACATACTTACAAAACTTTAAGTAAAAATAAATTATTGTTATAATTTTTTTATTAATTTTTTTTAATATCCAGGCTTAATTAATCCAATTCGACCAAACCTATCTATGAGTATTGTTTTGGGTTAGGTTTGTAAAACAATTGCACAAATCTAACTCAACCCAACCCATAAAATTTTGGTTCAATTAGGTAACAGGTCGAATCCAACCTAATTTATGGACACTGCTATAAAACAATGACCAAAATTATATCAAATATATGTATTTACAAATTAATATTAAAAAATTTATATTTGTAATATGATAGTGCTATTTTTTTTTCTTTTTGTTGACCAGCGTAAAACATAATCGATGACTAAATCTGATCTTGAATTTTGAGAGTATACGCTAAATTTAGTTTAAAAGGAAAAAAAGAAAAAAACTTTATCATCTTGAATAGTATCATTCAGTTTGGATCCAAATAAAATGAGTAAAGAAATAAAACAAAAAGACTAATACATTATTGCGTTGATGAGGCTTGGACAACAATTTAAATGGGCCTATCATAAATAGCATTTAACGGGGCCTCCAAGTCAGTCGTCAATATTAGCATATCCTATTTGAACCTGTTGATTACGTTATCTAAAAAAAAAAAATACAAAATAATCAAATCACAGTTGCTAGGTTTGCAAATCAAGCGTCCACAAGATGTCACGATTTTTGAATCACATTTGAACAAAACAACGGGTGATCTTCTGACCTATGACATATACCAAGCAGACATTCTTAACACAAGCCGAATAGTCCCAGTTCTATAGGTAACGGTATTTTCATTATCCTATTTGTTTTTTGTCAGATACTATTTTTGTTTAAAATAAAGTCATTTTGTTCAGTATTTAGAACAGTGAGGTCCATGGCCCAAAGTACTCGTAAGATAATTGATGGTGTGTTTTCGGCTTAAGAAAATCTCCACAAAGTTTCTGGAGTAAATTACACTTCACCTCCTATGTTTTCTCAAATTTCACCTGATACTTTTCCTTTTTTGCACCCTACAAAAAACCCCGTAATTGTTTAGCTCACATTACACTTAGACCCCCTCCTTCCTAAACACCGTTTAATAATCTAACAGAAATTAGGCACATGCTAGTCACATAACTTTTAATGAAAATTTATGTCTAAAATATCCTCATATTCTTCCTCTCAATCTAAAAATATTTTAATACTCTTCTTCTTTTTTGTTTTTCTACGTAAACCCAACTTGAACCCACTTTGTTGGTACGCAATGTTAACACATTTCCTCTCATCCTTTATTCTACTAACTTATATATGAACTGAATTCTGATTCTCAACAAATATTTTCATCCATTATGTTCCTGTGGTCCAAAACATCAACATTATTTTAATTAACAATAATAAACAAATGATTTCCAATTCATCCATTGTGTTTCCTGTAGTCCCAAATATCCACACTATTTTAATCAACAATAATAAACAAATGATTTTCAGTTCATCCACTGTGTTTCCTGTTGTCCCAAACATTAACACTATTTTAATCAGCAATAATAAATAAATAATTTTCAATTCATCCATTGTGTTTCATGTTGTCTCAAACATCAACACTATTTTAATCAACAGTAATAAACAAATGATTTTAAAAATCATAAGTGATCTCAAACTGGTCTCCCATTGAAACCCCATTAAAAAAAAGCAACAATAAACAATCAAAATTAAATAAATAATCTTAAAAAGTAACCTATATACAAGGTTCGGTGGTCACTTACAAGCATAGCCTAGCGTGAACAGAAATTGTGGAACAGGAAGAAAAACAGAGTGCTCGTGAACGTTAAAGAGGAAGACAAATGAAGGCGCTCATGAACGTCGCGAACTAGAAAATGAATAATGGGAAATTTGCAAACTGGAACAAGAACGGTGAAGAGGAATGGAACGTGAACGTTGTAAGAGAAAGAGAAATTCGCACCCCGTGGACGTTGAAGAAGAACTCGCCAACAAGAGGAAGATGAACAGTACTCACTAATGGTGAAGATGAATGAAACGTGAATCATAAATTCTGAAACTAATTGGGTATGGATAATTTGGGTTTTACAATTAAAATGTAAGGACAATTTTGTCTGCTCACATATTTCAATTGACGTTAGTTAACGGCGTTAATAGAGGGGGTAAAAGTAATGTGCAAAAAAGGAGGGGTATCAGGTGAAATTTGAGCAAAACACAAGGGGTGCGAGTGTAATTTACTCAAGTTTCTGCCATTATTCTCTTCCACTTCTCTCAACAAAACCATGATAAAAATAAAAATAAAAATTGTCAAAAAGGAAATGGCGGCAGAAATGTGGCATAAAAAAGGCTAAAAAGAGGGTTGGAAAACACCCAAAAGAGGTGGCATAAGGTGGCTCAAAAAGGTTGGAAAAAGTATAGGGTGAGAATAAAAAGAGAAAAAAGGTAGGGGTGATAAAACAGAACCTGTCTTGTCATTAACATGTCCAAAATAGGTTGACCCGCCTTATGTCACACATGAAAAGTGGCTTGAAAATTTAAATTTTTTTTGTTTATGTTTGGATTGGTGGATTAGTCTCCCAAAAATCAAAAAATTAAAACATAATAAATATTTTAATTGATTTAATTAATTTTATATTTTATAAAAATTAAATAATAAATACTCATTAAAAAATTAAATGTATAATCTTAAATTTTGAATAATAATTTATTTAGATTATAAATAAATTATATAAATATTAATTATATTTTTGTTTATAAAAAATGGGTTGACTATTTGACCTATCCTCAACTTGTTTTTTAACGGGTCAAAATGGAGTGATAGGTCAAAAACCTTAATTTGACCCGTCTTAAAAAAGATCAAAATGGATTGGCATGGTGACTCCACTTGACTTTGTTACCCTTAAAAAATTTAAAGAAAAGGAAATATGGTTAGGAAATGAGTTATTTATAGACATTTTTTTAGGGTATAACCAACATTATCACCTTGAAACCAGGGGTAAAAATAGTACCTTAATTAGAAATTTAAATTACTATGATTATGATATAAAACACTGTGATTGCTATTATACTAGTAGAAGGCTTGAAATTTGATATCCAATAATAATGATGAAAACAACACACATCTTACTAATCGATGCATTTTAATTCTAACAAGCAAAGAGACATGACTAAAATGACGTCGCCTTATGACAAAGGTGCATCCTTATTTCCTTAAACCAAACACTTTGCTAAAGAAGTAAAACTCGACATGCTTACTTCAAAAACATTTCAAGTCAGAGTGGACATATGTTTTGATTGAGCTTGAGGCCCGATAAGTCAAATAACTAACTCGACCCCAAAGAGATGGTGTTTGCTTCCTACACCAGACACTTTTTGAATACACCCAGCATTCCACAGTGAAATTCTGAAAATACCCATGTTGATAAGCTTAAATAGAAATTGGAAGAACTGTTGTTCTTCTTCTCGTTGCACCAGATTCCTTTTTCCCTCTGTGGTGCACCATTCATCTTCGTTCTCACTGCACCATTTGCTCTAGTTGACGTCGTCTTCTTCATCATCTTTGTTCGTCTCACATATCATTGTTTCGTCGTGTCGTCAGTGAGTTCCCAATTGCTTCGTCTTTGATTTTTTGTGCGAAACGGATTTGCAGATCCGTAAGGCTTATATGGATTGCACAATTCGTATGAGACTTACGGATTACAATCCGTATATGTATTTTTTTAAAAAATTTAATAATTTAATAAAAGCTATTTAATAATATAATATACGTTATTTAATTAAAATATATATTGGTATGTTTTATTTAATATTTTTACCTTGAATTCGTTATAATTACATAATTTGTAAGTGAATATATGCTCATGGTAATTATGTATGTTTACCATATCTTAACTTTTTTTATTTAATACATCGTAGATAGTGAGACTCATATATATTTACAAGATTTTGGTCATTTGAAATTCTCAATATTAGACTTGTAATTTATGGCGTGGTATTGTCATGTAATTCCTACGTTATGAAGCTTTTTCTCACACGGGAGAAGGTATACATATGTTAGATATTTAACCAACTCATTTCTTGATACAGTTTTGTTAATGACTAAAAAATTAAGATAAAAATTTATTAAATAGTATAACATTCATATTATGAATGCACCTTTCTATAATTCTTAATAAAAAAAATTTATTTATCAATGTTAGGATATATTATGTATTGTCGTGTTTTATATGTAATTGTGAAATGGATGGGCTGTGTGTGCATAATAAAAGATTGTGATATATGTTGGCATGTTAGCATTTCATTGATGTCTTTAGGGTTAAGAAAAAGTACTTGTAGTTGTAGACTTGTTTAGGTTTTGTTAGTCATGTATTCATGGATGGGTTGCACCCATTATGTATTCATTAAACTAAATGGTTAAATTATTTTGTAGGTCCTTGAACTATTTTGTAATTTTTTTATTAGATCTAGAACTATTTTATAGTTTTGTTAATGACTAAAAAATATTAAGATAAAAATTTATTAAACAGTATAACATTCATATTATGAATGCACCTTTCTATGATTCTTAATAAAACTTTTATTTATCAATCTCTTATTCATTATTCTGAGGTAATAATTAGTAGATCCGATGTGAATGTCGCACAACTGGGCTTTATATGAGTCTTATATGATGTTATCATTAATAATTACTCATTAAAGGTTAAGAGGCATTTGTTGGGTTGATTGTAGACCTTTTTGCTACCCAAGCTCAGCCACTTGGGCTGGGTATCATTGTGGTTATATACACTATAATAAGCTTTACACATTTCCATTTACAATATGACAGGAAAGATTATGTAAACAATAACTTCTAAGTTAAAAAATAAAATTAATTGTTCAGGAAATTATTATTTCAAATTACAAAATGCTTCGATCTTGTTTTAGTTTTTTATTATAAAAAGCATAAACTATTTAAGATTAAATATATATTAATTAAATATATGAATGTGTTTATTTATTTTAGAATTTAAGTGTAATAATAAAATATTACGTATGTGCTTTCAAGTGTTAGACAAAGTATTTTTTAAATTTGTAGATTATAGTTAGAACAAGAGGATTGCGTCGGGCTTTAGGCAGAGTTGTTGACAGAGCCTTAGGTAGAGATGTTAGTCGTAATGAAGAAGAGACCCTTGAACGTCGAAGGCCAACAACATCAACACGAAGACAACGAGTAGGTGCTGCTATTCTTGATGATGCTCCTGCTCACGACGCTTATGAGGAGCCTCACATCCAAGTTATGGAGGATGAAGGGACTGATTTACCGGATTTTCCAAGCGAGCGGTAAGAAACATTAGTGTTGACAAAGTATGTTGATCATATGAGCAGGAGAGGTACTAATGTCTTTAATTAGATACAAAATTACATATTTTTTTTAATGTTTCTAATTGAAAGTAATATTTTGCAAGAACGTACTGAGTTGAAGTTGGCGTCTCATGGAAGAAAAGTGATAAAATTTGGAAAGCCTGCACCTGAAATTGAAGGCTTAGTTGCTGCGACCGGCTTAAGCCCTTTGATTATATGCTTAGTGGAAAGAGGAGACAGAGGACTGTTGTCTGCTTTTGTGGAGAAATGGCACTCAGAAACCAACAGTTTTCATCTGCCTGTAGGGGAGCTGACCATCACCCTGGATGATGTGGCATCGCAATTTCATATACCAATTATTGGAGCCTTCCAAAGTTATGTTCCAATAGATGTAACAGAGGCGTGCAATTGTTGGTTGATTTGCTTGAAGTCAATGCACAAGAAGCACAAGCTGAGACCAAGCAATGCCACGAGGCATATGTTCGAATTTCGTGGTTGTGAGACATATATCATGTGAAGTGTGAGGCAAGGCATTGGATTGTAGCAGCCAGAGTATATTTGTTTCATCTTGTAGGATACACACTCTTTGCTAACAAGAGTGCAACACATGTCGGTGTTGTATACTTTGACGCTTTTCATGATCTGGATCAATCTTAGGGGTTTTCTTGGCTGCACTTGTCCACATGTATGATAATTTAAATTATGCATGTCATCCCGCTTGGTTGATCATTGATGCTTGGTGAGCTGTTTCTTTTGAGCACCTTTTGTTTTAACCTTTTCAGCAGGAGGACACATTGAAGTTAGATCAAAATATGCAAGTTATTTCAGTTTATTTTTTAGAGTCAGTTTGCCACACATGTCAAGATTTTCAAACCTCTTGGATATGGAATTCATCTCTTCGATTATGTGGACTTCGCACTCATCTGTACCTTGGTTTGAAAAATGTAACCTCCGCCAAAACATATGTATCGTGCAAGTGGTATGCTACCAACAACATATCTAGCTAGCTCACATGCACAGGGAAGACCATGCGTAGTTCTCATAACACAACCACAACGAGAACTGTCAATATCCTCATAATTAACTCGCTCAAACTCTGCAATAATTTGGTTTAAGGCACACTTTGACACCATGCCAATAAGTTTTTTGTACAAAGTAACTCTAAAACATGTCCCACCACATGTGTGCTTCGCTCAAAAGATATCTTTATTTCACTGTGCTGCAAGGTATTCATATTGTTGATGGCATGCCAAACACTATATAGATCTCCAAGGCTATTTTGTAGTAGTCTCTTCAAGGTCCAATAGGCGGACTTAACCCTAGAGTTTTGCACAAAAAATAATTATTTTCACATGTCGCGTATGTTCAAAAAACCACAATTTAAACAATGTTGACACTTTTCATACCTATTAGTTGTGGTGTTTCCAAAATGCATTACTTGATTTGTCCATGCTGTTACAAATCTTTGTCTGTGGGGATTCAATCATGTGTCTTTGACATAATCAACAAACGTTGGCCATGGTGAGCAAGCAATTTCAAATTTCATAAGATAATCATTATGTTCTTTCTCAGTAGCACAATCCACAAGACTCTCTCATACTTCCATGACATAGTCCCATGCGTTTTTCTGTCGGACAAAGGTTTTACGTTTTGTCTTCACTTTCTTGTCAATGTGAAACCAACACAACAAGTTGATTGACTTAGGGAACACAATTTTCACTGTATTCATCAATTTTGAATCTAGGCATGGAAACGGGGGTGGTTTTTGCTTATCCCACCCCTGCCCCGACTCTCAGAACCACCCCCGCCCCCGCCCTTGAAAACCGATGGGGTTAAAAAACTTGCCCTCACCCCACACCCGAACATTAAAAATTATTGTTAAAAATTTAATTGGATGTAGGCATGTAGCGTTCATTGCTAGAAAATAAAATTAGTTACACTCATAATTCTTCAATCATTGGATGTAGTATTCATTCCTCCAAGTGGTTACCAATGCCAATTCTCATCATATCACTTGCATTATCACTAGATAAACCATAAACCAAAATTATAATATAAAGAAGAAACTGATCATTAAAAAATTTTCATTTTATATGGTATATACCTTCATCATCTGAAGCTATCTCATTAATCAAAGTACTATTTTGTACAAGAATTTTAGATTTCAAAATACCTGTATCAAATATAACATAATGTAAATAATTAGTTATTAAATTAGAAATAAATAGTCATTTAATAAGATAACTAAGTCAGTTTCAGCACTCAATAACCAACTTCTAGTGCACATCAATGCCCTAAAGTAGTCCAATGAAGTCGACTATGATGAGGACTTAAAATTTGGCCACAAGTACTAAAAGTAGCTTAAAATGTTGGATACTTGAGACCATTCAACCTCCACCACCACAAAATGTTAAAATCAATGGATCTTGGTAAAAACATCCTCTTCTAAATAATGATCCAACTCTGTTTTAGCATGAGAACTTTTGGCCTTTTTTTCCCTCAAAATATACTTATCAAATTCACATAATTCATCACCTTCAACATTACCACCTTCAGATATTGGAGAGCTATAGAAGGAGTCATCATTCATCTTGGATTGATAATCAGAAACCAAGTCATAACACAACTGTCTAATTTTACTAACTTGAGCAAAACAATCATGTTTATACAATTTTTCATGATAATATTGCAACAACTCCATTTTATACCTTGGATCCAAAACAGTAGCAACTCCCATGATATCATGAATCACAACTCAATATTTATCAAATTTGATCATCATCTTTTCTGCCATTTTTTGAATGATTTCATTAGGAGAAGTAACTCACTACTTAATTGCCAAGTTGATCTCACAAATCTTTGAAAAGTACATGTTAGTTGTTGGTTGTTTAGTAGCAGAAAATATTTCCATTACAACATTAAACACTTTCAACCTCCCACACACATCCTTAGCAAATTGTCATTGTGAAGAACTTGGCAAACAAGTATATTGGGACTCTCGCTGCTTCAATCGAGTAAACACAACTTCATATGATATAGCAATTTCAAGCATTTTATAAATTGAATTCCACCTAGTTGGACAATCTAAAACCAAACTCTTAGTGCACGGAATCCTTAATTGTTTTGCTGTCTCCTCAAATTTTTCTTTCCTTTTTGGTGTGGTTGTCCAAAATGCTACACTATCCCTAATCTTCTCTATCCCATCTTTCACAATTTCTAACCCATCTATAACAATCAAGTTCAATATGTGTGCACAACAATGCATATGAAGCAAAGTCTCATCCCTTAATAAATTTCCTAAGTGCAACTTATCTTTAATTTTGTCAGTTATTTTTGTCATTTGTGCTACAATTATCCAGAGTGATTGTGGACAACTTTGGATCAATGTTCCAATCCATCAAACACTCAATTAACACATTACAAAGCTTTTCACTTGAGTGAGAAGCGGGAACATAAATGAACCTAAAATAAAATATAAATAGTTCAACAATTTTATCATGCAACAATTCAACAATAATATAAAAAAATTCAAATTTTTTAACATACCTCAAAATATGACTTTTTAAGTTCCAATAGGCATTTATATAATGAGTAGTGACAACCATATAACCCTTTTTTTGATTGCTCACATTCCACATGTATGATGTGATGACAACTCTTCCTTGAAGACTATCTAATAACTTCAAAGTTATTGATCTTTCTTCTTGATAAATTCTGAAAATTTCTTTTTTAATTGCGTTTCTACAAGGAACTTGAAAGACAGGTTGTAAAGCTGCTGAGTATCTCCTAAAATCAACATGGTCCACAATGGAAAGTGGATACTTATGCATAATAATTGCATTTGCAAGCTCTGTCCTTGCATTATCCGCATCATAAGTTCTTGTACCCAACTCTTGCTTTCCATGGATAACCTTAGACACGAGAAATGTTTGCCCTATAGTCCCTCTATTGGCAATCTTGCAATGAATACAATTGTTTATGGCCCCATAGGTGTGTTGTTCCATTTTTTTATTTTCCTCCCAATAGTTTTGAGCAATAATTGCATTGGGCCTTGTCTTGTCCATTAACTTTAACCTTTTTAAAATGCTGTCAAATCTCACTTTTAAGCCTACTTGTTCTTGTTTGTGTTGTCCCCTCCAAATTACCAGTTGTGTCTTCTGCTTCATGTAGCAGAATGGATTCATTAATTGTTGCTGAAGGGGCATGATCAGCAGAAGGTGGAGGAGTATAACCAACACCAGAAGAATGTGCAGGAGTATAGCCAGAAGCAGGAGTTGTATCTTCATGTCTACTTTCTTGATCTGTCATTTCTTTAGAAACAGTAAAATAAGAAACAGAGTTAGAAACTATTAAAAAAGAAGAACACAGATTAATGTGCAACATCATTTTGTATATTATAGATTTAAAGAAAAGACCAAAAAATATAGACATAATAAAGAGCATAAAGTGAAAGGAATAAAATTTTGCAGCATCATTTTGTACATTCAAATTCAAGAAGCATTTATAAACAAACTAGATGTGCTGGGGCACGTATTTGACCAAGGGATTGGGACTCCCACCAAGGAAAAGATCAAGGAGATCACTAATGAGCTCAGCCAGCATGGCTAGATTTCTGAGAATATAACTAACGATGGTTAAGAATTTTTTTTAACTTATAAAATTAGACTACATTAGCCTGACAATAGACAATATGTGGAAATATAGGTAAATTTTAATCTAGACACATGAGCATTAGTTTTGATTTTTATGAGTACTGATTTTTTTTACACTCATTCATCATATACATCTACTTGGAAATCCTTATTTTTTATATATCTCTTTTCCTATCAAATATCACATGTTATACTACACTTCTATTTCTAGTCTTTACTCTCTCTATCTCTCTCCCCGTATCAAGTAATGTTGGGTGTCAACATATTTTTCCTTTTTATGTAACAAGAAGTGGCTTCCAAACTGTATGTGTGAGAAATAATTCACTACACATGGTAGATTGGTACTTTATGCTATCACTTACCAGCTTTATTTGGTTAAAACAACTCTGGCCTTTTACCAAGTTTTGAAAGTCAAACAATGCCTCCATCGTTTTTTATGCCAATATATAATAATCAGAAGTTGAATTGAAAATGCTTAATTTGAATTAAAGCATGAATGCAATATACTACAACCTGAGCATGAATGCAACATATCTATCTGAAAAAAGAAATAAAAAACAAAGATACTTAGCAGCAATAAATGCATTCACTTAGCCAAAGTTGAAAGAGTTGATATAAGTAGGCAAACAAATATTAAATTCAATTAATCATCATCACTAAACATAAGCCAATTGTTCAACTAATTGAATATAGAAGAAAAGTTTCGCACTGATAAATAATATACATATTCCTCTATATGTCAACAATCTTTTCTATACATGTGTGATCTAGAATAAGAACCAAAAAATTCCAGACCCTTTTAAGGATCTGATCTATTGGGGCTTGACATTTGATCTGATAAGAATCCTTGCAACCCTCCCTATCAATATTACAAAACCAAAAAATTCTACAAAAAAAAAAGGAAGAAAAAAAATGAAAAACTTGAACAAAATGGACTTCTCATGTACTCCAATTATTAGGTGTTGAATCCACCACTGCGTTATGCCTCTTTGAAGGACCTGAAGGTGGCATGGGGGCCCTTTGGGGAAGAAGTTGAAAGTAAATTCTCACGGTTAATTGTTAAAATTAAATTTATCTATATTAGATTTCAGACCTCACAAAATCTAACACACAAGAGTTTAAAAACAATAATAAACTCAAAATAACTCTTGATTCTCCACTCTTGGATTCTCAAAGTGCACATACACAAAATCTCAGTTCTCAAAGTGCACATAACCTACACATTTTCATTCCTACTGCTTATGCAAATTATGTGTTCCAAATCTTAGTTCAACTCAAAATCTCTTTTTCAAGCTAACCCTATGCTAGATTCAATTGTTTGGTTTCTGAAAATACAATGAACGATTATACAAATAAACCAAGAGGGGGGGTGAATTGATTTTACCTCAGAGTTTTAAAATTTCCTTTGTAAAATATGTAATAGCGGAAGATTTCAAAGGGATCGTATCTTATTTAAAACCAATTGAAAGTTACTTTACTTCATCAACCAAATTACACTTGTGCTGAACCTAAACTTATATGACAAACAATTCTATACCTTAAGAATTTAATGAAACATAGACTGAAATATAAAGGCACACAAGATTTATATTGGTTCACCTCTCAACCCCGGAGGCTACATCCAGTTTCCTTCCAACCCAATCTAGGTTAGAGTTCCACTATAACAGCTTACAACAATGGTCTCTTTTACCTACCCTAGGCAAAATTCAAAATCTACTTCCTATAGACCTTTCAAAAGACCAAGAATCAGAGATCCCTTCTCTATTCTTCCCCTAGAAACCCCTTTCTAGAAAAGATTTAAAGAACCCAAATGTTATATGGAAATACAACACAAAGTACAACAAAATATCAAAACAATACAAGCTTTAGGTTCAAGAAAGATATCACCTCATGTTCCTCAGCAACTACAATGACATGAATGATTCAATCAACCTGAGATGATGACTACAATGCTTTCTTGACATTTCTTTAAGCACTAGCTTGCATAGATGCTCACACACAAATGAGTATTAAGGCTCAACACAAAATGAGATCTTAACACATTTGATTATCTCACTTATTTCAGGCCTTGAACAATTGAAAGCTCTTAGAGTATGAAAACTAAAAGGGTATGCACGAATATCTCTCTTTCTGGTTGTTTTCTCATTCAGACACAACTTTCCTATTTATAAAAAAACATTTTCAACCAACTGTAATCGATTAATTCGTCACAATAATCGATTATTTTACTCATGGTAATCGATTATTTTACCCATATAATCGATTAAATTGTTCATTAGAACTCTGGAAATCTAAAACGAACAGAATAATCGATTATATCACCATGTAATCGATTAAGCCAGAAAAACATAGTTTTACAATATGCTGTGTACCAATTAAATACCTAATTAATCGATTAAATACCCAGTTAATCAATTAAGCCAGAACACAGCTAAAACATAGCAAAGCATATATAATCGATTACAAACATATGGTAATCGATTAAATCAGATGAATAGTTGTGTACCATTATGCAGAAGCTTATGTAATCGATTATTTCCCAAGATAATCGATTATTCCAGTGAATTCCTATTTCTGTGTAAAGCTTGTTTAATCGATTACGAACCAGTGGTAATCGATTAAACCAGTGAAAAAATGTTTTATGCAACTTTCTAAAAGCCTTTATGAAATCATATAAATTTGTTATTTACTACTTGATTGATTCCTTTTAAATGAATGTGTGGATGCATGATTAATCAGCAGCTAATGAGAATCAGAGGGTTTTATCTTCATGAACCAAGCTTGAAACAAAATTACAAATGCCATCATAATGAGTGGGCATGTAAAATCAAAACACAATTGCTTCCTTCATCTTTGAATCTAACAATCTCCCCCTTTTTGATTTTGAGCATGCCAAATACTTAAGTTATGAATCATACTCTTTGTCTTCAATAAGGAGATGTATGATCTGAAAAATTTCTCAGCTTTTGCAAAAACCAAGTATTATCATATCTTGATTCAAAACAAAACGGTCAAGCATTCATTTATAAGTGTTTTAGGCATATCATACAAGCTCCCCCTGAATTGAATAATCACTTATATTTCATGCAACTCATTATTTTATTTTATTCTACTCCATTTACCTAAATACTACTCCCCCTATTTGGTATATCAAATTCAAAAACATGGAAAATAAAGCATACAAAAATAGAAAAGGAATAGAAAGATACTTCATTAATCAAATTAACTGAACCAAATACAAACAAACTGAAGCAAAAGCTTAAAACAAGTGGAAACAAATCATAGCAAAACACACTGAAAATAAACAGACTAAAAACAAGACCTAAGAGACTAATCCAACTCCCTAGATTCATCCTTAAACATCTTGGCTTCCATGTTCTTCACTCTAGTCTTAAGTTCCTCCAATGAAGAATTAACTTCATCTCTATGTTCATGATGTAAAGAAAACAAAGCATCCATCTTTTGGATCATTAGAGACTCGAATTGAGAATATTGAGGTGCAGATGGTCCAATTTCTTCTTGAGCTTCTTCAGCATCACCAAGTTGGTTACTCTCTTCATCTCCTTCCTCACCTTCCTCTTCAGCCAAGGGAACAGGTTGGCCTGCCATTTTCCAGCCATATGGTGTCTTCACCATCCCAAGCTTGGTAAGGTGCTTTTCCTTTATTTGACTATTGCTTGCATTTGTGTTATCCACCACTTCATTGGATACATCCACTTGAAAATTGTCAATAAATCTTGAAATTAACACAGCATAAGGAAAAGGGTAGTTTACCAATCTCTTGGATTTCTGCATAGTCTCTTGAAGTATATAAATCCAATTCAACTTGATTCCATTCTTCAACCCATACACAACTTGAAGATCATCATCTGTGGCTTGTGCATGGTTGGTTGATCATGGAGTGAGAATGTATGTAATGATGTAGTGTAGGAGCCTGTCCTCATGAGTCATAGTTCCAGTGCTCAACCTTAGCCTAAGGTTCATGTAAGGATCAATAAGCATGCCTCTGTAGGTTTCCATTTTGTTGTAACCATCAGCTTCTTCATCAAACCTCCTTTCTCCATCAAAGGATATTCCAGCCATTTCATTCCAGATTTCTGGTGTAATCTCCATCGCAACACCATTCACTTGAGTTAGGATGGTTCCATGCATAGTTATTTTGGAACAAGTGTAAAAGACATTTACCAGTTCTGGGTAAAAAGTCCCTTTCAACTCAACAAATTTTTGGAGACCTTGCTGTTCAAGCATGTGAGGAAAATTAAATCATGAACCAACCAAAGTTCAGGTATTTTGGAGGGCAGAGAAGTTTGGTGGCATTGAATTGAAGGTAATCCATCCTATCAGCTTCATTGGTGAACCAATGATCAAGTCTATTGGTTACAGGATTAGAGGATTGAGCTTGAGCTTTTTTCTTTGAGGTTTTGACTCTTTTGGATGTAGACATTTTGGGAGAGTGAGTGAGAACGAATTTGAGAGATGAGTAGAGAAGAAAAGATGGTTTCAGATTTTAAGAAGCAAGGAGATTTCAAAGCAAGACTAAAGAGAGAGAATAGAAGATTTCAAAACTTGAAGGTGTGATTTTTTTAAGTCACAAAGACCTCTATTTATAGGCCAATTTCATGTAATGGACAGTTGTAAATTCGAAAATATAGTTATTGTGACCCATAAACACTACCATTAAGGGTTAGATTTCATCAAATCATGGTTTATTGTTGTTGGGCAGTTTCAAAACTGTTAGATTTTTTGCAGTAACCACTTAAATAATCGATTATTTCGTTGTGTAATTGATTATTTCACTCAAAATTTCAGTTTTAGAAAATGAAGTAATCGATTAACATACAGGGTAATCGATTATTGCAGCACAGGTGCTTTGTAGAAGAAGAAGTGTAATCGATTATAATTGGACATAATCGATTAAGACAGTGTGAGACATAGTTCTTAGGCATACATGACTCAAATAATCGATTAATCCGAGCAAGTAATCGATTATTCTAGTCTTAATTCAAAAACTGAAAACATTCTGAGATACATGTAATCGATTATTTCTTCGATTTAATCGATTATTCCAGTGTGAACATAATTTTCCAGAAATTTGAGTAGTGAATAATCGATTATCTCGATGGTTTAATCGATTACAACAGCCTTGATTCATTTTATAGAAGCATTAGATGAACAAATAATCGATTAAGGTTTTATGGTAATCGATTATCTTAGTCTTTTAACACAAATAACAATCAGATTTAGCAGCATTTAGCAGGTATTCAATTTCCAATTTAATTAAAGTCTTTCATGCAATATTTAAACCAGTCAATTACAAAGTAAATAGCACAGGAATTTCAATCAACATATACTAGATTCATCTAATATACCAAGCATGTTTCTCAAGGTGAAGAACCTATCTCTATCCAAAGGTTTGGTAAAAATATCAGCCAATTGTTTGTTACTTTCAACAAACTCAATTTTAATGTTACCTTTTTGTACATGATCTTTGATGAAGTGATGTCTTATCTCTATGTGTTTTGTTCTGAAATGGATGATTGGATTCTTGGAGATATTTATAGTACTTGTATTATCACATAGAAGTGGAATGTTTTGAAGCTCCACACCAAAGTCCTAGAGCTGTTGCTTCAGCCATAAGCTTTGAGCACAACAACTTCCTGCTAATATGTACTATGCTTCAGCTGTTGACAAGGCTACACATGATTGCTTTTTGCAATGCCAAGAAATTAAAGAGCTCCCCAATAGATGGCAAGTACCACTTGTGCTCTTTCTATCCAACTTGCATCATAATGTCAGGCCTGCTTGTTGTAAGATAAAGCAATGACCCTATAATTCCTCTATATCTGGACTCATCAACTCTTTTCCCTTTTTCATCTGAATCTAGATATGTAGAAGTTGCCATTGGTGTTGCTACAGCTTTGCAATTTTCCAAGTCAAACTTCTTTATCATTTCCATGCAATATTTTGATTGGCTAAGGAAAGTTCCATTCTTCATTTGCTTAACTTGTAGTCCTAGGAAGAATGTGAGCTCTCCCATCATCGACATTTCAAACTCTTTTTGCATGCTAGCTAAAAATTCCTTACACAAAGAATGGTTAGTGGAACCAAAAATGATATCATCAACATAAATTTGTACTAAGAGTATATCTTTGTCTTTTCTTTTGATGAACAAGGTTTTATCCACTTCTCCTCTTGTGAATGATTGATCAAGTAGAAACTTGCTCAACCTCTCATACCAAGATCTTGGAGCTTGTTTTAATCCATATAAAGCTTTTCTCAATCTGTAAACATGATTAGGATATTGATGATCTACAAAACTAGGAGGTTGGTCAACATATATCTCTTCATCAATATAACCATTGAGAAATGCACTTTTCACATCCATTTGAAACAATTTAAAATTCAATATACATGCATAAGCAAGAGTAACCTTATGGCCTCTAATCTAGCATCTGGAGCATAAGTTTCATCATAATCAATGCCTTCATCTTGGTTGTAACCCTTTGCAACCAATCTAGCTGTGTTTCTTATTATGATGCTACTTTCATCCAGCTTGTTCCTAAAAACCCACTTAGTGCCAATAGGTGTGTGAGTGGAAGGTCTAGGGACAAGTTCCCAAACATTATTCCTTTTAAATTGATTCAACTCATCATGCATAGCAATTAACCAATGTTCATCTAATAAGGCTTGTTCAATATTATTAGGTTCAATTTGTGATACAAAAGCCATAGTACAACACAGATTTCTTAGAGAAGATCTAGTAGTAACTCCCTTTGATACTTCACCAATTATGTTGTCTAATGATAAATCTCTTGTGGTCCTCCAATCTTTGTGTTTAGGTGTGGTTGCTTCTTGATTGGACTCTAGTTGTGCTTCATTTTCTTCTTGTTTATTGTCTTCAATAGGCTGTTGTTTTTCCTCTTTAGTTTCTACATCATTATCACTTAAAATTTCTTCTAGAGAAGGGTTAGTCTCATCACATACAACATGTACAGATTCTTCAACACACAAGGTTCTCTTGTTAAAGATTCTATAGACCTTACTTTGCAAGGAGTATCCTAGAAAGATGGCTTCATTAGCTTTTGAATCAAACTTGCCAAGATTGTCTTTACCATTATTTAAAACAAAACACTTACAGCCAAATACTTTAAAGTGAGAAATGTTTGGTTTCCTTCCTTTATAGATTTCATAAGGAGTTTTCTTCAAAATAGGCCTTATGAGAATCCTATTCAAGGTATAACAAACAATGCTCACAACATCTGCCCAAAAGTGTTTAGGTAATTTTGTTTCATTTAGAAGAGTCATTGCTCCTTCTTCAAGTGATCTATTTTTCCTCTCCACAACACCATTTTCTTGAGGTGTTCTTGGAGCTGAAAAATTGTGATTAATTCCAAAATCTTCACAAAACTTTTCAAAATGTTCATTTTGGAATTCACCACCATGGTCACTTCTAATTGAAACAATATTACACCCTTTTTCATTTTGAATTAATTTGGCTAGTTTCTTAAAAGCTGTGAATGCTTGGTTTTTAGATCTAATGAACAATGTCCAAGTGTATCTAGAATAGTCATCTACAATAACAAGACCATAATAATTTCCTCCTATACTCATAGTTCTTGAAGGACCAAATAAGTCCATGTGAAGCAATTCAAGAGGTCTAGAAGTAAAGATCAAGTTCTTACTTTGAAAAGAATTTTTAGTTTGCTTTCCTCTTTGACATGCTTCACAAAGTTTATCCTTCTCAAACTTAAGCTTAGGTAGACCAATTACTAAGTCCTTTCTTATTAACTTGTTAAGATGATGCATGTTTATGTGACATATTCTTCTATGCCATAACCATGTCTCATTTACTTTACTCATTAAGCAATCAGTTTTATGTATGAATGCATGGTCAATAGATAGAACATAGATGTTACCCTTCCTATTGCCAATATGTGCAATTTTTCCAGTTTTGCCTTCATGTATCAAACAAGTCTCATTGTTGAAGGTAACTTTGAAACCTTTGTCACACAATTGACTAATACTTAGATGATTTTGCTTTAGCCCTTCAACATATAGCACATCCTTGATCTTAGTAGTTAAGCTGTCTCTTATGTTGCCTTGCCCAATAATTCTGCCTTTGTTGTTGTCCCCATAAGTAACATATCCTCTTTCTTTAAGTACAACATCTGTGAGCATGGATATGTCCCCTGTTATGTGTCTAGAGCATCCACTATCTAGGTACCATTTTGATGATTTTGCTCTAAGACACATTTGCACAAATCAAATTAAGAAGTGAAAAATGGTACCCAATTTGAGTTGGGTCCAAAGGGGTTAATTGCTTTCTTTCTTTTCTCAACCCATATGCATTCTCCATTTGGAACATAAAACCTTCTAGCAAAGCACTTATATGATGTATGACCTTTTAACATACAATAATTGCAAGTATGATATTTTGATGAATTTGCATGAGAAAATCTATGATAAGCATTTGGTTGATAGTGCTACCTACGGTACTTATGTCTTGGAGGTACAAACACAGTTTTACCTTTATTCTTAACTCCATGTTTATATCCCAAACCATAAGTATCACCAGCATGTTTTTGGACACTTAGCAATTCATCTAAGTTACATTTGCCTTTGTAAAATTTCCTTAGCAAATCAACCAAATCACTAATTTCAGTTTGCAACATCAGATTTTCTTTTTCTTTATTCAGCTTGTATTCATCAAATTCTTTCTGCAATTTATTGTATTTATCAACCTTAGAGATGGCTAAGGTGCATGTACATCCATTTTCTTTGTAACTTGAAAGAAGCTTGTTATGTTCCTCATTCAATTTACAAAGTTCTTCTTGCAATTCAGCAAGCTTGAATACATGTCATCTTAAGTCACCCTTAAGTTTGTTGTTTGCTTTAGCTAATTTTTTAGCTTCACAATGCATCTCATGAAAAGCATCAACTACATTTTCATAATCAGAATGTACCTCAGATTCTGTACTTGATGTTTCTTCTTCTTCACAAATGGTAGATGCAAGGCATAGGTGAGCTTCAACTTCTTTTTCTGAAGAGGATTCAGAACTTGTGGATTCATTGTCCTCCCAAGCAATGTAGGCATTTCTAGCTTTCCCATCCCTTTTTGATCTCTTCTCAGCTTGTGGCTTCTTTGCTAATAAGGGATATTCAGACTTTATGTGACCTTGCTTTCCACATTCAAAGCAAGTAATGGAGGAGGAGTTGTAGTTCTTGTTTATGCTATCACTTCTTTTCCTTTGTTGTGGTTGCCTTCTGTTTTTATTCTTCCTCAAAAACTTGGTAAACTTCCTTACAATGAGATTCATATTCTCATCATCATCACTTGAATCTTCTTCTCTTTCAATCTTTGGAGGTGCAGCTTTTGATGCTATACTCTTATGCCTTTTATCTGCATCTTCACCATGAGTTAATTGAGACAATTCAAGTTCATATTCAAGGAGCTTACCAAACATTGCTGTCATCGACATCTTTGATAAATCCTTTGATTCTTTGATGGCTATGACTTTAGGCTGTCATTCCCTTGTTAGGCATTTGAGGATCTTGATGTTCAGTTCTTCTACATCAAAGGTTTTCCCTAGCCCAAGCAAGTGATTCACTATGTGGGTGAACCTAGTTTGAAGCAGTGAGATGTTCTCATCATCTCTCATCTTGAACATTTCATATTCATGAATGAGAGTGTGTTTCCTTGATCTTCTCACATCATTCGTACCTTCATGTGTTACTTCAAGTAGTTCTCACATTTTTTTTGGCACTCGTACACTTAACAGTCCTGAAAAATTCATCAGAAGATAATGCAGAAGTTATCATGTTCTTTGCCTTGAAATCATATTGAGTTAATTTCTTTTCTATTTCAAACATTTCATCCCATTCTTTTGGTATTGATTTGTCATCAACAACTTTGGTAGGAATGAAAGGACCTTTCTCAATACAATTCCAAGCACCCGGGTCATTTGATTGGATGAAGATTTGCATTCTGTTTTTCCAAAAACTAAAATGTTCTCCTTCAAATAAAGGTGGTCTATTCAATGAGGCTCCCTCCTTGAATGTTATTTGATTAGCATTCATTGTTAAAGATTTGAAAAAGATCTTGAACAAATTACAAGAACCTGCTCTTGATGCCTATTGAAAATACAATGAATGATTATACAAATAAACCAAGAGGGGGGTAAATTGGTTTTACCTCAGAGTTTTAAAATTTCCTTTGTAAAATATGTAACAACGGAAGATTTCAAAGGGATCGTATCTTATTTAAAACCAATTGAAAGTTACTTTACTTCATCAACCAAATAACACTTGTGCTGAACCCAAACTTATATGACAAACAATTCTATACCTTAAGAATTTAATGAAACATAGACTGAAATATAAAGGCACACAAGATTTATACTGGTTCACCTCTCAACCCCGGAGGCTACATCCAGTTTCCTTCCAACCCAATCTAGGTTAGAGTTCCACTATAACAAATATCTTTTCTTTACAAGCTTACAACAATGGTCTCTTTTACCTACCCTAGGCAAAATTCAAAATCTACTTCCTATAGACCTTTCAAAAGACCAAGAACCAGAGATCCCTTCTCTGTTCTTCCCCTAGAAACCCCTTTCTAGAAAAGCTTTAAAGAACCCAAATGTTATATGAAAATACAACACAAAGTACAACAAAATATCAAAACAATACAAGCTTTAGGTTCAAGAAAGATATCACCTCATGTTCCTCAGCAACTACAATGACATGAATGATTCAATCAACCTGAGATGATGACTACAATGCTTTCTTGACATTTCTTTAAGCAATAGCTTGCATAGATGCTCACACACAAATGAGTATTAAGGCTCAACACAAAATGAGATCTTAACACATTTGATTATCTCACTTATTTCAGGCCTTGAACAATTGAAAGCTCTTAGAGTATGAAAACTAAAAGGGTGTGCACGAATATCTCTCTTTCTGGTTGTTCTCTCATTCAGACACAGCTTTCCTATTTATAAAAAAACTGTTTCAACCACCTATAATCGATTAATTCGTCACAATAATCGATTATTTTACTCATGTTAATCAATTATTTTACCCATATAATCGATTAAATTGTTCATCAGAAATCTGGAAATCTGAAACGAACAGAATAATCGATTATATCACCATGTAATCGATTAAGCCAGAAAAATATGGTTTTACAATACACTCAGTAATCGATTAAATACCCAATTAATCGATTAAGCTAGAACACAGCTAAAACATAGCAAAGCATATATAATCGATTACAAACATATGGTAATCGATTAAATCAGATGAATATGCTGTGTACCATTATGCAGAAGCTTATGTAATCGATTATTTCCCAAGATAATCGATTATTCCAGTGAATTCCTATTTCTGTGTAAAGCTTGTTTAATCGATTACGAACCAGTGGTAATCGATTAAACCAGTGAAAAAATGTTTTATGCAACTTTCTAGAAGCCTTTATGAAATCACATAAATTTGCTATTTACTACTTGATTGATTCCTTTTAAATGAATGTGTGGATGCATGATTAATCAGCAGCTAATGAGAATTAGAGGATTTTATCTTCATGAACCAAGCTTGAAACAAAGTTACAAATGCCATCATAGTGAGTGGGCATGTAAAATCAAAACACAATTGCTTCCTTTATCTTTGAATCTAACAGTTTCCACCTCATCCATATAACATTAAGCATAGAGAAATGAAATTGAAACATAAAGCACGCGTTTAAAATGCAATTAAACATTATGTATATCTACTTTTTTCTGCCATAGTAGTTTAGAAAACAAATGTGTTGTATAACTATGAGTTTATCTGAATATAATCCTATCAAAGCACAATAAAGACAAAGAACAAAGTGTAAAACCAACCAAGGTGCGAACGAAGGTTGTGGCGTGCAAATGCGCGAGCAGAGGGACACGTGATCGGTGGAGAATGACTAAAGGCCAACTGCAGCGCACAAGCTGCGGTAGGAGTAACTGTGCACGAGCAACAGCGGAAGTAACGACAGACGAACGTGGGTGATAAAGGTGCGGACAAAGGTGCGGCAACGAGAATTTGAGAACTGAAGAGTGAAAACCAATGAAGTGAAATTAGGGTTTAATATATATACAGGGATATTTTTGTATTTTAAAAATAGGTGCGAGGGCAGGGGCAGGACGGATACCAGCATTACCAAAACTGCCCTTGCCCCCGAATTCAACTAGCAGGGAAAAATCAAATCTGAACTCGAAACTGCTCAACTCGATTTTTCCCCATCGAAATCGGGGCGGGTGTGGGTGAAGTTGCCATGCCTAGTTGAATCTTTATCGGTAACAATGACCTCAGGGAAAAATTCACTTTTCAGAAAAATGTCTCTAAAGCGTTCAAGAGCCCACACAACATTGTTTATACGTTCGACCTCCAAATAGGCAAATGCAGCTGAAAATGTCATCCCAGTGTGACACCAACAATGTCAAGTAAAGGGAGTTTGTACTTGTTAGTTGTGTATGTACTATCTATGAGGAATACCATATGACATGCATTGCTCAATTTCACTGCATCCAGATGTGTACAAAATATGTCACGTACAACATTTTCATCATTTAGTCTATGTCAATAGATATACATATCACGTTTAAGAAGCTTCATTAATTGTTGCATTTCAGTATTACTGCCTACTATAGAAGAACGGTATGCATATCTTGCATTGTAGACTTGCTTCATTGTTGTAAAATTATTGGCATTGTGATCCTTCAAAGTTAGAAGAATATTCTTTGGCTTCACCATGGACCTTGTCATATCAGCAACAATAATCTTCTCATCCTCAGTTAGTCGACCAACATATGGATGTCCAGTCAATGACTTAGCCAAAGCATGATTATGAGTCACACATATTAACTTGACCATCCACCATTCACCTCTCAGGACTGGTTTTGCTCGCAGCTTAAAAAGACAATTACATGTTCTACTACTAGTCATTATCTGTACTAAATCTTTGTTGAATGCTTTATACTTTCCACTCCTTTCACAACCAATTAAAACAAATGAGGTCCTTCCTCTTTTTCCAGTTAATGTGTCAAAACTGATTATCACAGCCACAAAACCAATATCATATGCAACAGTATGATCCTATTTCAATATGTCCTCACGGGAATGAAACACCTACAAAAATGGATAATACATATTTAATCTTCTACAATCATTCATTTAACAACTTTAACAAAATACAAAATTATATAAATACCTCAGAAGTATTGAAGGCATCAAAACAATCAACTGAACAATTCAGATTTTCAAACGAAACACATTCCTCTCTATTGTCTTCATTCATATTAATTTCTTCAGACATAATACTGTCATACATCCACTCATCGTTGTCCATCTTAACAAACCATAAAAAAATTATTCATTGACAACATTAAAGTGTTAACAATAATAAAAAATTGTATCCACATTAAAAAATTGTATCAATCTTGATATTTCATTTGCCATTTCAGTTAAAAAAAATTAAAGCTTAAATATTTTTTCCTATTAGTTAATATATTTTATTTTTATTCTTACAAATTAATAATAATGTGACATCATAACATCAATATTTTATTTATTATACCATTATTTTTCTAACAAAAATTAAATATGTTTATGTTTAAATAAATAAAAAATTATCAACACAAATATTAAAAAATAAAACAAATTCCGTATGAAGCATACAAATTACGTAATCCTTAAGAAGTATACAAATTAGCTAATCCCTATGATCCATACGGAGTAGCTAATCCGTATGATCCATACAAATTACTTAATCTGTATGAACCACACAGATGAGTGTTAACCAAATTTAAAGCTCATGAATTACCTTCTCCAACGAAGCCAAACGTCCGATGAACGAAAAACCACCACTCAAAACGAGCTCTGCCAACAACAAAATACCAATGCTAAACAAAAAACAAACAACAAACAAAAAGGAAGAGGCAAAGATGAAGAAGAAGGCAAAGATGAAGATGCTGAAGCCTAATGAACAAAAACACAAATAAGG
Source organism: Glycine latifolia (assembly GCA_013407115.1). Taxonomy (NCBI): domain Eukaryota; kingdom Viridiplantae; phylum Streptophyta; class Magnoliopsida; order Fabales; family Fabaceae; genus Glycine; species Glycine latifolia. Next base: position 8,117,567 of record CM023960.1, read on the forward strand.
ACTTGACCCTATGTCAAGCAATCTAACCCATCTCAAGTACCCTACAAATAAAAACAACATAAGCAATATCAAATTAGTTGATTACATATTGTTACCCTGCTGAAATTATTGCTAGTTTAAGTGTTGAAGTGTTTTGCAAATATCTAATCCTCCAAACAATTTAGTCATTGGGAGAGAGTTCTACTATCAACTCACCTGAGGCCTCGGTCAATGACAACCAGACCTTGAATATTAAAGGCGACCATAGCACATACAAAGTTAACTTCAACATCTCACACAATAGAATCATAGAACTAAAATTTGCAATTGCTATATATGTGAAAGGATGAGATTTTGAAATTTAGTAATTACAAATAGAAAATAAGTAGTGTGTGTATGCGTGTAATTTTCTTAATTTTATATTTTTTTAATTAAATGATAATGTTTTTCTGAGAAGAATAAATCTGTGACAAAATGAGGAAGTTAATCTTCTTTATAGTATAATAGAGGAAAACAGCTGCTTTTTTCATGTTTTTTTTAATAGAAAGAAAGTTAATAAAAGTTAGTGGGTGGTTTGTAAAGGTAATTATAAAGATAAAATAGTAACTTATAAATATAGGTTTAGGAATGAAATGAGCATAAAAATATATACACCAAACATCTCATTTCCTTTATATATAGTTATAAAGGTGGTTATAGAAATAAAATGGATATAAAATATGTACACTAAAATACCTTATTCCCTTTGTGTATAGTTTTAGATTATTAGATAATAGCATTCATGCTACAAGTAGCTTATAAATGGTAACGAAAAGCATAATAAATTTATTTGACATTACAATTCAGTTACCATTTACGTATTCTCAAGCCTAGTTCATTTGCTACTTTAATTATATATGATGCGCTTTGCTTTGTTAATGAATTTTATATGAAATCTTTAATTTAAAGATACTTACATAACTATATAAGTCCAGCATAAAAAAAAACAAAGGCCAGGAGAAAAATCTCATCTTCTATGATATAAATATTAGGTTGAAAAAGGTTCGTACTAGAGACTTTAGTCCATGGTCGAGAAACCAATAGATTATGATTGATTAATTATATACGCTTGTCCTGTTTTTGGGTTAGCTGAATTAGATGTGCTTGGCGAGTATATCATATAGTATGTCAAATGTGGAGCGTCGTGAGTCGTCTTCACATTGACACGGTGCTGATTGTGATTTTTGACAAATCAAAAGAAGGTTCTTTTAATCTTTAACATATATTGTTGTCTGGATCGGAATCGGTGGCTACCTGGTCTGTCGGTTAATTAAGCAAATTAACCTCTGAATTAACTTTTTGTTTAATGTAATAACTGTGTTTTCAAGGTTGAACTGGATTAAACGAGTTAAAACTGGAGTTAGAATGCGGCCGGGTTTAACTGGGGTAATTAAAGTGTATTAAAGGTTGACGTGTTAACTTTTGTCCTGCAATGTTAAATGTGCTATGTGTAAAAGCTTGGATTTAAAAATCAAAATAGACATAAAAACTATATATGTAACACATTTAAATGTTATAACTTTTTTTGCCGATTAAAATGATAGAATTGAAAGACACTTCCAATATATTGGTCGGATAGGATGCCAATGGCATTCTGGGATTTCAGCAGAAATCCATCTAGAGAATTATTAGCCCGAACGCAAAAAGTTTCACCCAATTTGTAGTTACTCAATCAATAATCCTTAGATGTCAAAAGATTTCTTTGAGGAAGATTGTCCAATAAAAGAGAAAATAATGTAAGAGAGATTTGAACCCACACTCATGTAATCACTAACCACTTGAACCTAAACTGAAACTTTTACAGTTTGTTTTGCGGTCAGGCTTTGAAAATATTGATCTGCACAATCTATAGTCAGTTCCAAGTGATCCACATGATGCTGAGTATGAGTTGAGAATAACCTAAATGGATCAAGTTCCTTTTTAAGGCCCACGAAACTTTAATGAAAGTCTTAATTAAGAGTAAGAACATATTAGGAAAACATGATGACCTACGTTATATTTTCTAAATACAAATTCAATTTTTTCTTCAAAGAGTTAAGTAGGTCATATTAAACTTATGTAATACATTGAAAAGTGCGTAAATAATATTTTGCGTGTAAAAATTATGTCATTTAATAAATATGATTTTGGTTTAATAAGCGGCATTTCTATATTCACAACTTATATAACTGTTTTAATTTTTTAAAACGTTAATCTATTTTAATAAATTATAATAAAAAAATCACATTAGTCAAGTAAAAAAGTCCTTGAGTTGGGTCATCTTAACTTCGATTTAATTAACGAATATGAATGAAGATAAGGACATTTCATTTATACACTTAATGGAAGGAAAGCTTTCTTTCGTGATATTATTAGTAGCCAAAGTAGGTGAGGGAGTGTGAAAATGACCACTACCACCATGCCATGTGTGGATCGATCAATACACCCACCCACAATAATATTCCACCAAAAGACACCCACAAGTACCACTTCAATAATTCACCCTTTACCCCTAAATCCGTTCTCGTTAGAGAAATTTTTTATTAACTTTTGCAATAGGCTTTTCCCTATGCTACCATCTTTTTCATCCAAATATCACACCACATAACTTTTTCTATCCTAAATAACATATACTATACACCAAGTGGAACCTGAAACTCTGTGTAGGTATATCTCCAGCCGAATGAATATTCAATCTCTAACCTCAAAAAAAATTACAAATTATAAATAATACTAAAAGTGGTCCAATTCGTGCAGATAAAGAAAGCGAGATGGAATATGGGTTGTGAATATACACACATATACCAATACAATAATATAAACAACCAAGGAATAAAAAAATGTCCAAAAGGAGCGTAGTAAGAGAAAACAAGCCACAAAAACGCGAATAACACAAGAATATTATTTAGAAAACGAAAGATAGTGACACTGTGTGGACGCATCACACTCTCATCTCATTTATTATCCAAATTGAAACAAGAAATTTTATGGCCATCGTAGCTCAATTACATTTAATCTCCATGTTGCATCTTGTAGTTTTGCTATATCTGAGACTCTTTCGTCTGTTTCACATTTCTACAACAAAACGTAAAATACAAACATCTAGCAACCAATTCGTACACAAGTTACACGTACAATAACAACAGTGGAAGAAGAAGAATTTGGTACCTATAAAAATACAATGGATCGGAGTAGAGTATACAAACGAGAAGTACCAACAACACACTTTGCAATACAACCCATTTTAACACATTTTAATCATTAATTTAAGATTATTGAAAATTATAAAATCATATATGAATAATCATAATTTTTTCAAATTTTCAACAAATTTTGGTGACGAATATTTTATATATAATTTTTGAAAATTCGTTACTAAAATTTTTGTGAGGTAAGATTAGTGACGAAAAAGTAATGTACATCACTAAATTCCGTCACTAATAAATATGTTTAAAGGAGTGTATTAGAAGATGTATTGGTGACATTCCTCTTGTCAGATATTAAGTTTAGACACTAACGGAGCACCGCTGGATTATCTGGAACTTGATGGCATTTTCTCCGACGACGATTCCATTGCTGCGGGGGCCGAAGGAGATGAAGGCCGGGCAGCGGATGTAGAGGTGGTAGCGACCGGAGATGAAGACGCCGACCTTCCAACGGACCCTTCCGTCGGCTCGGATGGTGACAAGGACATTACCGTTACTCTGATCTTCGCTGAGGCCGAGGAAATTGAACGGGGCGACGGGGATGTTGGTACCATAAACAAACGGAGACCAAACGTTGATCTCCTTGTGGCCCTGGTAGGTCGGAGGGATGGCGGTTCGGTACGTGATCTGCTGGCTCCGGTAAGTCACGTAGGTTTCGAGGCGGTCGTAGTAAACACCGATGCGGTCGTTCGGGTTGCGTGAGATGAGCGTGACCTGAAAATTCGAAGTGAGGAAGTTCGCGACGGTGGCGTTGAAGGCGTAGACGGTGACGTCTTGGAGGGTGAAGGTGGGTTTGGTGGGTCTAAGGATTGCCCATATCAAAAGAATTGTGAGCAACACGAGGAAGAGGAACACAATTATGCACCAGAAAACTTGCCGGAAGATCTTCCTCTTCTTCCCCTTGTGGTGCTCGCACTCCTTCACCGACATGGTCTTTTATTGTTGTTGTTAGTTTAGGAGTGTTGTTGTGTGTGTGTGTGTGTGTTTTTAATGGTACCAAAGAAGAAAAGAACAATGAAGATATTATTATTATGGTGGGTGTGAAGGCATTGGGAGGTTCCGTGTGGTGGACGCTTCTAAGAAAGAAAAATGTCTTTGAGTGTGTGTGTGTGTGTGTGTGTTGTGGGCGCGTTTGGTGTTGATTTATTTGCAAGGTAAACTGTTGTATTTGGAGGATGTGATGATAAGATTGTGCTATGTTTTGTAGAGTTGGGATAGATGGTATTTGAATGGTGGAGGCTACTTTTGGTTGTTGAGGGCGAATTTTTCAGCAAATTACTTTTTTGTTAGTTTCATTATAACTGATTGAATTTTGGAACTGTGAGTTTAACCATTTCGTACGTGTCCCACTACTTACGCAAAACAAAACCATAATGTTTAGTTTAAGATTAACATGTTAGTTTTGTACCAATAAGTTATTAATTAGAGTAAAATTGATCTCAATCTTTTTATACAAGATTCCATATTTAAGTTTTGTTGATAATAAAAATATAATTGAAAGAAAAAATGTCAATAAATATAGTTAACTAGATCCTTGAAAAAAAATTATAATCCATGAAACTGATAAATACTTTGCATCAAGTGAATAAAAAACTAACTAGTTTTGTTATTTTCTCGATATGGTTAGGAGTGCTTCTTTCTTACAATGATGAGTGGAGAGGATCTAACTTGTACTGTGCGTCACGCCTTTACACATGGTACCCATTTGTGGAAATAGGTCGCTAATGACAGTTCATTATTGGAAACTTACGAACGTAACTTTTATATAAAACGAAAAAAAGATTTAATAACTACTCTCGGTGTAGTTTTATTATTTTTGGGCGTTTCCGTCACGTGGTGTGGAAATTAACGTTTGAAAAGTTCATGTCCAGAAAATTGTTTCTTGCGACCCTAAATCGTTTCCAACAAAATAAGGTGATAAATTAAATAATTCGGACATATGACAACAATTAATATTATAGACCACATTTCTTCCCTTTGGATTTTATCTCATTATTTATAAATTACAAACACAGTAGTTATACTAATATTACTAGAGATAATTTTAGATTTTGATATTTATACACCATAATTTATATTTTCGCTGGCACTTTCAACTCAGAAAAGTAAAAGTAAAAAAAATGTTTTAATGTGTATTTTTTTCATTTAAAAAGTAATGTAAAGATTGTGATGAAAATAATATATTTAATAATTATTGGATAATTTTTCGTTTGGGGTAATTAGACTGCTATTGATGTTACTTAATAATCATACGTGAAGGTGACCTACCAAAAAAAAAAAAAATCATACGTGAAGGTGTATATTCTATGCTTTTACTTGTCAATGACGCCCCACTCGCCACTCGTCCATTTCCATTGTGACATGGGTTTCGTTAATGTTTGATGCTCGTCAAAGTCAATAAAGGAGTGTTTTGCTTTGTTGTTGATTAACCGTCACTCTATTTTGGGTGGATAGAATGGAAAGAAAAAAAAGGTATAGAGAGAAAGTATAAATTTTTTTGGGTACATAAAGAAGGTATAAGTTTGATATATGATTTGATAGATAAGAAGAAAAGGAAAAAAAATGGAGTGACTGTGAGGGGAAAAAGAAAATAGTAGATAATTATATAACTTTTCTCTACTTTATGTTAATCAAACTCACAAAGAGACAAAAAGGCAAAAATGTGAGCTTTTAAAACTATGAATCAGCTTCCATGAATTGAAACAGTAAAAGATACATATTAATTTACAAACTCATGATCTTATAATTTTATAATTTATATTATTTAATTAAATTTATATTTATCTTATTTTCCATATATTTATGTCTTAATTTGTCAAAAGAGCAAACATAAGAGTATGATTGCAAATATAAAAATTTAATAGTCATGTGTTATTAGAGTTAAAAAATTTACACTAAAAATGAATCGAAAATGATTGACATAACTTTTAAAATAATAATAATAATAATAATAATAATAATTAACAAGTTTATTTTATATAATAATTTATATTAAATAATAGCTCAAAAATTATTTACAATGTCACTCATTAAGTATTTTTCATTCCATCTATAACTAGTATTTTTCATTTGAAAGTGGATCAAATTTATAATAAAGATCAAATTCACACTTATTTTCCAAATACATTTAGCTGATAGCCCTTTCAACATGATAATGCTTGTTTCACATCATCAAGTAATAGACAAAATTATATTGCAAGTGTACAAAATATGAAATAATATTAATCATAATAAAATAATTATTAGCTTGTTATTTCTTCCGGAGTCCCATGAGGCCATGACGTGTTTCGGCCTTTGGGAATGATCTTCGCTGCTTTAAGACCACTGTTCAATGGGTAATTGGGAAGAACACCTTCATGCGACACGTTTGGGGCATAATACACTAGGCCCCACTTACAACGACCGAAGCTTTCAGCTCAGACATAGCAACTCATTTTTTATTTGAGATTTCTTTTTACAATAAAATGTATCCAAAAAAAGTATATAATTACGAGAAAGATAAAAAAAATGATAAAAAAGTAAGTAACACAATATAATATAATAATAGAGAGAAATAAAAGTTGTTATAAAAATATGTCTGGTTTCTTTTCTATCATCTATGATGTTCAAGAATATACTTGCAGCACCAAGGCCCATACTCCAGTTGAACTATGCAAGAGGGGTAAAGAATCAATGCGTCTCTTTAATAAACAAATATATTTAACGACTAATATATTTATTGAATCATAAATCTGTTAGAAAAAGAAATCAATTTCCATGAATTTAATTCTTGTGTAATTTGTGGGCCAAACAGAAATTCCTATGGCTTCATGAATTTTGTATAACAGAAACCAAACCAAGGCACACGGGGAAAACCTTAATTAATTTGGCTTTAGAATAAATTGAAAGAGATGATTAATGTCAATCATTTTTTAAAAAAAAAGAAGAAAAAAAGAGATTTTGTTCTTTGAAAGAAAAGATAAAATGATAAATGTGTAGTGCATTATTAGAATTTTCTAATTATAAAATGTTACAACACAACTTTTTATATATAGCTCGAAACATAATTGGTAGTTAGTTATAATCATAACTATGAATCATGTTCCAATCATTGACCTGATTAAGATAATGGGTTAGTGAGTTAGTGGTTCACCCAATGGGTCATTAATTGATTCAGTTTAACCTGTTATTTGAGTAAAAAAAGTCTATTCATACTCTAAAATCCAATATCCAATTTTTTTTTTTTTTTGAAAATCCAAAATTAAAATTTGTTTTTTTTTTTTAAAACTGGTCGAGTCGAACCAGTTCAACTAGGATCCAATGACCTATTCAGTCGGATCAATTGTGTGATTGGTCCAATAGTAGAACCAGCCTGGTTCGGCCACTGGATCTCGATTGGATCGGTCCGACCAACAGGGCTGAATCGGGTTTCACAACATTGGTTATAACTACCATTCTCAACACTGCATTATCTGTCACAATAGATATTCAACTATATAACAACTAAGACCAAATGATACTAAGTTGTTTAATTGTATTTTTATCACATTTCAACACTCTCCCTTAATCTAAACAACTTACAACCCTTAGTGCATCCCTGATATTCAAAAATCGATCCACTCTCACTGGTTTGGTAAGCACATCAACTAGTTGGACTTGAGTAGGGCAATGGATCACTTAGATTATCCCTTTCTTCACTTGCTCTCTTAGGAAATGAAACATTGTTTCTATGTGCTTACTTCTCCCATGTGCAACAGGATTTTTGGCAAGATTGATTACAGATTTGTTATCAATCATGAGGTGTAAAGGCCTCTTCACTTCAACTTTGATCTCCTTCAGTAGAGAATCAAGCTAAACTGTTTGACATGATGCATAGGTTCCAACAATGTATTCTGCTTCACATCTTGACAATTCCACCACTGGTTGCTTCTTGGAACACCAGTTCGAGCCAAAATATCCTATCAGTTCGTCCATTTTCTCATTTGTGTTCTTAGGAAATAGGATTCCTAAGTCTTTTGTACCCTTCAAGTATCTAAGGATCCTCTTGGCTGCTATGAGGTGTGACTTTCTTGGTTCATGCATATGTCTGCTAGCTACCCCTACTACAAAGCTAAGGCCAAGTCTTGAGCTGCAGAGGTACCTTAATGAGCCAATGAGCTGCTTGTAGTGGGTAAGATCCATTTTTTCTTCATCTTCAGTGTCTTCCTTCCTAGAGTTTAATTCAGAAGAAGTAATTGTGTGATTGCAATCCATCATTTTGAACCACTTTAGCACACCAAGGGTATACTTCATTTGGTGCATAAGGATTCCCTTATCAATGTACAAAAATTCCATGCCAAGGAAATATGTCAATGTCCCAAGGTCAGACATTTCAAATTCGCTCTTCGTCAAATCCTTGAATCTTTCAACATCACTGGAGTCACTTCTAGTCACCAATCGGTCATCTACATAAAGGCAAATCAGTGCCCGACTTGATTCAAACGCTCCTTTTTAGTACGCTCCATATTTAATTATGCACTGTTTGAATCCATGCTTGATCATAAATCAATTGATTTTTTGATTCCACTATCTTGGGGCTTGCTTTAGGCCATATAGAGCCTAATTTAACTTGTAGACTAGCTTCTTTTTTCCCTTTTATCTCAAATCCAAGTGGTTGAGTAACATATACATCTTCATTGAGAGATCCATTCAAGAAAGCAAATTTCACATCTAGGTTGTACACAAGCCAATTTCTTTTGCTAACTAAAGCTATAGTTAGTCTGATTGTTTCAATTCTGGCCATTGGTGCAAAGACTTTTTTGTAATCTACTCCAGCTTTATGCAGAAATCCTTTAGCCACTAACCTGGCTTTGTGTCTGGCCACTGATCCATCTGAATTTAGTTTGAGCTTGAAGATCTATTTCACCTATATTGGTTTATTCTTTGGAGGTAATTATGTCAGTTTCCATGTGTGATTCTTCTCAATTGATTGCAACTATTCAATCATAGCTTGTTTCCAGGCTTGTTCTCTAGCAGCTTCTTTGAAGTCTACAGGTTCAGTATCAGCAAGTAAAACAAAGTGAACTAGATCACCATCCTCTATCATAGCATTATTAGGAAGCATTTCAAACTGGTTAAATATGGTTGGCATGTGCCTATCTCTCTGCGGTCTCTGATTTGCACTTGTTCCCTCAATGACTTCATTACTCTCAGGCATTGGGTTGGTATCATCTGCTCCCCCAATGTCTGAGTCATCATGTTTCTTCATTTCCAGTTTCAACTTCCTGGTGTGAGTCCGCTTTAGGAATTACTTAACTTAATTGGCCATTTTGTTTCTCCCAGTCCCAAAATTCCCTTTTACAGACATGCACATCTCTGCTGATCTCAACCTTCCTTTTGATTGGATTGAATAACTTGTAGGCACTTGTACTATGATATCCAATCAAAATCATGCATTCACTCTTATCGTGTAGTTTCTTTCTCTTAGCATTTGGAATATGCTTGTAGCATAGGGAACCAAATACCTTGAGATGGTTGATCACTGGTTTCTTTCCACACCAGACCTCCTCAAGGACCTTCTTATTTATTTCTTAGTGGGGCATCTGTTTTGAAGATAGGTTGCAGTAGCAACAGCCTCACCCCGAAAGGACTTTGACAATTGTTTCTGCTTCAACATACTTCTGCACATGTTGAGGATTGTCTTATTTCTCCTCTCTGCAAGTCCATTGTGTTGAGGAGTATAGGATGCAGTCACTTCATGTTGAATGCCCATTTTCTCACAAAAAATTTCAACTTCTCTGGCTGTGTGTTCTCCTCCACCATCTATACTGAGGATATTCAATTTCTTCTCATTTTGTCTTTCAGCCATAGTTTTGAACTTCTGAAGAATCTCAAACACATCACTCTTGTGCTTGATCATGTAGAGCCACATCATTATACTATACTCATCCACAAGTGTCACAAAGTACAAGTTTTCCCCTAGTGAATGAGTCTCAAAAGGTCCACAAACTTCAGAATGAACAATATGTAATAGACTTGTAGCTCTCATAGGTAAGTGGGAATTGAAACTTAACCTTGCTTATATACCAAGCATGCATGATTCACATGATTTATCAGGTGTTGTGATTCTAAGCAGACCAATCACCATTTCATCATTGTGTAACTAACTTAAACTTCTAAAGTTTAGGTGGCCAAACCTGAGATGCCAAAGCCAACCTTCATCAGTTCTAGCTACTAAGCACTCCACTTGTGCAAGTTTGATTGATGTCTAGAAGGTCCTGTTTCTAGAAAGTGAAGACTTCAATATCAACCTTTGCCTTAAGTCAAACAATTGCAAGCCATTCTCCTTCATCACCATTGAAAACCTTTTTTCTATTAATTGTCCAACACTCATCAGGTTGCACTTCATACCTGGTACAAACAGAACTTCCTCAATAATTGAAGTCTTGTCATCTTTTCTCTAAATTACAATTTTTCCCATGCCTTATGCCATTAGTGATATGCTGTCAGCAAGTTTGATTTGAGTCTTCTTGTTTGGATCAAATTCAATCAACCAATCCCTATAACCAGTCATATGGTTTTAACATCCTGTGTCAAGATACCAATTTTCACTATGCGATTCACCTTCACTGGTTGTCATCATCAACAAAATTGAATTAGAATCAGACTCATGCTCATGGGCAACATTTGCTTCTTCACTGATATTTCTACTCGACTTCCCTTTCTTAAACCAACACTCATCAGCATAGTGACCATATTTTTTCACAATTGAAACACTACACCTTCCTTTTGTCATACCCCATTTTCCCATTTTTACCATTTGAATTCTTCGAAGACCCATTGCTAGAGGATCTGGTTTTTCTTCCTTCTTTTGTCTATCTTTACAGTTTCCTTTTGAGTATTTTCATTTTTCTGATCCATTCTTCTAGTTCTCTCCATCATTGTTTATTTTAGAGGTTTGGGCTTGCAGGGCTTGGTCTATAGTCTTTAATACACCTCTCTCAAGCAGTTTCAATTCTTAAGCTTCTAAAGAACCTTGTAATTCTTCAATCTTCATAACCTCAAGATCCCTTGATTCTTCAATTGCCATAATTATATAGTCAAATGAGGGAGTTAAGGTTCTCACGATCTTTTCAATCACTGCTTGATTAGGGATTTTTTCACCATAATTCTTCATTTGATTCACAAGATTTAATACCCTTGTGAGAATTCTGAAATCTTTTCACTGAACTCCATTTGAATTAACTCATACTTCCTCCTTAGTGATTGAAGTTGCACTTTCTTGACTTTTTCATCACCCTTGAGGCACATTGCAAGAGTATCCCAAACCTCCTGATTTCTTGTATTTTCTCAAAGATATTTGGATCCACACATTTGTGGATCAAAAACAATGTTTTTCCATCAATCTTTAATTCTTCCCCGTGGGCTGTTATTTGTACCTCAGTCGCACTTTCACTCAGTGCTTTAATCCCTTTCTCAACAACATCAAGCACACCTTGAAATCTGAAGAGAACTCTCATTTGAGAACACCATCTATCCCAGTTATTGATTGCTTCAAGAACTGGTAGATTCCCAGGAATGCCATTGTTTTCTTTTATGATCCTTCAACTGGTACGTGAATTGAGTTGCTCAAATCGAACCAAAAGCTTTGGATACTAATCTGTTAGAACAAATTGAAAGAGATGATTAATGACAATCTATTCTTTAAGAAAGAAAAAGATTTTGTTCTTGAAGAGAAAAGATAGAATGATAAGTGTGTAGTGCATTATTAGAATTTTCTAATTATAAAGTGTTACAACACAACTCCTTTTATACATTTCAAAACATAGTTGGTAGTTAGTTATAACTGTAACACCCTCATATTTTCATATACATGTGGATTTTCTGTAAGTATGCATTCCTAGATAGAATGACAAAAATACCCTTGAACATTTTGAAAATGACACCAATGTCCCTTATGAAAAAGACACAAATGCCCCTGGACATTTTGCGAAATGACCAAAATACCCTTTGACCCTGATAAAGCCATATAGCCTCAGTAATGCTATAAACACCTGACCAAAATACAGTATGCTCCTAGATAAGAAATTATTGACATTATTTATAAAGAAAAACCATGAAAAAGAATTTTTAGGAATTTTGGAAACTATTTCAAAAAGAATTTAATTTAGACTAACCTAAGTTTCCTAAAAACACAGAAAAGGAAAAATACAATCTGTGGAATTTTCTTTTAATTATGGGAGGAATAGACTCTTAAATAAAGTAGTCTAGACATTTTATTAATTAAAAACAAAATGAACCAATGAGAAATTAGATAAAAATATAGAAAGAAATTTATGTGACATTTTAAGAATGTTGTCACACTTAAGCTAGTTCCAAAAGATTTCTAGGCTTTTTACTCCTATAAAACCAATAAGGATTAAGCTTCCATAAATTATAGAAGCAATGTTATTTAATTTCAAGACATAAATTAATTCCAACAAAGCATTAAAATCTCTAAAATCTTAGCCATTCAAGCCATTATGTGAAATTTGTAAAATTGCAACATATTTGCTCCAAAAATCCAATATGGCTGTGGAGTTACAAGAAGAAGGAAGAAAGCTTTAGAAAACTCAAGAAACAAGACACTTGTATGGTTAATAAGCCATGTAACATGCCATTGGACCATTTGGAAAGCTAGGTTATAAATGCTTAAGAGATATTTGAAGCAAATTGTATTTTGTCTCCTTTGGAAGAATACGTGGATATTTCTAGAAATTATTTCAAAGATCCCAACGGTCAAGACTTACATATATGAGATAGGATTATACCTTTAAAATTTCAAGGAAATCCAACGGTTAACGAATCCAGAATCATTATTTTACAGAAACGGGTTTTTCAAGAAACACAAAAACGTAAAAGAAAGGAAATTTGGTAAAACTTTCCCCACAAGGCTTGAACTCCATGTGCAAATTGAGAGTCAAGGAGAAGGATGTGGAAATCTCAAGAACTTAGACACTTGTATGGTGGAAAAGCCTTAGCCAATGAAAATAAACCAAATAGAAAGCAAGGTAATCATAAGCTTGGAGATTTTTTCTAGCAAAGCCACTTTACCTAGCCTATAAATAAGGGTGGTGGGGACCAAATGAAGGAAATTACACTTAAAGCAACCTACTTCATTCCTACATCCCTTTCACTAAAATTCCAAAGCAAATCAAGGCCCACAAACCTTGAAGTTCACGTGAAGAACTAGGAAAGCTTGAAGAAAAATTACTAAATTCCAATCTAAGAAAGCAAGGTATGGGGAAGTACTATGATAACCATGGTTTAGATATTCTTTATGTTAGATTCTCATTTATTTTCATAAGAATTAAGCTTTGTATACCATGTGTTTGATGAAATGCTTCCAAAAAATTAGTAAGGGTACATGAATGATGCTTTGGTTAAGTAACTTGAAATAATGGTTATAATGAATAACTTGAATCTAATCTAATAAGAAAGGGGATTAAATAACTTAATCTTTGTATATTATGACCTTGTTTTAAAGAAATACTTGTTTTAATGCTTTACTAAAGTTGGCATGTTATTTTGTTATTTACTTGATATTTTATTAAAGTTTGTATGTTGTATGTTAATTGGATGATTTTATTAAAGTTTATGGGATGAATGTATTCTACTAAGTATTCTATGAAGTTCACTTATTTAATCCATGTGTTGCTGAGTGTTTCCACCATGTGTTGCTGAGTGTTTCTATAAAATTATGTTGAGTTGAGTTCTGTGCTGGATCTATATTGAATGATTAAAGCATATGAGAAATAAATTGGAGATTAATGGTGAAGATGAAATAAAGATAAATCATTGCATATTTCATCTGCATTTAACCTCAGAGCGGAGGTATATTCCACCAGAGAGGGTGAGGCTTCCACTAGAGTGGGTGGAGCTATCTTGACTATAGTACCATTTAACCTCAGAGCGGAGGTATATATTCCACCAGAGCGGGTGAGGCTTCCACTAGAGTGGGTGGGGCTATTTTGATTATGGTACCATATGTTGAGAAATTGTTGATAACCTAAGATCTCAGACATGCATCATTTAAATCAAGAATCATGCATCTGTTATGAACTCTGTTATGTATCTAATTTTATGATGTATTACTTTACTATCTGTTATTTTGTCTAACTATGTCTATCATGTACTTACCCTATTTTGTGTCTGTGGTTGACACCTGTGATGACCCCAATCTGTTGGGTGAGCAGAGGAACAGTGAAATATTAAGCTAAAATGGTGATGAAGAAGCTTGGATGAATTGTGTTCTATGCTTGGTGTACTATTGTCTCTGAGGCCATAAAATTTGTATTTGACTATTTTGGTTTGTTAGTCTGTATTCGAACTATATTATGGTTTGTATCCGAATAATATTATTGTAATGGACAATATGATACTTTATTTTGTACTAAGAAATATTTAATGGTAACTATTTTATTTGAAGCATTATTGGAAGTTTGTTTTAAGAAATGAAGAAAAACAATTTAATAAAATAAATTTCCGTATAAAATAAGCGAAAAAATTTTAGGCGTTACAATAACTACCACTATCAACATTGTATTATTTGTCACAACAGATATTCAACTATACAACAATTAAGATCAAGTGATACTAAGTTGTTTAATTGTATTTTTATCACATTTCAACACTTACAAGATAAAGTAACACTCCTTTTGTATCTGTATTTGTTTAGGCTTAAAATTTTAATTTTATATGAAAATGGAAAACAAAAAATTGCAAAAAAGAAAAGAAAAGAAAAAGGAACTCATCTTAATTGATTGAATTTTAAGGGTCCTATATCTTTTATATAATGGTGACCAGGTTATAATTTATTAGTGAAAAAAGAAAAGAAAATATTGAAATGGCCGAATAACATGGGATTTAATATTTCAGTGTGATTATTTTATCAATCATAAATTAAATAACTTTCTTTTGGAATTTCTTTTTCTGTTTTTTTTTTATTAAAAAAAAAAGAAAGAAAGAAAAAAACTAGAGATGCAGATAGGTAGTCCTAATGCATCTGCGACTGCTAACAGTAAAAGATTCATGTCAAATGGAGGCTCATGAATTGAAGATAGACAAATGCATTATCTTAGTTAGCTTCTATTTTTTTTTTTTAATCGGGTAGTTAGCTTCTATTTTAGCCAGATATAAGCATACTAGTTTTTCTCTCTGATCATATTATATAAGTCAAATCTCCATTGAAGCTTGTATTATACTCTGTTTTATAACAGAAAGTTCATTATAGAAGTGATGATGAAAAGGCCCGTGATCTGCAATCAATTATTTTATACCAAACATGACTTTCTTGGTATGCATAAATTATTAATTAGAATGCTAATAAAAAAAATTAATATTAATATAATATAACTCAAGTCTAGCTTGAACATTATTGAGAATTGGAAATTAAATCTTGGACACCATAGTTAAATACTTCTCCATACAACAACAATAATAATATGAGAAACGTGACAAAAAGCTAGTATGAGTTAAAAAAAAAAAAACGGAGCTCACGTTGAATGGAGCTAAGTGCGACTGTTGGGACAAATACAAAATAATTTCTCATTGGCAATTAATTCACAACCACACAAAAATCCCCTCTAACAAACATTTTGCAATTATGAAATTTGAGTAGCCAATTCTTTTCGCTATGGCAAAATGGAACTTGCTTCATGAAGTCCTTATCACATTTGGGTACAGTTGTCTACAAATAACATCTAAAAGTAA
This sequence comes from Glycine latifolia, assembly GCA_013407115.1. Lineage (NCBI taxonomy): Eukaryota > Viridiplantae > Streptophyta > Magnoliopsida > Fabales > Fabaceae > Glycine > Glycine latifolia. The sequence continues at coordinate 8,133,478 of CM023960.1, forward strand.
TTAACACAAGCACATAAAGAAAAGAAAAAACTAACTGCTCTTTTGTTGGAATGAGACAAACGTGTATCCATAGGATTCGGACCACTACCAAGGATATGGGCAAGAACCCCTACCAAGAAAAATATCTATGTCAGAAATTATCATTATGCTAAAAATGTATAAATAAATATATTAAAGACTTTATCTTGTATATATTTTGTCCATTAATTTTGAGGAAGGTACACTAACAAATTATAGTCTTTCAATATAATTTTACCTACATATTTATTTTTATTTATAATTACATTTGAGTGTTACTATATGCAATCCTTATAATTCACAATGTGCGTAAGTAAAAGTCATTAACTTATATCTATAATTTCTAATAAGTAAAAACATTAACTTGTACCTACAACCTTCAAGTGTAGGTAAAAGTCATTAACTTATACCTACCTTTGAAAGATAATAGATACAAACCATTAACTTATACTTATAGGCTTTAACCATATGTAAAAGTCACATAATAAAAAAATTATGCTCCTCATTATCTATTAGGATGTTTTACTTTTCCAAATTATTATTATTATTATTATTATTATTATTATTATTATTATTATTATTACTACTACTTAGTTATCTAGATAAAATGAATATCAATTGTATCTAAGTTAATAGTCTAAGTTTTTTACAAGTTTAAGGAACTAATCTATGTAATAAAGTAATCACCTTACTAAAAAAATTTAGTATTTTTCAAACATTAAAGCAAACATTGAAAATTGACAAACATGGACTAATTAAACTCCTATGAGGGATGAAGGAGACAAAGGTTCATTTCCCAAGGAAGTCACAAAATCACAAAAAATAAACATGAGTATTTATGTATCCCAAAAAGCTTAGATGATATCTAGCATTCACAATAACCAACAGAATAATCACACACAAGTAAAATCACATAATCACAAAAATAAACAAAAATATTTATGTCCCAAAACACTTAGTCAAGCCGAGATGATATCCAACATTCACAATAACCAACAGAATAGTCATACTCAAGTAATCACCGACTTGCACATTCATGAACTAAGTCAGCAAAAAAAATTTAAAATGATCAAGCATATATGCAAGACGAAAATGTCTTTACCTTAAAATTGTTACTTGGTTATCTTCGTTGGTTCTAGTCATTACAATGACATAAAAGAATACATATTAACATATACAAATGAATATCTTATACAAATAGATGTGATAACTTCTCAATTACAGTTGCATAGATACGTGAATCAACTAACTTGGCCTAACCCAAAGCTTAAAAATCATATTAGAATAGAAAATATACAATAAAGCTTGATTAGTTTGAGTCAATTCTCAAAATAATAAATTTCAAATTCTTTTTCTTAGTCAACAAGTCTAGGTACATACATGACTTAAGGAAAGGAGAAGATAACCAAGTAAAGGGAAGCTACAGCTTATTACATACATAGATAGTGTGGATACACTACAAGCCATACCACATTCTAACAAAAATGGTGTTTTCAAAATATTAATTATTAAATTTCAACTCACATCTAGTTGGGATTGCTCGTAGTTTGATGATTTTTACTAGTAGAACCATTTGTAGGTACCTAAATTAAAAGAATGTTTTTCTTTGTAAAATATCATATCATAGTTAAATCTTTGAATAAGTTGAAATATAAATTCATACCTCTTGATCTTTAGCTTCTAAGACTTGATTAATTTCTATATCTTTTGCAAATTGCACTTTAAGGATAGCAACAAGATTTCCAAGCAAATTCTCCAATTTTTTAATTTTATTGTCTGCATAAGAACTTTGAGATGAACTTTCTTGATGTGGAAGCTTGCCGAGACAACGCACACATCCTCTTTTTTTAGATCCTTTGACTTTTGAATATATATCAATTTGTCCAATTAGTAGAATCTTGGGTGCTTTGTAAATTTTGTGAACTCTATGCTTCAACCATTTTCTTTTTTAGTTCATCCTACATAAATACACCTTATAAATTATTATCATGCATCAATATTCTCAATACTTCAATGTCACCAAACAAAACTCATCTCCTCATTAGTTACTCCCCCTCACACCATAATCCTCTGTTAGAAAATTGAGTAAAACAAAATATAAAACAAAGAGAAATTATTGAAATAAAATTAAAATTTTGTCAATTATAGTAGCAGTCTTTACAATAACAATGCTTCCATCTTTTCAAGTTCTAGAGTCAATATAAATTTCTGCCTGATAAGGTTGTACTCCTTTAGCCTTTGTTATCTAACATTAGTTTTAAAAAAATCAATCATCCTATTTGTACAAACACACATTAGACAAAGGATGAGACACCTACACATACCCCTCAACCTAGGTCGAACACCCATTGAATATAGGAGGACCACTAGTTTGAAGGAAGGATATTACTTGGGGGTAATGTAATCACCATTAAGACCTCATCAATAGCTAACCACATATTAGCACTACCATTAACCCTTGAAGGTAAGGTCCATGGAACCAGGGCTCATTAATATATGTATATAAAGGGTGAGATTTGTAACGCCCCGTACGCGTCCGGTTTGTTAACATTCCATTATATCCATTTACGCAACAAATATCAATTTAAACAGTTTGATTTGGAAGCAAAATAAAATATGACGTCATTATAACATCAGTTGTACATTATACATGGTGAAGTATCAATATATATATATCCTCTGTACACAAATGTACATATAATCCCCTTAGGGTACAAAACCTCAAAACAATAGGCATAAATAACAAAAGAATGGAGCCAACATGCTCTCATCAACTATGCCTAGGGTTTATATACAATCTATCCCTGCATGGGCCTCTTGCCCTGGGATCTCTCAGCTTCTCCCTGCGTCTCACCTGCAAACATAATCCCCACACACGGGGTGAGATAAAAATCTCAGTAAACTCAGGGTCCTTGGAGGTTTTTCCTCCCCCTGGTTCACTAACATGCATAATATATCACAATCAACATTTCATAAGCTAGCCCTCATGGCTCTCAAACCATATCATTAAACAGATACAATATATATATATATATATATATATATATATATATATATATATATATATATATATATATATATATAACTTAAGGGATAATCACCCCTACTCAGCCATCACGGCCTTCATTAGCTCACAGTACATCATATACATATCCCTATTCGGATAGGATACAGCAACATATATATGGAGATATAGATATAGATATATCATATTCCTTGAGAACGTTCATCTGCAGTCAGGTACATTCTCTAAGGATTTAATCACACATATATCTATATTATACTTCCTGAGAAAAGCTCATCTGCAATCAGGTACTTATCTCAGAACACCCTCGGACAGATATGGCACTTCCAAGAGATGCTCATCTGCAATCAGGTGCATATTCTCAGGTTTTATCACACATTGCTTATTGACCACTTAGAGTTGTTCCATATAACTTTGGCTCTAAGGAAAGTCCATATCAAATCCATTCTACTGGCCAGAGAATTCTCTACAATCACAAGATACTATCACAACATATAACTCATAGAGGTTCTCACTAACACAGTACACTATCCTAGTGTATATCTCATTCATCATCATCTCAATCGCCCACAATATATCATTTACTCAGATGTCTACACATATATGCATCATATGCATGCCTCAATCACAATCAGTAACATTCAATTTCAATATTCATGCAACATGTTATTCAGTAACCAATACTCCCTCGGAGTATGGTGGAACACAAAGGAAGGAACCACTCCCAAGAACAAGGAGCTTACCTGCTCTTAGCACTGTACCGGCTCTCCCGGATCCGTGGTCACCACCACCAGTGATGTCAGAATCACGCCCTACACAAGAGCATGTAAACATCAATACGGTCCTCAACCGTTAGAACGACAAGACAAGGCTAATCAAGGCACTAGAGTCCCTACAAGACTCTGTATGAGCCAATTCAAAGGATTCACTGGCCTTAACCAGGCCAAATATTCATACTGGTCAAGTTTATCAGAATGACTATTTCAACACATTTTCACCGTTTATTTAGTCTCCTGAACATCTTTTGTAAAGGTACCTAGGCTCAAACTCATCATTATATCAACATTCTTCCTACTCATTTAGAGGTCAGAGTCAAAACTAAACTTTATCAATACTCAAGATTCAAGGCTTAACATCCATCTAAACAGCCTCCTGAGCATATATCTCTAAAGAATCCAAGCCTAGTTTCGACCCTAACTCATTCATTTATCCAAAAGTTCATCAATCTCATCCAAAATCATTTCCACAATTCAATCGGTTAAAGATCGAGTTTCTCACCTCTAGACAATTGAGAAAGGTCAGAGGATAGCTTTTCCAAGCTTGAACACCTCTGAAAAGACTCCTTTCTTCTCAAAATCCAAACTCTGAGGATATTCCCTAGAGAACGGGATTTCTCCGATTGGTTATCTTTTCGAGAGATTGAAACTAGAATCTAGCTCATCTCGAGGTTTTAATCGATTTCCTAGTTGGGTAGGAAGTGTTTAGATGAAGTATGGAGTAGATATGAAGCTTCCTACTTCGTTAATGGCGGAAAGAGGCGTGGGGAAGAAGAACTCACTTTTGGCCCAAAATTTCGTAAAAATGGCCTTTTATAGGCCCCCAGCCCGCGTTCCCACGCTAACCGCGCCATTCCCACGCTATCCGCGCCAAAAATGCGCAAGAAATGGCTTTCTGGAGCATTCCCACGCTAACCGCGCCATATCTGACGCTAATCGCGCCAGATGAGCGAACCTGGGGGTCTCCAGGGCCATTCTGGCGCTAACCGCGCCATAATCCATGCTAATCGCGTCACATGGCCGCGTAATGGCGCTAACGGCGCTGGATCTCACGCTAATCGCACGGCACTATTCACAGGCCAATTTTTTTTTTTTTTTTTTTTTTACAAAACTTGGGTTATTATAAGATTCTCAAGGTAACACATTGTTTATTCTCATCATTACTCTCATTTACTATTGGGGAGAGTTCTGACTTAAGCGCCTAAGTGTCTTTGCAGGCACCCATCTATGTTGCATCGAAGAAAGAGCTCAAAGAGGAGAGGACGGAAAAGACACCACATCAGGAATAAGGATATTACCCTAGTACCCTCGTACCAATACGAAACTTAAAATAACTTTCAGATTATTGCTTCAAAAAAGGGGGGAAAAGCATTAAAAAATTTGTTATAAGCAAAAACTTTATTTCAGAATATGTCATACCGTTGCGCGATTACGGCAAGTGCACCGATCATTTACAAGTAATAAAGTTTAGGTAAGTAGAGTATCGTCTCCACAGGG
>CM023960.1:8148793-8163455 GCA_013407115.1 Glycine latifolia
TCTATCCTTAAACTATACTAAAAACTAGATGTGTTTGCAACACATCACATACTCTAACCGAACTATAGTAGTTTTACAAGGTTAAATAAAAGGATAGAAAGACAAGTTACAATATCCATACACAAAAAAAAGTGAACACTACCCCCTCTTTGCTTTAAATTGTGTTTACAATCTCATCAAGTTCAAGACACCATCTATATTCTATATATTATATGTAAAGAAAACTTGAAATTGTTTAAGCCGTTAGATCGAAATTTTAACTCCATAATAACCATTAATATGAAATTCACTTAAAACTAATACAACCATTGATTAAAAATTATACTCCATGATTATCGTTGATTTTAATCTAGATGATCTAATATTAATGTTTTAAAAAATTATTTTATAGAAATTATATATTTATTAAATAAGATAAGAGAAACATAATTATCATTATATATAATGATAATTATAACCTTAAATATAATTATAAAATCATAATTATTTCAAACACCGTCCAGGGGTTTAGGATGAAATTGGGAAGCTGGAACATAGGAACATTAACGGGTAAATTGAGAGAGTTAGCAGATGTTTTTGCCAGAAGGAAAGTGAATATTGTTTGCTTGCAAGAAACTAAGTGGGTTGGAGAAAAGGCCAAGGAAGTGGAGGGCACCGGTTTCAAGTTGTGGTATACAGGTACAACCAAGAGTCGCAATGGGGTTGAAATTATGATCGATAGAAGTTTCAGAGATAAATTTGTTGATGTCAAAAGGAAAGGCGATAGAATAATGATGATTAAGCTTGTAGTGGGGATCTTATTTTACATATCCTTAGTGTGTATGCACCCCGAGTTGGATTATTATCACACGAAAAGAACCAATTTTGGAAAGACTTGGAGGAGGTTCTGAGAGGAATCCCACGAGAGGAGAAGATTTTCCTAGGATGAGATCTAAATGGGCATGTTGGTAAATACAGTGGAGATTTTGATAGAATTCATGGTGGTTTTGGTTATGGGATGAAAAATGAGACTGGAGAAGATGTCTTGAACATTGCACTAGCCTATGATTTAATGTTAGCGAACACTTTTTCTCTGGAAAAGGGAGTCTCATCTTATCACGTATCATAGTGGTCAAAATCGTAGTCAAATTGATTTCTTTATGGCTAGACGGAAATATAGAAATTTGTGTATTGACTGCAGGGTCTACCCTAGAGAATGTGTGGCAAGACAACATAAGTTGGTTGTTCTAGAGGTTAGGTTCAACAAAGTGCTTAATTTGAGGAAGAGGGCTCAAAACCCAAGGATAAGATGGTGGAAGCTAAAGGAGGAGAAACAAATAGAGTGTAAGGAAAACATGTTGTGTGAAGGACTGTAAGAGTTTACTGGAGAAGCTAATGAAATATAGAATAAGATGACTATGTGTGCTCAAAATGTGAGAAGGAGGGTGCTAAGTGAAAGCAAAGGAAACAAAGTTCTTACAAAGGAAACATGGTGGTGGAATGGAGAGGTGCAAAAGACTATTAAACAGCAGAAGGAATGCTTTAAATATTTGCATAAATGCCCCAATGATGAGAATTTGCAAAAGTTTAGAGTAGCGAGGAAAGATGCAAAGAAAACAGTGCAGGAAGCTAGAGGCAAAGTTTTTGACGATTTGTATAAAAATCTTGGGAGCAAGGATGAGGAGAAAGGTATTTACAAACTTGCAAAAATAAGGGATAAGAAAAGTAAAGACCTCACCCAAGTTAGATGTATCAAGGATGAAAATCAAAAACTTTTGGTAAGGGATGAAGATGTAAGTGAAAGATGGCTAAACTACTTTAACAAACTTTTTAATGGGAATGGCGACAAGAGTGAGGTGGATTTGGAGGATGTTTTTGATTATCTGAATAGAAGATTTGTGGGAAGAATTAATACACATGAAGTTAAGGAGGCTTTAAAGAGGATGAAGAATAATAAAGCTTTGGGAACTGATGACGTCCCTATTGAAGTGTGGAAGAGCTTGGGAGATGTGGCAATAAAATGGTTGACCAATCTTTTTAATAGGTTTCTTCAAACAAATAAGATGCCTGATACTTGGAGGAAAAATATGCTTGTGCTTATTTACAAAAACAAGGAAGATATCCAAAATTGTTCAAACTATAAAAGCATCAAGCATATGAGTCATACTATGAAGTTGTGGGAGAGAGTTATCGAGCATCGCCCAAGGAAGGAGACCAAGGTTTCCGTAAATCAATTTGGATTTATGTCAGGAAGATGTACCATGGAAGTTATTTTCTTGATGAGACAATTAATGGAAAGATATAGGGAAAAGAAGAAAGACTTACATATGGTGTTCATAGATCTTGAGAAAGCATATGATAGAGTCCCAAGAGAAGTCTTATGGTGGACTCTTGAAAAGAAAAAGGTAGCATTAAAGTATGTTAATGCTATCAAGGATATGTATGATGAGGCTACCACATGTGTGAAAGCTTGTAATGGAACATCAAGGTATTTTCCTATCACAGTAGGTGCCCATCAAGGTTCAGCTCTTAGTCCTTATCTCTTTACCTTACTGATGGATGAACTAACAAAAGATATTCAAGAGGAAGTGTCATGGTGTATACTTTTTGCAGATGATATCGTGCTTATTGATGAGACCAAAGATGGTGTTAATAGGAAATTGGAATTATGGAGAAACACTTTGGAGTCTAAAGGATTCACGATAAGTAACAATAAGACGAAGTATGAGAAGCGTGAGTTTTCGTGGGTAAGAGATGGTAATTAAGATACGGTGCATCTACTTGGTCAAGAGGTACCCAAGAAAGATGTTTTTAGATAATTGGGATCAATGTTGCAAAAAGCTTGTGAGATTGATGAGGATGTAAATCATAGAATTAGAGCAGGATGGATGAAATGACGGAGTGCATCGGGATTTTTGGGTGACCGCAAAATTCCTCTTAAGCTAAAAGGAAAATTCTATAGAACAGTCGTAAGACCGGTAATGCTATATGGAGCAGAATGCTGGCCAGCATAGAGGCAACATGAGCATAAAATAGGGGTAGCATAAATGAAGATGTTAAGGTGGATGTGTGGATATACGAAGATGGATAAGATAAGAAATGATGATATTTGACAAAAGGTATTAGTGGTACCGGTAGGTGAAAAGATGAGGGAGCATAGATTGAGATGGTTTGGATACGTTATGAGACGATCACTGGATGGTCTCGTAAGAACAAGAGTTTGTTACCAAGAGCTCGACACAAAGAGAGGTAGAGGTCAACCGAAACTCACCTGGGGAAAGGTAGTGAAACAAGACCTAATAGAATGAGATATAGATTAGGGGACGGTATGTCTTAGGACAAAATGGAGAAAAGCTATAAGCTTGGTGGAGGGGTAAACTCATTACGAGTTCTATGTTCTAGTCGTTCTCTTGTTTTAGTTCTTTTTCTCTTCTTTTCTCCCTTCTCCCTTCTCCCTTTCACCCTTCTTTTATTTTAGCTTATTTTTTCTCTCTTTTGTCTTCTTTTTTTTCGATTTATCATTGGTTCATCTACCACCGACCCCAATTAACTTAAGCTAAAAGTGTTGTTGATTGAATTATTTCAAAATTATCTTTTTAACTATTATTTTAAAGATAAAGATAGTTAAAATTACTGCACATGTATATTAATAACATTAAAAATTATGTTTTAAAATATTTTTTACTTTTACTTTTTTGTAATTAATTTTTAAAATAATAATTCATTTTTTAAATGTAGTATAAAATTTAATTTATTGATTTATTAAAATTGCTTTTATAATTAAATTAATAATATTAAATCATTTATTATATAATTTATGTGGAAAAATATTTTCTCTCTCTCTATAGATATATATTACTTCACACTTCTAATAAAAAAAAATTATAATCTAATAAAAAATAATATAGATTTCACTTAAAGCTTTTATAGTCATCAAATCGAAACGTTAACTTTACAATAACTATTGATATAATTTAATGTGATCTAACACTAATGGAGGATTATTTATTTTTTAAAACAATGATTCACTATTGTTATAATTATTAATATACATATATTTAAAATTCGCATAAAATAACAGATAATAAAGACATAAATAGGTGTATTAGAAAAGGAAAATGAAAAATTATAAGTCAATAGAAATTATCTATTTTTTAATATTTTAATATTTTTATAATTATTATATTTTGTATATTTATTAAATAAAAATAAAGAAAACTAATAAAATAATAAATAATATAGTATTAAAAATTATATTTTAAAAATAATTTACTTTTACTTTCTTGTGATTTATTTTTTAAAATAATGATTATGCTTAAAAATTTAATTGTATAATAGCTAATGGTTTGATTTAATCAGATTCAGCATTAATAGAAATTTGATTAGTCACATTAAAATATTTTTTTTATAGTGGAGTTTATATTTTATTAAATATATTATTAGTTATACTATCAGTAAAGTATAATATGTACAATCAATATATTAATATACTATCAATAACGTAGTATTTAAATGCACTATCAATTCAAATAATAACGTATAAATGTAAGCAGATTTATTCATAAAAATCATTAATTTTGGAATATATTTATAAATATAATGATTAAAAAATTAATTTATAAGTCTTTCAATTTTTGTATTAAATTCAAATTATAAAAAATATTTTTTTAATGTGTGGGTTTTAAGAATTAAGTTAAAAAACAAATGGTACGTAATAATAATAATAATAATAATAATAATAATAATAATAATAATAATAAAACAAATTTATTTATTAAATCATTAATTTTAGAGTATATTTTTAAATATTGTGAATAAAAAAATTCACGAAAGTATTTAATAAAATTGAAGGGTCACTTCTTTATTAGTTTTGGTGAAGAGAAGGGCCACTTTTATTCAACATAGTTTTCTTCATTATAAATCGTAATTATTTTTTCAGTGACTTTGTATATCATGTTTAGGTCACACTAATTATATACCGTTTTTAGGTCTAATTAGTTTTCTTATTCAGTTTTGTAAAGCTGACAAAACTGAATAAGCATTTGAATCATCATTATAACTTTCACTTATATATTCTTTCATATAGATGTTTTTAATTGCACTAATGTTTTCATTTGCTTTCTGTTTCAATTTTTGTTTAAAATTTTCTTTCTTTCATTCTTCTTTTACAAATAGAGAGAAAGAGAATCTGACTCAATATGTCTTATTTGACTTACAACAAGCAAGAAAAAAGTTTTACAACAATGAGGCATAATCCACTGAATTTGGTAAGAGATGGGAAGAAAATTAACACACCACTTTAACCACACATAACTAACAACATAATAACTTCTTAATTATGTATATCATCTTATTTCTCCTGTGATTTCTTTGCAAGGTATCATCACTTTTGTGTATTTTTCTTTTTTCATTTTACTGTTGAGTTGTTGTAAGTTTTGATCATTACTGTTCAAATTTCTCTTCATATATATTCTTATATTATTTTTCTTTTCCCTTTACTATGTTATAAATAATGTATATAATTTTAGTCTTTTTTTCATTTTGAGCAAAAACAAAAAATCAATCAATAACCTTACTTTTATTTCACATATTCAATTTACAATATTTTTTTATATTTAACAGGACATAATGGGAGCCTATTGTTGTTACAACTTTACTTCTTATTCATTATTTTTTATTTTTTGTTATAATTTTTTATGTCATTCACTTAACATTTTTTTTATAATTTTAAATAAAACACTGTCTTTTTATAATATTTTTAAGATTGTGTTTTTATTCCTTAAAAATATGTATAAATATTATATTCGTTAATAAAGTGATGTCTAATATTTTTTAATAGTATCTTTTAAGTCGTTAATTGATTTTTATGTTAATTTTTCATCACGAATGAAAAAAAAAATCTTCTACACATTTTGCTTTATTAGTTTAGAATGATAATATTATATTACTAAACATTTAAAAAAAACCTTTTATTTATGTTCACAATTTTTTTTAAAAAAATAGAAATATTTAATTTGACTAAAATATGTAAATATTAAAAATATATAATTTAAATAAACATATGCATCCCACGAGTTTAAATCTAGTTAATATGAAGAAATACCTTGAAAACATATTATTACACATATTCCAGATACATGACATCATGCTAAAAAAAATACTATGTGACACAACATTTTTTGTTGTTTTGTTTTTAGCAAATAAAAATATCATTATAAAACTAGGTACAGGGGTGCCTAAACCCATTTACAAAGTGTTTAAATGACCTAGGCTATACTTAAAACAAATACCCTGCGATAGTTATATAATATTTATGAAACCATATGCTTAAATACAACATAACTAACAACTTGCCAAAAAATGACTATGGTTTCGATTTTTAATGATGGTGGTTTTTGTTAGTTCATATATTCTTGGTAATCACAGATTACTTAATTTACAGATAACTACAACTCATCTTCGGATCAAGAAAAGAATAGCAACAGCGGGAAATATTTATGATCTTAATTTTTTCACACTTGAACTAATTGTTTATGTTGTCTTTGTATGAGCATGATTAGATCATTTAGTTTTTCTTACATTTGGTATCAGAGTCCGTTTTTGTCTCTGCCATGCGCTGGTTGGGTTTCGAACCCATGTCTTTCCGCTTTCCACTTAAAAAGACTCATGTCAACCATTGAGCCACTTAAAGTCAATTAACATTTTGTGGTTTTTAATGTCTCTTATATGCTTATGCATTTTTGTTTACTTTTGTATTTTATAAAGTTTTGATTTGTTTTATGCATGAATATATTCAGAAAAAGTTTATTTTATGCATAACATTATGTTTCAATTATGCAATTATATATGAGAATTATATTCATCATTATATTATATCTTGATCTTGAAGTGCATAATATGATTTATTCTCATATGATTAAGTTTTATGTCTAAGTGATCTTTAAAATTTAAATTAATTATGGATTAGTCACAATATCGATAATTTGTTAAAATTATATATTAAGTTGTTTTTAAAGATCATATAAGGAATTATGCATAATATTGTAATTAATTGTTACACTTTTCAAATTACTATTTTGTGATATATGTTCCCTTAATTTATTGTTATTTTGTCATTGCATGTATTAATGTATGTTTCCCAATACATGTAATATTAAATTGATTAATCTAAATGATTGATTATTTAATTTTATTGTTTATGGTTAATTACAATAAAATTAATTTTGGAAATTAGATAATATTTAATGATCTTTATATTTTAATTAATTAAAGTCTAGCCACAACAACTTTAATTATTTAAATTATATATTAAGACTCTCTAGATCACATAAGGTAGATGATATTAATTGTAATTAGTCATATATAATATAATAGATATCATCCAAAAAGAATTTCTATTATAGTTTTGTGTGATTAATTAGGATAAAATATTAAATTATATTTTTTATTTGCCCATAGGGATCAAGAAATATAACTTGATAGTTTTATCATAATGTTTATGTGAATTTAATTGAATTAAAATTTTAGTCCACAGGCAAAATTTTATGTCGCTAAATTCATAATTTTACAAGCATGATACATTATTTTTGTCTCAAATTTTAATGATAAGCATATATGTTGAATTATTTTAAGGAAAACTGAGCCACCAACAATTACAGAGAACAGTGAACCAGAGGAAATGGATCTGTATGAGAAATGGAAAATATCCAACCGACTCTTTGCGATGTTCATTAAGACAAAAATATAAACTGGTACTAAGGGCTCAGTTGAACAATATGACAATGTGAAAAAGCTCTTGAAGTACATTGATGAACAATTTAAGACTTTAGGGAAAACATTGGCCAATACCTTAATAATAAAATTTTCTTCCACGAAGCTCAATACTCTGAGGGGTGTGCGTGAGCACATAATGCAGATGAGGGATATTGCAGCTTAACTTAAAACTCTAGAGGTGGACATGCCTGAATCCTTTCTGGTGTATTTTATTTTGAATACTCTCCCAACACCATATGGTCCCTTTAAAATATCCGACAACACACATAAAGACAAATGGTCTATTAATAAACTCATGACCATGTGTGTTCAAGAAGATGGGAGGTTGCAGTTGGAACAAAGAGATAGTTCTCTTATGACGACCGAAAGGAAGGATAATAAGAAAGGTCATAAGAACAAGGGAAGTGACAAAATACCACCTTAAGCAAGAATTAAGAAAGAATCCAAGTGTTTCTTATGTAAAAAGAAAAGGCACATGAAGAAAGGTTGTCCTAAGTTCAAGCTATGGTTTGGAAAAGAAAGGTATGCCTACCTCTTTAGTTTGTTATGAAACTAATATGATTAATCACAACACATGGTGGATTGATTTGTAATATGATATTTTCTATATTAATTTGCAAAATGATACCACTTATGATGCTATGCATGTTAATGTTGACACAAAATGATGTGTTATGAATGAGGATTCCTCTATGTTATAGAACTTAAGATTATGACACATCTCTATCAAGAGAATTAAGAGATTGGTAAATGAAAGGGTACTTAGTGCTTTGAATTTTTGCTGATTTTGATACTTGTATAGACTGCATTAAGGGTAAGCAAACTAACAAGTTTAAGAAGGGTGCAAAGAGGAGCTCAAATGTATTAGAAATCATACATAAATATATTTGTTGTCCAGACATGGACGCAAGTAGTCTGAAATACTTTATCACCTTGATAGACTATTTTTCACGATATATGTACCTCTACTTACTCCTTTCTAAAGATGAAACTTTAGATGCCTTTAAAGTTTTTAAGGTCGAAGTGGAGAAACAATGTGGAAAGCAAATTAAGATTGTGAAATCTGATAGAGGTGGTGAATATTATGGTAGATACACAGAGAATGGACAAGCACCTAATCTATTTGCGAAGTTTCTTCAAGAACATGGGATTGTTGCTCAGTACACTATGTTTGGTCTTCTGGATCAAAATGGTGTGGCAAAAAGAAGAAATCAAACCTTAATGGACATGGTGCATAGTATGCTTAGTAGCTCTAAGCTTCCTAAGTCATTGTGGACTGAAGCACTGAAGACGACAATGTACATATTGAATCGAGTTCTAACTAAGGGTGTGCCAAAGACACCATTTGAGTTATTTAAGAGTTGGAAACCAAGTTTGCGACATGTATGCATTTGGGGAAGCCCGTTTGAAGTGAGAATATATAACCCACAAGAAATTAAGCTTGGCCCAAGGACCATTAGTGAATACTTCATTGGATTTGCTGAAAGGTCTAAGGGATACAGTTTTTACTGTCCATATCATAGTACAAGGATTGTGGAATCAAGAAATGCTGAGTTTCTTGAGAATGACTTGATTAGTGGAAGCGATCAATCCAGATATTTTGTTTCTGAGAAAGATCATTTAGTTACTCAATCACCCACTTCAAATCTTAGATTAATTGTTATTAACAATACCCTTCTAGCTCAACCAGGTGTTGTGCAACCTATCATTCAAGATCCACAACCTACTGATAATCTAGTAGATCAAGTTGTTCATGAGGAGCAATAAGAAATTGTTGATCAACCAATTGAACAACAAGTTTCTCAAGAGGATAATAAAACAACATTAAGGAGATCTACTAGAATAAAGAAATCAGCGATACCAAGTGACTTTGTTGTGTATCTATAGGAATCTAACTATACTTTTGGAGCTGGAAATGATCTTGAAACGTTTTCACAATCCATGAATTCTAAGGAATCAAACTTGTGGTATGATGCTGTGAAAGATGAGATGAATTCTATGGCATCGAGTGGAGTCTGGGATCTTGTTCAGTTGCCTGATGGTGCAAAAGCCATTGGATGTAAATGGGTCTTCAAAACTAAGAAAGACTCATTAGGCAACATTGAGAGATATAAAGTAAGACTCATAGTCAAGGGATTTAATCAAAAGGAAGGAATCAAATACAAGGAGACATTCTCTCTTATATCTAAGAAAGATTCTATTCGCATCATTCTGGCACTGGTTGCACATTTTGACTTAGAATTGCAACAAATGGATGTGAAAATGACTTTTCTCAATGAAGACCTAGAGGAAGAGGTTTATATGAAACAACCTGAAGGATTCTCCTCTACTGAAGGTGAGAAATTGGTATGCAAGCTTAAGAAATCTATATATGGATTGAAACAAGCCTCTCATCAGTGGTACTTAAAATTTCATGATGTTATTTCTTCATTTGGTTACGTAGAAAATGTTATGAATCATTGTATATACCAGAAGGTCAGTGGGAGCAAAATTTGTTTCCTTATTTTATGTGTAGATGATATTTTGCTTGCAACCAATGACAAGGTTTACTATATGAGGTTAAACAATTTCTCTCTAAGGACTTTGATATAAAGGATATGGGTGATGCTTCTTACGTTATTGGCATCAAGAGACAAAATAAGAAGTGTTCTTGGTTTGTCTCACGAGACCTATATTAACAAAGTTTTGGAAAGATTTAGAATGAGTGATTGTTCACCAAGTGTAGCTCCCATTGTGAAGGGTAACAAGTTTTATTTAAGCCAGTGCCCGAAATATGATCTTGAATGGGAACAAATGAAGAACATTTTGTATGCTTTAGCTATTGGAAGCTTTATGTATGCTCAAGTTTGCACAAGACCTGATATTGCTTTTGTGGTTGAAGTGTTAAGGAGATATCAAAGTAACCCAGGTTTAGACCACTGGAAAATTGCAAAGAAAGTGATGAGATACCTTTAGGAAACTACCGACTACATGCTTATAAACAGACGAACTGACAACTTGGAAGTGATTGGCTACTCAGATTCAGACTACGCTGACTGCGTTGAAGTTAATAACTTCGGATATATTTTTATGCTAGTCAGTGGAGCTATGTCTTGGAGAAGTGTTAAGCAGACCTTAATTGACTGCTACTTCCACTATAGAGGCTGAGTTCGTTTCTTGTTTTTTAGGCTACCTCACATGGTGTATGGATGAGGAGTTTCATTTCTGAGCTTAGAGTTATGGATTCCATTTCTAGGCCATTGAAGATATACTGTGATAATTCAACTGTTTTTTCTAATGGCTAAGAATAACAAAAGTTATAGTCGAAGCAAGCACATCGATATTAAGTATATAACCATAAGAGAACATGCTAAAGATAATACAGTGGTTATTGAGCACATTAGCAATGAATTAATGATTGTCGATCCTTTAACTAAGGGCATGCCACCATTTAAATTTAAGGATCATGTGGAAAGGATGAGACTTGGTTCCCATATGTGATTTTCATTGTAAGAATGATATTAAGAAACTCTATTGTGATGTTTTTCATTTAGTTTATGCGCATCTACAATTATTTATTCTGAGAAACATCAATTAAGTTTGGACCTAGAATAAACATTGGGTTTATTCATTAATTTGTGTGGGCTTGAGAAATATAATGCAATGTAATACATGGAAGATACTACTCGTATATATTAGAGAAATTATCGTTGTGATTCATGCATTTTATTTCTCATTATAGTATAAGACAGGATATGTGGACCAAGAGGGAGAATGTTAGTTCCTATAATCTTGGTAACCAACCAAGACTAAGTCATAAAGTGGTCCACTAACATAAACTGAAAATCCCACTATTCCATTATTTTTGCAATTTTCAATATTTCAGTATTTTTTATAACAGCTCACATTTTTTGCACATAACAACTAACTCTTTAATGGTTTGAGTTAGTTCTATATTAGTGTATGTTTGGGGTCCTTGAGTTCACTCTAAAATATATGCAATACATCATTTGTGCATTAGAGCTAGAGTTGAGAAGACTTACAAAGTACTCATGGATCACTTAATTCATGGACAATTGCAACTCATCTTCGAAGCAAGAAAAGAATAACAATGGCAGGAGGTATTTATGATCTTAATTTTTCCACACTTGATCTAATTACTTATGTTATCTGTGTATAAACATTATTAAATCATTTAATTTTTCTTACAATTTTAACGTCGACTCATTATTGAAAATCTTTTAGAAGCATAGTTAAAAGTCTTTTAGAGTAGTAACTCTATCAATTACAAATCCCTCCATCAAAGTAGAATAAAAAGAGGTTGTCTATGTAGCCTCTACGAAATACGTATATTTTCATACTAACAAGACAAAAGTGGGAATCAAACAACTTTAGAATTTACAAGTAATCATCATCCCTATTTAACGGTAAAGTCAAGTTAAAAAGTTCCAAATCCTTTACTCCTAAACCACGACAATATTTCAACTAACAATTTTTCTTTCCAGATAATCAACACAATTTTAAGAGTCTTCTCCTCCCAAATAACTAAAAGGATCTTTGCAAATCTTTTATGGTATTCAAGACTACGTTTAGTATTTAAACGAATGGTATTCTAATATAATGTAGAGAAGGACTCTTTTGATTTAAAAAATCATACTTATATTTGTATCTTTTTAAAAGGACAGTAAAGACTCAAATATGCAAGATATTAAAGAAAAATATTAGCAATATATTCTCTATTATTAACTAATTTATTAAAAATTATATAATTTTGTAAGACTTGATTTTTTTAATGAGTTTTACTTATATATTTTAACTAATAATAAAGTGTATGTTAAAAAAGTGTATTAGATCATATATTGATACTAACACTCCTATATTAGATCCACGGCTCCGATCTACCAACTTCTTAAATCTACATTGCTTACTATTTCTATCTTAGTATGTTAATGTCTTTAAACATTTTTGCAATAAAAAAAATATGTCTTAAACATTTCTTTTTATATCTTATATTTTATAAGACTTTAATATAACAAAAAATGAAAGGAGAGAGTATCATATATAGGTAATAAAATGGGTTATCCGATCCAATATGACCCGATTCCATGTAATTTGGGAACTATAATATTTCGGACTAAAAAAATGTCATATTTAATTTGTGCTTAGAAACTGAAGTCCAAATTTTATAAAAGTCTAATTTTTGTGGACTTTCAACTAGTATTTTGTTGGCTTAGTCCGCATTTTGCCAATTCTAGTACCAGATGAGTTTTTCTTGGTTGATTTTCTCTTCTTCCTTCTGCATACAAAGTCCTAGAAAAAGACTGTTAGATAGCGTATATGTATTCATATACTCGGGGACGGAGGGATATTAGGGGATTAGGGGTTGGGGGGGGCCTTGACCTCCCTAACTTTTATTTTTTATTTTTTTATGCATATTGTATATAAAAGTAATTAGTTTTACTTTGGTGTTAAATAATAATAATTAAGTGTTATTTTTATAAAATATTTTATTCTCCTTTTATATTTTTTGTGCAGATAATTATTTTATTTTATATAAATATTTTATTTTCTTATTGTATTTATTGTAAAGATAATATATTTATTTCTCTTCTTAAATAAAGTATTTGAATATTATTTATTTTTAATAATATGTTTATGTTATTATCTATTTTAAAGCCTATAAATAAGTACATCTATAAGTCTTTCTTAATTATCCATTAATATATTGATTTGATTATAAATAATTTAAAAATTAAAAAAATTATGAAGAGGGATCGGTGTAACTTTAATTTGATAACTTGATACAGAATGTGATTTTTATTGACTCAATTGTTGAATTATATCTACATATTATCAAAATTGAATAACAAGAAGATAATCAAATAATCTATATTTTAAAATATTTATATTACGTCAATTTTAATTTATACAAAAAAGATAAATTATTTTGGATTAATGTAAAATTTTTCATATTTGATCTATATAAAAGAAATTTTTAATCAAACAATAAGCTCTAAAAAATATTATTCGATTAAAACCTATAAAATGATGTAATAGTTATTAAAGTTAAACTATTTAATCCCTATATTTTATGTTCACATTTCTCATTGGAATAAGTTTAATTACATTGATAATTTGAAGTTTGAGATTTTAGATACATTAACGAATATTTTTTCTTTCCAATTATTTTATCGTGTATTGTTTTTATTTTCTCTTGTTATTTGTGAGACTTTATAGGGAGTATTAACTTTTATTATATATTGGTCATGGAATTTGTTTGACATGTACACGTAAAACTGATGACTGACATTTACCATCGTAACTATTAAAAAATACTTAATTTGTCTTCTGTTTTAATTATTTTTATTAATGTTTCGATAAATTATCAATATATAATTATATATTTTTAGGAACATATGAATATTTTATATTAAATTTGATGATTATATGATTATTTTAGTTGCCTCCGTCCCTGCATATACTCCAACGGAAACAAAGAAAAACGAACTCCCATCCAAATCGTAATTAATTAAACGTAAATTCATACAAAAAAAAAAAAACGGAATGTGCGTCACACATCTTTATCGGTATTTATTACTTCCATACAATAATTAACATTCCAAGAACTTACGCTAGGTCTATAATGTTTTTGCCGGCTACAAATAAACAAGTTATTGACCGTCTAATGCAAGCAACACCTACGACCTCATAAATTATAAGTTGTCTCTCTCTATTTTTTTAGACAATAAGTTGTCTCTCTTTCGCAGTAAGAAGGAGTTTTATTTTGTTTATTAGTTGAAGATTTATGTTAGTCAACTTCACTTTTTGAACGGATTTAATTATTTACATTGTGTTTAATTTTTCATTGGTTCAATTAATTATTTACTGATATATATATATATATATATATATATATATATATATATATATA
>CM023960.1:8163555-8179604 GCA_013407115.1 Glycine latifolia
ATATATATATATATATATATATATATATATATATATATATATATTTTGTTTTGTCATTGAGAGCAATAATGTCTAGTTGGATAGCTAGTGATTTAATCTTAGATCAAGAACTCTCTTCAAGATATTTATGAAGAAAATATCTCTAGGTCAAGCAAATCATCGTACACGTCAATACCAATATTGGGCGTGATGTGTGTACACACTGACAACATATATTAGGGTTTAGAGATAATACCCCTACCTGTGAGTGTACCTGTCCTTTATAAGGGTGTTACCTATAGGTTAAATCATTGTCACCTCTTGATTAGATAAGGTATAATCTTTTGATAAAATATCTGTTTGTTATGTTTGTTATGATCTCCTTTGATAATTGTTATGCACGTTGTTGAGATCTCCCCAATTATTGTTGAGATTCTGAGCTGATGGACCTTTAATGGGCTTCACGATAATGGAACACTTTATTAGGCCCATATATTGTGTACATAACGGTACAAGTTGTCTTCCACAATTGTGTACATAACGATGTCACGTACCAATCTCTTGGCTTCCAGAGGATCATCTGGCAAGATTCCTCTTTCAAGGTAATCAATCATAGGCCTTCTCCAATCTTTAACAGTCGAGATTATCATTACACAACTAGGTTCGGAAACTTCCTGCTGTATAACGGTCCTGTGACTTCCCAGATTCTTGGTGCTTGCCAGTTTTGATAAGATGTCAGCCTGGCGTTTTCTCCTCTGGGAATGTGGTTAGCAGTAATTTCATTGAAGTCGGCCGTGATTTCTTTGACTTTATTCAAATACTTTGCCAATAATGGCCCTTTCACCTGGTATCGTCCTTCAATCTGGGCTGTAACGAGCTAGGAATCAGTAAGCATCGTTACCTTTTTAGCTCCTTGTTTCTTTGCCTGAGCCAAACCGGCTATCAATGCTTCATACTCAACCTGGTTATTTGATGTTGGGAAATTTAACTGTAGTGATTGCTCAACTGCTATTCCCTCCGAGTTTTCAACTATGATCCCGACTCCACTACCTTTGACATTCGACGATCCGTCAACATATACCTTCCAAATATTAGTATCATTCCTAGTTCCTCCATCAGATGGAGTTAACTCCATAACAAAGTCGGCCAGCGCTTGAGATTTTATAGCGTGCCAGGCTTCATACTTCAAATCAAACTCGGGCAATTGTATTGCACAGTTGATCATCCTTCCAGCCAAATCCGGTTTGTGGATTACTTGTTGAATTGGCTAGTTAGTTCTGACAATGATCGTGTGGCCTTGGAAGTAGGGGCGAAGCCTCCTTGTTGTTACTAGCAATGCAAAAGCTACTTTTTCTAACTTTTGGTACCTTAAATCGGAGTTTCAAAGGGCCCTACTTACAAAGTAAACTGGCACTTGTGCGTTCTTCGTCTCCCTCACCAATACTGCACTGACCACTTCATCTCCCACAGACAAGTATAATATCAAAACTTCTCTTGGTTCTGGTTTTGACAGTATAGGTGGAGAAGCTAAACATTCTTTGATTTCTTTAAACGCCACTTCACATTCTAGGTTCAAGCCTACTGTAGCCTCCTCTTTGAGTAGCTTAAAGAAAGGAAGTGCCTTCTCTGCCAATTTAGGGAGAAATCGGGTTAAAGCCGCCAGTCTTCCTTTCAATTGTTGTACCTCTTTTTTATTTGTTGGAAACTGTATGTCCAACACAGCATTACACTTGTCCGGATTAGCTTCTATTCCTCTATGAGTCAACATGAATCCCAAGAATTTTTTAGCCGGAACAGCCAAAGCACATTTGACCAAGTTTAATCGAATTTTGTATTCCCTTAACTTGCTGAACGTTTCTTCTAGGTCCTGCATATGATCAATCGGGTTAGCTGTCTTGACAATCATGTCATCAATGTATACTTCAATATTTTGGCCGAGCTGGTGTTCGAATACTCTATTCATCATTCTTTGATATGTGGCCCCCGAGTTTTTCAACCCAAAAGGCATAACATTATAGTAGTAATTCACCTTTTCACCTATAAAGGCTGTTTTATCCTGATCTTTCAGGTACATTGCTATCTGATTATACTTAGAATAAGCATCCATAAAGGACAATAACTGGACCTGGATGAGTTATCCACTAGTTGAACAATATTGGGCATTGGGTATGAGTCTTTAGGGCATACTTTATTCAAATCTGTGTAATCTGTGCATACCCTCCATTTACCACTAGGCTTTTTCACATCACCACATTAGACAACCACGTAGTGTATTGGATTTCTCATATGAACCCAATGTCCAGTAGCTCCTTAACATGTTCCTCCAGTGCTTGTTTTCTTTCTAGACCGAGTTTCCTCTTCTTTTGCATCACAAGCTTTGACCCAGGATACATTGATAATTTGTGGCAGCATAAATTTGGGTCTATTCCCAGTATCTCTGAAGCCTTCCATGCAAAAACATCCTGATTCTTTCCCAGGCACTCCGCCAATTTGGCTTTTAAGATCGGGTTGACCACCTTACCAACCTTGGTGATTTGCCAGGGCTAATCCCCTATCTTTAAGTCCTCTAACTCTCCTGTCAGCTTTGGTCTCAGCTCCTCAGCATCTTTTCTCATGTCGAGCTCTACCATATTAACTGGTTTCCCTGACTTATGTTTCTCGACCTTCCTTCTATTCTGGTCTCCTTGGCGGATCCGGGGTGGTGAGGATGGATCACCCTCGCTATCCTTGATTGCGTTGTAGTAACACTACCGGGATTCTTTCTGATCCCCGCAGATTGTAATCACTTTGTTTGTGCTCCCCACCATTTTTACCTTCTGGTGCTTAGTAGAGACCAACATATCCCACTTATGAATAGTTGGCCTCCCTAATATAACATTATACTGCGAGGGAAAGTCGGCAACAATAAACTTTACTTGTTCTGACTTGAATGCTTCCTTGGTGCCTAGCGTCATTCTGAGCTCAATGTAACCTTTGGGGGCAGTGTTTTCCCCATTGAACACTATTAAGACTGTTTTGCATGGTTTCAAGTCAACTTCGTCAAGATTCATTTTCTTAAACGCACTCCATAGAATTATATCCGCGCAACTGCCATTATCTACAAATATCCTTTTAACCCGACAATTAACTATCGTTCCGGTAATTACCAAGCCATCTTCATAATCCGGCACTACGTTTCTCATATCCTCCTCCGTGAAGTAAAGTAGAGGGGGCTCTGCCTTGTTAATTTTTTCTTTGAACTTAGGTTGTTCTCTGACTGAAAGAACCTCCTTCAAATACTTCCTTCTTTGGTTGGCGGTGTCTCCTCCTCCTCCTAAAGCTCCACAGATGACATTACATTCAAATTCGGGTTCTGGAAATTCACCTCCATCATCATTTTGCTTTTTTCTTTTTTCTTCTCTATCTTTCCCGTGTGCCTGGGTTTCGTTCTGACCCCCGCCTTTACGTTTATTTTTGCGACCCTGAGTCTTCATCACATATTGCCTGAGTCTGCCATCTCTGACAAACTTCTCAATTGCATCCCTTAAATCCCAGCGTCGGTCCGTGGTATGCCCTAGTCCATCGTGGAATTCACAGAACCAGGACCGATCTATTCCCCCCTTATTATATAACGAACGAGGTTGGTCTACCTTTTTTATCTCGGTTGAAGCCACTTCTCGCCAAATTTGTGACTGGGATTCATTTAATGGGGTGTACTTCTCATACTTGGCCTTATATTTCCTGGTCTGAACCTAGTATCCGCGTTTCTTCCTTGGTTGTGACCCTGTAACAACCCCGTATGCATCCGGTTCATTAACATTATAATATGATCTTAAGCGTAGCAATTACTTAATAAATTTAAGTAAACACAGAAGCATATAAATAATAAGACGTCATCTTACATCACACAACAACTAAAACATTATGTATGAAATTTTTTATACATCCCGGTACCCGGGTTCTGTTCTCAAAAGATACATCATAGTACAAACCCATACCGGGTTACAAAAGTACAACAAAAATTGAGTCAACAGACTTCAAAAGACCGCCTTCCATAACCCGCTTCTTCGAACCCGTTCTCGTCCTCTTGTCTGAGATCCTCAATTATTGGCCAACTTGGTCTCGGCCTATCAATTGAGATCCATCGAACAACCCCTACTCGGGTCTCTTACCTCGGACCTCGTCCCCCGCTCTTTGGCTATCACCTGCAATAAATATAATCCCCCAACCGGGGTGAGATACAATCTCAGGAAACTCAGGGTTCTTGGAGACTCACCTACCCCTAGTTCACTTCCACAGTACATAGCATTTAAATAGACATTACAATAACATAGCCATCTCGGCTTTCATAAAAACATAGCTATCCTAGCTTTCATAAACATCACATGTATATAATCACACCTACGTGCCATTCCAACATAGATATACAAGTTCACCAGTGCACATCTCATGCACAAATGTATATCAATCGTGCACATCTCATGCACTCGGATGTATATGAATTCTCAAGAAGCTCATCCTGGATGAGTCTTACACTCTCATATATGGTCTGCTTCCCTGGCCAGAGGGCTTCCTCAATCACAATACAAACATCACAGTGCAAATTATTTACATGTATGTTTCAATCAAAAAATAGTAACACACAATTTAAATACATGCACTGCATCATACAATAACCATAACTCCCCAAGAGTATGGTGGAACACAATCAAGGGATACAATCTCCCCAAGAACAGAGAGCTTACCTTCTCTGATCACCGCACCGGCTCTCTCAGCCTCGTGCTCCCAATCACCGATATCTCCTTTATCACGCCCTACACCAGGCAAGAAAGATATCAAGAACGATTCTCAACTGTTTCATGAAAAGAACCCAGTTCTTTTCCAGATCTCAAGCATAACCAACTAACCATTGACTTGTAAACCCCACAAATATCTATCTGAGCATAAGAAAATACCCAAAATCCAGAAAAGTTAGCTTTCAAGGTTGAACCTTCATCACAACAATCTCCTAAGCATACTTTTCCAAAGCAGCATCACCCAAAACCAACCCTAACTCATATGTGTCATTTTTCCTCTCAAAACCCAAACTCAAAAGATAAGGTGAAAGTTACATATCTTACCTTAAAAATCACAAGGAAGGCTAGATGACAACTTCTCCAAGCTTATATGTCCTTAATGTGCCTTCTAACTCTTAAAGGTTGAAACTTTAACTTTCTTTTATAGAACTAATCTCTTCGCCTGATGATTTTCACAACTAACAAAGGTTGGAAACTAGTTTGTATGGTGATACTCTTTAATTCTTACGTTGGAGGTGAAGGTGTTTAGATTAGGGAATGGTTATCTAGGAAGCCTTTTCTTACTTTAACAATGGAGGAAGTATGGAATAAGAGAGAAAAAGTGTTTTAGCAAAGACGGCGAAAATAAAGTTTGTACTGAAATATCTCACTCATGCATATCTTAAATATCCTGAAAATTGACACGCGTCAAATCAGAATATGAGGATTGTCCCGCGTAAAAAACAACCAGCAAAGAGTCAATACGTGTCACTTGTGTAAAGTGAATATGTAGAGATATTTGAATGCCGGGTTGGGTTTACTGTTTGGCAAGTCAATTTATTATACCTCATATACAGGTTACGTGTGACTACCCGAGTTCTTTAAATCCTACTGACACTGCCGAGTTCTCTTCATATCACTAACGCTGCCAGGTTGGATTTATATATATATATATATATATATATTGAGTGCAACTTCACTACCATACCCCGGATTCCTGAGCACTCATTCCAACCACAAGGCTAAGTCCGGGTTAAATAGCAAGTACTAACTGTTTTGATCGCTTACAAAACTCACGTAATCGATTGCATAAGAACCCGTCCTTGGTACTATTGTACATCTAAGGTTCCCTCCTCCTCCGACTTCATCCGACCTATTCCAATCTCTTCCGAGTTCCTACCTTGGTACCTCACCAGTCCAAGGTTCCTCCCAACCACTTTCGGGATCACTAACCCGGTAACTCTATCAAAAGGGGTTGCGAGCTCTTCCGGTTTCTCTACCCGGTAGCTCTTACAAGTCAACTAAAAATGAGCTCCTCCGAGCTCAATCGAGGCCACTACCCGGTTGCTCATCCGAGATCACAACTCGGTAACACGTACGAGATCACTTACTCGGACCTCAAAGAAAAGGACACACAAGCTCTACCGAGCTCTATCGAGAGCATAACCTGATCTCTCAAGGAAAAGGAATACACGAGCTCAGCTGAGATCACTACCCGGTCGCTCTTCCTTTCTTTGTCCGAGTTTCTTTCCATACATAAGTGCTTTTCCACAAAGTGCTATGTATATGCACCACTTACATGGCGATAACCCGGTCATGCATTAACCCGGTCTTCCTATCAGTACTAACATCCAACTTGGCAGCGATGATGTGCACATGCACTTTTTCTTCCAACCCTCGCACCTGTAAAGCCGCCTCCTTGAAATGATCCAGGTAACTCTGGAGCGTTTCACTAGGTTGCTGTCTTATCTTCCCAAATGCAAATTCGAACTTGGGTTGTTTCTTACTAGTGGCAAAATTCAACAGGAACTTCTGCCCAAAGTCTTCAAAGTTACAGATTGACCGCGATGGCAGTGTATGAAACCACGTTTATGCAGTCCCAGATAAGGTCGTAGCAAAAATCTGGGAAATGATGGGCTCATCAATTCCCCTTACACACATCTGCATGTTGAATTCATTAATATGCACTTGCGGATCCTGGCTTCCATCATAATTTAACAAGAAAGTTCCTTCAAAATCTTCCAGGTATGGAGCTTTGACAATTTCATCAATGAAGGGAATGTTGTTATGTTGCCCCCTACTATAGTTCCTCCTGTAAACTCCCCCGTCCATTTTTGGCCGGGGTGCAGCTTCTCTGGTGTTTTGGTTTTCTTCCGCAATCAAGTTCTGAATCCTCACTGCAGGTTCCTGAACATCAGGGATCACAACCTGAACTTGAGCAGTCTGATTCGCTTCTGCAGTGGCATTTTGGGGCGGAGTTTCTGTTGGCATGCAAGCCATGTTTCCGATGTCAATCTGGACTGGGTTTTCATTTCGAGGTTAGGCTGGACCTCCAGCATTCGCTCGAGATGTACCCCCAATTTCCATTCGATTACATGGTTCTTCTAAATTAGCTCGGGTCGCACTTGTTATGTTGTCTCTTTGGTCTGCATGCCGATTTTCTGGAAGAACTCGACCTTGATTGACATTTTGGTTCACTCTGTTCCTGGATGTATCCTGACTTTGCTGTCTCTGGTTCTCATTATGAACCGGGTTTTTCATGCTCCTGAAGCGTTGTTCTATAAGCTGGATACGTTGCTCTTCTTCACGCCTCAATGCGGCATTACGCTCCTCCATCTAGAGCTTTAACTTTCTGATATCTTCCTGCCTTTGCAAGTTGTACCTCTTTTCCATCTCCTCCATCCGAGCCAGGATTGAATTAAGAATGCCACAACATGGTCGTGGGTTCGATCCCCACAGACGGCGCCAATTGTTCTGTCGTTAAGAACAATAATGTCTAGCTGAATAGCTAGTGATTTAATCTTGGATCAAGAACTCTCTCCAAGGTATCTATGGAGAAGATACCTCTAGGTCAAGCAGATCACCGTGCACGTCGATACCAATATTGGGCGTGATGTGTGTGCACAGTGACAACATATATTAAGGTTTAGAGAGAATGCCCCTACCTGTGAGCGTACCTGTCCTTTATAAGAGTGTTACCTCTAGGTTAAATCACTGCCACCTCTTGATTAGATAAGATATAATATCTTGATAAGATATCTGTTTGTTATGTTTGTTATGATCTCGTTTGATAACTGTTATGTACGTTATTGAGATCTCCCCAGTTATTGTTAAGATTCTTAGCTGATGGACCTTTAATGAGCTTCACGATAATGAGACACTTTATTAGGCCCATATATTTTGTCCGTAACATATATATATGTGTGTGTGTGTGTGTGTGTGTGTGTGTGTGTGTGTGTGTGTGTGACTATTTTCATAAAAAAAAAAATAAACACAAACTTATATATGAGTAAATAATAATTTGATCCTCTTACATAAAGTCTCGGATTTGAGTCTTGTGGATAAAAAAAAATGTGGTTGAGAGAAGATTCCACCAAATGTGGTTAATCAGATTTTTTGATAAAGATTAATTATCAATAAAACTGATGAATACTTTATACCAATATAATGATGATAAAAAAAATAAGTGAATAATGTATGAACTAATGTAAAAAAATACATTGTATCTAATTAGGAATTATCACACACATATAATAATAATAATAATCATAATAATAATAATAATAATAATAATAATAATAATAATAATAATAAATTTATTAACTTTAATGATAATTATCTTAAAAATCAATAATTATTGATAATTATCAAGAATTTTTTTCGGTTCATATATAAAAATTGAACTCCTTAAATACTCTACTTCGTCCTTCATTTAGCTGCCCAAACATTGAAAGATGTGAGTTTGGAATTGTAAAAAAGAATATAATTTCTAATAAGTGCAAAAAAATAATTAAATGATGGATTAGAAATTATAATAAATATAATTTTTAAAATAATTATCGTAAAATTAAATAAATTTATCAGATGATAATTTGTAATTAGATTAATAAGATAAAGATCTTTTATGCATCAACTATTTCATTTTTAAAAGAATGTTTACAGTAAATAAGTGATATATGTATTTATATAATTAATCCCATTCGCTTATGTAAAAAATAAATAATCCCAGTCGCTTTTTATTATTTGATTTATGCTAAGTTGCTACGGATCTGCGATCTGCATAATAATAATCTTGCTATGACGCCAATCACAATGATGCATATATCTATATGATGTCACACAGCTAACTCCAATTATTATTATTCTTGATTCTTGATGTTCTTTGTACATATATGCGTTAGAAATCTGTGTGGAACATTGATAACGCCATGAAGGTAAACATAAATATTAAGAACGACGTTCTTCTGCGCCGTTCCACTGGGACCTACCTAGTCTGAATTATCTTATTAGTATTAGCATAAATTTTATTTTATTTTTTTCAAATAAAAAATTGAGCACCGACAGTGCAGGTAAGTCCAATATTAGAAGCTAAGAAACGAAGAAAATTGTGTGGCTGAACCAAGTTGAAATTAAGGACCGCATAAGTAGCATCCGTTAATTGACTTTCTCTTGTGTGTTGATAAATGTTAATTTTGTTAATGATGATTACTGTTGAAAATAACTAAAAGCCAATCTTAAGCTGAACTACGTTGCAAATTTAACTAGGGTAAAAGGGTCTTTAAATATACAAAATCAATTGATAGCTTAAAAGATATAGAAAGAAGTGAGAAATATTGATATAATAGGTAATAAAATGTGATAAAAAAAGTGATAAAAAATATGATTATTGATAAAATGTTTGATATTTAAAGATGCTGAAATACAGAGACTCTTTAACTAGGTTGCTCACGATGTTTCAAGGCAAACAAATACAAATTTTTTGAAGGTTAGCAGACACAATTTGGATTACAGTGATCAAATTATGTGCCTTCAATTAAATTAAAAAAGTTAAATGAGGCATATAATTGGTTATGCAAATGACATAATTGATTATATGCCTTTAATTTTGAAGAAAAAAATCATATTAATTGGTAGCATTTTTTTTTTTTGTGTGTGTATTGGGATAAATTGGGAAATTAGTGAACTATTAAATTCATTTTTTCTTTTTTTGTGTGTGTTGGGATAAATTGGGAAATTAGTGAACTATTATATTCATTTTTTTTCTTTTGCTTACTTACCTAAAAAAAATTAAATTAAATATTTGATTTCTTTTATACTCTATTTCATTTCAACCAAACAACCTGCTCTTTCAACTCCTTTTCATGTTTTTTTATTTCCTACACTTTCATTTTTTTTCATATCTCTTTATAATCTTATTTTATCATCCATAACAATCATGTAATTAAAAACTCCAGGGATCAAAATCACATAATTGTGATACTTAGATGATAAAAAATGTAATTAAATCATATATATTTATAATATTTTCAAAAATATAATTTTTAAGAATTAAAAAAGAATCGACCTCAACACCATTATTTCGGAAAAAAAATATATTTTAGAGTGTTCATCATATCAGATTAATTTGATGAACTCAATATTCCAAACAAAAAAATAATAATTTGGTTAATTAATTCAGTTTGGTTCAACATGTCAATAACCTTTCAGTAGTAAAAATGAAATTAAAGAAAACTTGTTAAAAAAATACTCCAGCAAAATTTGGCACAAATATCAAGGAAGAAACTGAGTCACCAGTAAAATTTGAAAGGATGTTGGCAATGTACACGTGGTGGCGTGGTGTAGCCAACACAGCACTAACGGATAGATAGATTTAGATTGCGTTCATGCACTTGCACTGACATTTAGGATGATATTGTTCCCGTCCCTGATCCCTAGGTTCTCTATTCTTTACTTTACGCGGTGACAGTTTCAATCTAAAAGGTCCTACAAGTGCTTTTTTTTTATCACTCAGCCTATACGGATTTCATAAACTTTTTTAAATAAAAAAATGTAAGAGGCCCACTCCATTTAAAAAACATTTCTTGAAATAATTACTTATTCAGAAAGTTTCTACTTTCATTTATCATTTGTTTACTATATTGTTACTGCAAAATAGTACTATCTTTATTTTTATTTATAAGATTCAATTTTTTAAATTTATTTATTTTTTATAAAAGATTTAATCTATACTATCTCATATATTAATTACTTTTAGATAAAAATACTCCTAATTAAATAAGAGAGAAATTATATTAACATACATTTAAATGGATAAATTTATTGTTATCAATTAAATTAATTATTTTTTAATTTTGATGAATTATGTAATTGAATCTTATAAATAGAAATGAAGATAGTACTAATGGACTCTCTAGTAATCTCTAATCATATTTTTTCCAAGTCTTTAACATGAAATCTTATTTATGAAATTTGAGTGATATTCCACCGGATTAACTACATGCTAACATTTTACTTATCATTTAAAACAATGCACATATTTTAATAGAATAATAAAGTGCATTAATTCTTATGATAAAATAAATTTATTTAATAAAAACATTTTTATTCCATAAATGATTAAATATAATATACAATTGTAATTATAAGGATGACAAAATGAGTTGAACTTGTCTAATCAACGCATATTGACCTTTTTTTTCCAATTTGGATTGAGGTTTTTAACTTACTAATTCACTTTAACGGTCTCATTTTAATCCACCAATGAATGGATTAAGGGAAAAGCGGGATGGACCAACCCGCCAATCCGATTTCACTAAAAGAATAATATTTATTTTGATATTTTATACATATATTGTTAAATTTATTTAATTTATTTTTTATCTAAATAAATTATTGTTCAAAATTTAATGTAATAATTTAATTTTTCAATAAGTATTTATTATTTAATATTTTAAAACAAAAAATATTTGACGGGACAAATCAAACATAAAGGAGACAAACTTGAATTCTCAAGCTATTTTTCTTATGTGATGTGGTTTATGTGATGTGGGATGGGGCAATCCAACCCATTTTGGTGAGTCAATGATTATACATATATTAGTTCATTTATTTTTTTCAAAATTATTGAAAAAAATACAATAATTCTTTTAATATTATAAAGTGACAAATAATTTGAAATAAAATAAATAAACATTTCAAAATATAGCAAATAAAATATAATAGATGAAGTATATACTAACACTCTAAGCATATATATATATATATATATACACTAACACTCCTTCGAAAGAAAGAAAATGGAGGCACATGAGTCAACAGATAAATCAGAAAATTTACCTAACTGTTTTGGCCTTTTTTAAGCCCTATCCAAATAGTAAAATAAAAAACTTTACCCAACTGTATTCAAAGCAGGATCAAAGAACAAATTTGGACGGCAGAAAATAGTTTCCTCATAATTTGTCATGATTTCTAATTGTCATCAGGTGAAGGAATCTGGCTTTTCATTAGACTTGTTTGCCAAGTTGCATGCATGGACATCTATAAAAGTACAGGGAAATATATATCGTTTGAAAATAAAAATTGATAAAAATAATTTAATAGTAATAAGACATAGACCCTCGCTAAACGTAACTCTAATTTAACAACCTAGTTTGCTAACCTTAAATTTTGTATTTACAACAATTGTTTATAGAATTTCATGTAATATTTTTAAAAACATGCTAACTTATACATATTTATTATTGAGAAAAACTATGTTAACAAATTACATATTAAATATATTTAAGAAAAATCACAATTTTAGTCTATTAACACACCTTTAAAAAAAGAAGTGGGTGAATCTTACTAAATCCCACAAAAATCTGTTAACTCACAATAGTAATAAGACAACTGGTTTCTAGATATAAGATTTCAACAAAATTTCAAAAAATATGTAAACAATAAAAGATTAAAAAGATATAAAATTTAAAGACAGAAGAAGAAAAAAGTAGTCTAATTAATGAATAGAAAATTAATTGACTTGAACTTCACTTACAACTATTGTCTACCCATAAAATAAGTACTGAATATGTATATTCATATTGTATACATTTGCACATGATGTGATGTGAAAAGAGACAAAAAATAAAAAAGCCGAAAAGAACAGCGTTAGGCAGCCAGAAAGGGCTGCATTGAAGTTGAAGGCATGGGTGATGCGAAATTTTCTAACCAAAGAAAAGTCCAAATTTTTAAAAAGTGGAACAGAAAGCAACGAGTAGAGAGGATAATGAAAGAAAATAGACCGTGGTTTCTTTTCATTTTGCATCTTTTAAATTCGTCCGAACGCCAATGATTGTTAATTAGACTAATCATGTATAGCAAATGGGTTAAACTATTCATCCCTATAGATAAGTTTTTATTTATATATTTTGTTTTTTTTTATATAAATTATAGTTTCTACACAATTTCTTGCCATGATTCATCATCGTATAACTATACTATCATATTTTTTAATATAAATTGCGTAAACACATTAATCACCTAGGGAAGGATTATTCTAACTAGTCAGATAATCCGTAGGATACACGGATTGTTTTTTTATTAATATAATTTATATGTAATAGCAATTAAATTGAAAACATAAGTTTATAATCAATTTTAAATCTAATTTACAAGTGTATAAAATTAACTAAAAATTAAAATTATAAATACTCCAAAAAATATTTTTATCAAGAAAATTGAATTGAAATTTGTATAAAAATAATGCATAAATATATGTTCATTTTTGTCAGTTTACATTTTTCACTTATTGGCCACCCTTACAATTTGCAGCTAGTTTTATCAAACATTTTCAAAATAAATTACAATGAAATCTCAATAATTTTTTAGAAAGAGTAAATTGACAAATATAACAATGGTATTTTCAACTATACTAGGGAATAATTAGTTAATATTCTCTTTCTTAAAGACAATTAATTGTAAGTTAACAGATTTTTGTGGGATTTAGTAAGATTCACCCACTTCTTTTTTTAAAGGTGTGTTAATAGACTATAATTATGATTTTTCTTAAATATATTTAATATGTAATTTGTTAACATAGTTTTTCTGAATAATAAATATGTATATGTTAGCATGTTTTTAAAAATATTACATGAAATTCTATAAACAATTGTTGTAAATACAAAATTTAACGTTAGCAAACTAGGTTGTTAAATTAGAGTTACATTTAGTAAGGGTCTATGTCATATCGCTAATCCGTTGCAAATTTACAACAAATACTTTACCTCGCAAAGCGCAAAAAAAGTATTCTAACTTACGAGTGATGGTTTCCCTCGCAATTTGTTGCTGCTTAATGTAAATTTACTATCTATATAATAAAGAAATTGTAAAACATGTGTTATAATAAAATAATATACAATGGAAATTACCTCAATAACCCCCTTTATGTACTGTGAAAAATGGGTTAATTTAGCGTTTTATAGGAACTTCCTAATTGCATCACTTTTTTAATAAGTACACCCCAATCTTCCTTTTTAATCTTAAATAGCCATTGTATCCTTTTTTTCCTTAATCTACTATCTATAATGTACAGTGGAAATTATCTAATAGTTTCCTTTATCTACTAACAACGGTCAAAGATGGGTTTCTTCTTACAGGAAATTACAAATTGCACTCCCCTTTTTGAAAAGTACACCAAAATCTTCTTTTTAAAATCTTAAATACTCATTATATTCTTTTTTTTTATCTGTGATGTACAATGAAAATTACCTCAATAGCCTCCTTTATTTACTGACAGCTGTCCAGATAGGTTAATTTAGTCTTCTTACAAGAACTTGCTAATTGCACTCCTCTTTTTGATAAGCACACCCAAATCTTCCTTTTTTAATTTTAAATACCTATTATATCCTTTTTTCCTTAAAGGAGTACACCCTTGTGAACACATTTTCCTTTCCAAAAATATCTCTGATTCAATGGGCTAGGAGACATCAATATGTGAATCTAGGACAAAAAACATTATGAGCAACAAAACTCTTCAATTATTTAACAAATTTGCATATTAAATACTCAACATTTATATTTTATCTATTATCTATATAATAAATATCTATATAATAAAAAATGCATAAATTATCCCTCTTAAATTTTTGACACATGTCAACAAAGTGAACCTATTTTGTACTTTCCTCCTTTCATCTCCCACACATTCTCTCTTTTATTTTCTTTTTTCTTCTTTCACCTCTCTCACATGCTCTGTCCTTTGTTTTTTTGTTTTTTACATTTTTCTTTTTCCTTTTATTATTTTTTACAATATTTTTAAAAAATGTTTTTTCTTTCCTTTTCCTTTTTATTTATTTGTAATATTAATATTAAACAATGCTTTACGCGGATACTCTTATTCGAGAGATGGAATTGAGAATCTGTTTTGAGACTTCATCATTGAAAGCTACTAACTGCCATTATTCCGAGGCTTATGGAGACCCGATTCCCCATAAAGCATTGTTCCCTGGGCAAGACTAACCAGTAGGGTGAAAGAGAGAATCAGGTAGCTCACCATCTAGTGAAGTTGATTTCCTTGTCTTTGATGATGGAGATTGAGTTTCACAGCCCATCTCCCCGCTTGAAAGCTTCATCTTTATTACATACCTCCTT
This sequence comes from Glycine latifolia, assembly GCA_013407115.1. Classification (NCBI taxonomy): domain Eukaryota; kingdom Viridiplantae; phylum Streptophyta; class Magnoliopsida; order Fabales; family Fabaceae; genus Glycine; species Glycine latifolia. Next base: position 8,178,696 of record CM023960.1, read on the forward strand.
TGCCCACCATTACAAGCAAGCCTTGCTCCTGCTCTTTTTAGTCATTTCCAGAAGAAAGAATTGATTGACGAATCTCCGGGGTTAACTCCCCCACTAATGGAATTTACTGGCTTGAAACTTTCAGTTCTGTTACTCGACTAGAGGGTTTTCCCTCACATCCTACTCTTCATTATAGAAGGTTCTTTCTGTCCAATACAGGGGAATCAACTTCATTCAGTGCCAGCATCTCTCTCAGCTGCAAGAAGATCAACTGCATTGCCAAGCTCTAACTCTGCTTTTAGCTTTAGTCGGCTGAGCAACTCTCCTCCTGGAGTTAGGAATCGACAAGAGATAAGAAGGACGTACTTAACAACAAGGAAGTGGAATCAATCCCGTTTGCTACAGGATTCTTTTGATCTAGTAAATGTTACGCCTACTTTATTTTTATTCGTTTACTTATTTATTTCGACGCGTAGAAATTTTTTTTTTTTTTCTTTTTTTCTTTCCTTTAATTTTCGAAAATATAGTGATGGCCCAATATTTAATTTAAGTTCATTTGATTTTTGGAAAACAAGTGATAAAACGTAGTGAGCTTTTTCTGCCATTTGTAAATATTAAACATACATACGTGTCTAGTTATCATAATACAGTCCAAATACATGTCCAGACATATATATTACAAACAGTTTTAAGTTCTCCAAATACATATTAAAGGCAACCAAAACAGTACAAGTCTTCAAAAACATCTTCTCAGCATCCAAGCCCTACTGTTCATCTGCTCGCTCAACATAAATTTTGAGGTCATTGCAGGTGTCAAACCACAGACACAAAAATGGGTAAGTTTATGTTAACCATGATTAAGTAAAGAACTAAAATTAAAACTACCTAGATATATATATATATATATATATATATATATATATATATATA
>CM023960.1:8191652-8207645 GCA_013407115.1 Glycine latifolia
TTCTATTTACACATCCAAAGATGGTAAGTAATTCTAGTTAGTGTATGAATTATTGTCAAATTATGAAAAACAAAATTATTAGCATCATTATAGTTGAATGTTGTGTATTAATGGATCCCCAAAGGTGAACATTAATATGCATTGATGTTAGTATGTGATATGTATGACTCAAAGCATTAATGTTTTAAATGTTATTCCTTAAAGTACCTGTTGCTATGCATTCGCTTTTCTCAACTATTGCAATGGACTAAATTTCTCTGAATGGAAAGAGCAAATTGAATTTTACGTTGGGATAACGAATTTGGATTTGGCTCTTAGAGAAGAAAAACCTAGTGCTATTACTTAAACAAACACTGAGGATGAAATGGTCCGTTTTAAGAATTGGGAAAGATCCAATAGGTTGAGTTTGATGTACATGCGAATGAGCATTGCAAGAAACATTAAGTCAACTCTTCCACAAACTGAAAGTACTAAAGAAATGATAAAACTTGTGGAAGAGTGCTCCCAAACTGCTGATAAGTCTCTTGCTGGGACACTTATGAGTACCCTGACCATCATGAAATTTGATGGTTCACTTACTATGCATGAGCATGTTATTGAAATGATAAACATTGCAGCAAAATTGAAATCATTGGGAATGGTTGTGGATGAGAATTTCCTGGTGCAGTTCATATTGAACTCATTACCGTTTGAGTATGGTCCTTTCCAAATGAACTATAATACCATGAAAGACAAATGGAATGTGCATGAATTGCACAGTATGTTAGTTCAAGAGGAAACCAGAATTAAGAACTGGGGAATCCATTCCATAAATTATGTCAAACATCAAGGAGCTGAAAAGAAAAGTGGTAAGAAACATGAGAAGAAGGGAAGAGGACCATTAAAGATCAATCAGGCCTCATCTTCTCAAATCCACAAGAAGGAACATAATGGAAACAGATGTAATTTTTGTGGTAAGGTTGGGCACTTCCAAAAGGATTGCCCAAAATGTAAGGCTTGGTTTGAAAAGAGAGGTAAGTCTTGTGCTTATGTATGTTATGAATCAAACCTTGCTGAAGTTCCATATAATACTTGGTGGATAAATTCTGGATGTACAACTCATGTTTCTAATACGATGCAGGGATTCCTTATGACCCAAACCACAAGACCAAATGAAAAGTTTGTCCTTATGGACAATAAAGTGAAAGTTCCGGTGGAAGCTGTTGGGACTTACCGTTTGATCCTTGACAGTGGATATCATTTGGACTTACGTGAAACTCTTTATGTTCCTAGTATATCTAGGAATTTAGTTTCTATTTCCAAACTTGATAAAGTCGGATACTTTTTTAAATTTGGTAGTGGTAGTTTCAGTTTGTACAAGCACAATCATTTGATTGGCAATGGTACTTTATGTGATGGATTATATAAATTATCTATTGATAATCTTTATACTGAAACACTTATGACTCTGCATCATAATGTTGGTATTAAACATTTCTTAATTAATGAATGTTCTGCTTGTGGCATAAACGTTTGGGACACATTTCCAAAGAAAGAATGAAATGATTGGTGAAGAATGAAATCCTTCCGGATTTAGATTTTACTGATCTGAATGTTTGTGTGGATTGTATTAAATGAAAACAAACAAACACACAAAGAAAGGAGTCACAAGAAGCACTCAACTTCTTGAAATTATACACACTGACGTATGTGGTCCGTTTGATGTTAATGCTTTCAATAAAGAGAAATATTTTATCACCTTCATTGATGATTATTCACATTATGGTTATGTCTATTTGCTACATGATAAATCTCAAGCTATAAATGCTTTAGAGATTTACATTAATGAAGTTGAAAGGAAATTAGACAGAAAGGTAAAAATTGTCAGATCTGATAGGGGTGGTGAGTATTATGGAAGGTACAATGAACGTGGACAACATCTGGGCCCATTTGCTAAATTCCTGGAAAAGCGTGGTATTTGTGCTCAATATACAATGCCCGGTACACCACAACAAAATATGTTTCAGAAAGGCGTAATAGGACCTTGTTGGATATGGTTAGGAGTATGTTAAGTAATTCTTCTTTACCCATTTCATTGTGGACTTATGCTCTAAAAACTGCCATGTACGTATTAAACAGGGTTCCTAGTAAGTCAGTCCCAAAGACTCCTTTTGAACTTTGGACTGGAAGGAAACCTAGTTTAAGACACCTACATGTTTGGGGTTGTCAGGCAGAAATTAGATACTACAATCCACAAGAAAAAGAAATTGGATGCAAGAACAATCAGTGGTTATTTCATTGGTTATCCAGAAAAGTCGAAAGGGTATAGATTTTACTGTCCTTATCATACTACAAGGATTATTGAATCTGGAAATGCTAGGTTCATTGAGAATGGTGAAGTTAGTGGGAGTGAAATACCACATAAAGTGGATATTCATGAAGTGAGAATACAAGTTCCATTGACTTGTATCTCTAGTAAAGTTGTTGTTCCTCATGTTATTGAACCAATCAATAATAATGAAGAACAAATTGATGATCCCACTACTCATGATGGAATTATTGTTAATGAACCAAGTGAGCCCATAGTAGAAGAACCACAACAAATAGCATTAAGAATATCTCAAAGAGAAAGGAGATATGCTATTCCTAATGATTATGTGGTATATCTACAAGAGTCTGAATTTGACATGGGTATTTAGGATGATCCAGTTACGTTTTCACAAGCCATGAATAGTGATAATGGTGATAAGTGGTTAGATGCCATGAAAGATGAGTTGAAATCTATGGAACAAAATAAAGTTTGGGATCTTGTTGAGTTACCAGAAGGCTGCAAGAGAGTTGGTTGTAAATGAGTCTTTAAGACCAAATGTGACTCTCATGGTAACTTGGAACGTTACAAAGCCAGACTAGTTGCAAAGGGATTTACTCAGAAAGATGGCATTGACTACAAAGAAACCTTTCACCAGTTTCAAAGAAGGATTCTCTAAGAATCATTATGGCATTGGTGACTCATTATGATCTAGAGTTTCACCAGATGGATGTGAAAACTGTCTTTCTAAATGGGAATTTAGAGGAAGATGTGTACATGGACCAACCAATGGGGTTCATAGAAAAAGGAAAAGAGCACATGGTGTGCAAACTTAAGAAATCAATATACGGACTTAAACAAGCTTCAAGACAATGGTACCTTAAGTTCAATGATACTATTGTTTCCTTTGGATTTAAAGAAAACACTGTTGATCGGTGTATATATCTAAAGGTCAGTGGGAATAAGTTGATATTACTGATTTTGTATGTTGATGATATCTTGCTTGCAACTAATGATCTTGGTCTTTTAAATGAGACTAAGAAGTTTCTCTCTAGTAACTTTGAAATGAAAGATATGGGTGAGGCATCCTATGTGATTGGGATAGTAATATTCCGTGATAGATCACAAGGATTGTTGGGTTTGTCTCAAAAAGCATATATTAATAAAGTTTTAGAGAGATTCAGAATGGAAAACTGCTTATTATCTCTGGTTTCAATTCAGAAAGGAGACAAGTTTAGTCTCATGCAATGTCTAAAAATGAATTAGAATGAAAAGAAATGGAAGCAATTCCATATGCATCACTTGTTGGGAGTCTAATATATGCTCAGACCTGTACGAGACCAGATATTAGCTTTGCAGTTGGAATGTTGGGAAGATACCAGAGTAATCCTGGTATGGATCATTGGAAAAATGAAAAAAGTTCTAAGATATTTGCAAGGAACTAAAGGTCACATGCTTACTTATAGGAGGTTTAACGACCTTGAAGTGATAAGATAAACAAATTCAGATTTTGCAGGTTGTGTGGACACAAGAAAGTCTATGTATGGGTTACCTGTATCTTTTAGCCGGAGGAGCTATACCATGGAAAAGTGCAAAGCAGTTTGTAATTGTTGCATCCACTATGGAAGCTGAATTTGTGGCATGCTTTGAGGCCATGGTTTAGGCTAAATGGCTACGAAACTTTATTTTAGGGCTTGAATTGGTCGACAATATTGATAAGCCGCTGAAAATTTATTGTGATAATTCCGCAGCAGTCTTCTTTTCTAAAAACGACAAGTATTGCAAAGGTGCTAAACATATGGAATTGAAATACTTTGCCGTTAAAGAAGAGGTTCAGAAACATAGAGTGTTTATAGAGCATGTTAGCACCGATCTTATGATAGCTGATCCCTTGACGAAGGGATTACCGCCCAAGACATTTATTGGTCATGTCTATAGTATAGGCATTATGTCAACTAATGAATGTTGATCATTATTGAAATTATTGACTATTGACACTCTGAATTCAATGATGTTTAAGTTTCTAAAAAATTATCCTATTTTCAAATTTATGTATACATGCATGTATGAATGATTATTTGAAAAACAGGATTTGTCCCTAATGAAGACATAATAGCATTATTGTGGGACATTATGATGTAAACTTCCATTAAAGTATTATATTAGGAAGAAAAACTAATAAAGTGGTACATGAAAGGAACTATGCCGATTTGATAGCATAAAACCGCCATGACTCATTAGTTTTTATTTCTAATCATGATGTATGATGAGGCCAATGTATGGAACCTTTAACCTTATGTCTGTGCATTATGATGAATTTTCATTAAATCATGAAGGAACACTTTATAACATGAGTCAAGTGGGAGAATGTAAAACATTATGTGGCTCATGTATAAAAGTAGTGTTATTTTGATTTAATGAGAAAAGGGTAAAAAGGTAATATTGGTATGAAAGTTATTAGAAGTTATGGAAGTTACTGGAAGTTATAAAATAGATAAATGTTGATAGGTGCAGTTATCAGAAGTATAAAATGACATTGGTTTCTAAAAAAAAAAAAAACCAAGATAGAAACAGAAAAGGTCATCATTGTCTGCCCATGAAAGTTGTATCTCATCCCTATCAAAAGAAGATACAAGAATGAAAGGGTCAAGACTCTGAGAAAGTATTCTACCATTAAAGGATCTTCCACAATTAAAGACAAAGGTATGTTTATGTAAAATTCATGAATTCTCAATATCCTTTTCATGTTCTTGATATGATTGTTATTGAACATGAAATTATAGATTAATGCTTACACATAGGCCCTTAGTGCACCTGTTTATGGGGTTGCTATGGCTTTCAAGTTGACACAGAGCAAGTGGAGGTGCAGATTTTAGGGTAATGGGGTGAAGACTTACATGGTTTTGGTAACATTTATGGTTATAGTAATAAATGTTTTATTGGAGAGGGGAAGCACATTTAGTTGTATATAGGTGAGGTAGCTCTGCTATTGTAAAATTATATATGATGATTATCTCTTTCTATGATGAGGGGCCAGATAGTAACAAGGGTACTCGTGTGAAGTAGCTAGATGGAGTTTCTTTGTAATTAACAGGTACTTCTGTTACCTTTCAATATATTTTCTTTGGCTTTTCCAAAAAAAAAAAAAACTCATATCTTGGTAAAAGACTACATATAGCCTTATGGCAACATGCTTAAGTCGAGCTTGTCGTGACATGCAATGTAATCCATTAAATCATTAGCATGGTAAGAGACTTTAGCGTTATGACAGTGGAATTTCACATGTCGTTACAATTAATCATGCAATTTGGCGGCAATCCGCAAGCACAATTAAACTCAAAAGACTTAGGTAGACACTTTACACACATACACACTAAAAATTTTACGCATGCATAGAGAAAATAATGTTATTTTTAAGATAAAAACCAATTAAGAGTGTCATAAGCAAAAAGGAGAAAAGTTCTTTTATAAAAAGTATGGGTACCGCCTTTTCTTTGGATAAAGAAAAATATATTAATAAATAGTATATAGTACAAGGGTTAATCCAGTCCAGATACTTCAAAGAAGTATCTAAGGTACTAATTAATTTCAATAAAATGTGCCTATGAAAACTTCTTGTATGTAATATTTCCACCTCTGAATCCCATCCTATTTGCTACATTGAAGAACAAGTTTTGTTAACAATTTGGTAAACAGCTGCATGGCCAACTGCAGTGAAATATCCCATCAAAGTGACCACTTATAGAGTCCTATTTTAGGATCTTAAACACATTAGCAAAGTGCAAAGAGTATTACAATCAAGCCTTTATTCATAACCAACATCTTTCCTTTGCGCCATTTCCACTACCTCCAGCATTAACTTGGGTATTTGTGAAGCCAAAATAAATATAAGGGTTTATCTTCGTCCAATGTCCTTAAAAAATTTAGCCAAAAATTTCAATGAGATTTTTTTCCGGTCCTTTTAATTCCTTCATTTAGAAGAAGAAGAATTAAAACAAATGCAATATCAATTAGCAGAGTTACCTAAACTTCGATCATCTGGTTCATCAAACATTGATGTGATTGAATCATCAAACAATTGTTCCAACAAAATTTATGAAATCCAAATCATTATATATATATATATATATATATATATATATTTATTTATATTGAAAAGAAAGGATCCTTAAAAAATTAGAAAGGATCCTTATAAAAATGAGATAAATGAGATGGAAAAAATAGATAAATAATTAATTAAAAAAAGGCTTAAAAAATTACACTACCTAGCTATCTCGATCTAAACGATATATTTATCTCTTTTTAGAAGTCAATGTAATTTAAATCAACTATTTTGAAGAAAATTAGTGTAACAAAAGTTGAATAATCTTAAAATAGTGCATTTTTTTGAAACAAGAGAAGTGTTGTACGAGGGTTATTGTTCTTACCAAAATCTGAAAATTCCACATGTGAGGTAGGTGTGACCAATGTGGACTCCAGATTCTGCACGTCGGATAATGTGTAGACTTTGCTTTGAGGAGGAACCTGCAAAACTAAGGAAAAGCACTCTGACGCTTAAGTAAGTACATCAATTTATAAGAGCATGGCTGAGTGCAGGAACTCAGTATAAGATCTAGAGAATGAGTAACTTGAGTAATGCATTTAAGTCTTAATGGGATGTGTATTCGGAATAAATATCGAGTGTGAATGGAGTGAGTTAGAGAGAACCTGTAAGGTTGTATTTATAGTGTGGAGTGTGGGCTTTAAGCCTTTGTTTGTTAGTAATCTGTAGATAAGATAATAACAGATAATAGCAGACAATTATCTAATTTAAATATAAGATAATGTGTACCTTATTGATATATTGTTACTTGTAGATAAGTAACAACTTGTAGATAATTTATGAAGATATGATAAGATAAAGTGGTTACACCTATTTGAATATCCAGGCATAGTTGATATGCTGTTAACATTAAGATATGTGCAATAGATATTAATATTCTTGTAGCAGGTTCGTGTCCGCGCTCCTATAGCAGGGTTGACGAGGAACCCGGACACATGTGTCCGGGTTGACACTTGAAGAATGAATAAGTACTATTTAATGTGGCAATGCTGACGTGGAGGGTGTCCACATGTACAGTGACCCCATAATAAAGACCATGTGTCATTTTATTATTTTGGACTGTACATAAGCCCCCCAGCCTCTAAGCCAATTTATGGGTGAAAGAGGATGAAAGAGTGTTGATGCAGAGTGTCGAGTATCATAGTAGTATAAAAAGTGTTATCAGCCCCCGAGGGTGGATGAATGATGTCACGTGTCGAGGTCAATAGCTATGTTGAGGTCGACCAAAACTTTAGACTTACGAACCATGATGATTTCAGCGTAGTTTGGATTTACCCACCTACGAGTTACCAAGGACGGACCTCGGACCAAGGGCGGACCTTGGATTTTGCAAAGTAGCAAGGGCGGACCTTGGGTTTTGTAAAGTATCAAAGGTAGACCTTGGGTTTATGCCAAGAGAAGCTCTTGGGCTTTATAGGAGTGATAGCTCAGATTGTGTTGATAGCTGAACCTGTACAAGGTAGTCCAGGTTGTGAATGCTGAGCTGTCCAAGGCAAACTATTTTGTCTTTTAGTAAATAAGACTGATCTTGGCAGGTAAGTGAAGCGTCGAGGATAATGATAGGTCTGAGCATAGCAAGTAAATGAAGTGCCAAGGCTGATGAACTCTGCCAAAATGTGACCATTTGATGTGATTATTGAAAACATGCATTATGCCTTCATAAATGCTAGCAGTCGTGTGCCGCCCACGCACCATTACCCGCGCACACGTGTCACCCGAAGAGTGGATGCATTTTGGAGATCGTGCGGTAGTGGGTAAATGCGGTCAATCGTGATGCGAGCTTCTAGGGGACGTTTCAAAATCCCACCAATAACCGTCGATGTTCACTGTGCCTTTAAATAGAGGGGATTTCTGCAATTTTTACTGCTATTCCCTTGTTTCTGCTTTCTCTAAGTATTCTTCTTCACACTTCTTGCTTCCATTTTCTTCTCAAGGTAACAAAAATGTCTATCTCACCCGCTTCTGATTCTGCCTTAGTCATGGGTGGTAGTGACTCTGGTGGCTCGGTAGAGCAACACATTATGCGTGACGTCATCTCCGTGGGTGACTCTTCAGAGGAAAACACCCATGGAGGAATTTCAGACGGATCGTCTTCCTCCTCTGAGAGGAGGGCGAGTTGTCATTGAGCTGGTGAGGGCACTTCTCGTTCTCGTCAGCAGGAAAGGATGGATGAACCTTTGCTACTCACCATCATCCCTGCTTCTTCTTTGGGAATGATGAGGCAAAGTAGCCCTGGAGGCGTTAGAGCCTCCTCGCACGTGCGTCGCAGCCTCGGTGCTAGGTCATCGCCGGCTGTTTCAGCCATTCGTGGCTATGAGTGGGTAAGGGAGGACATGTTTAAATATCGTTCCTCCATAGCTTCCACCATTTCTGTAAATGTGCTTCGCTCGACAATGCAAATGATGGCTCTTTCAGACGCCGGCAAGGTCATTGTCGAGCCTTGTGGGGAAGATGATTTTCCTTGCTTGAGGGCGGCGCCGGGCCCTCTGCCCTTCTTCTTCATATACCGATGCCTCTTTGAGGTGTTGGGTCTTGTCCTTCCCTTCTCTCCCTTTCAATGTGCTCTGCTGGAGTACTTGAATGTGGTCCTCTCCCAACTTCATCCTGACAGTTGGGCAGTTGTGCGGGCCTTTGAGATTTTGTGCTCTTATCTACACATTTGTGCCACTGTTCCTCTCTTCTACTTTTTCTTTCAGACCAAGCTGTTCGGGAAGGTCGCTTGGGTCTCCTTGCACAGTGTCTCGAAAAAGTTTTTTGAGGTAAGCACCAGCGTCTTCCGCCGCTTAAGGGACCGATTCTTCAAGGTCCGCGAAAGTGGTGTCGTGGCTGATGGGTTGCCATTGATGCACAACAAGGATGAGGAAGCTCGCTTTCCCTTCTACTGGCAGGCTGACCCTACCAGGTTTAGGTCCTTTGATGAGGACATGCTGACCCTTGTGGAGAGGTCTGACAAGGCAACCTTGGAGTTGTTGCCAGCCTCTTTGGACGCACAAGCTATTTTGTCGCTGCCGTCTGCCGCACTGGCCGGTAATCCTCCTTCCTTATAACTTTTGTTTTTTTGATGTGCGAACCCTGACACTTTCGTGTTTTTGCATTTTTTTACAGGTATTATGGGCAACTTCCAATGGAGGCCATTAGTGCGCAATGTAGGTGGCGATGCCGTGCCACACCCTGTTCCCCCCCTATTGAAGAAGATGGTCGACCCAATGTCCGGGTTGGCTCGATTGAGGTAGCTGTTGCGCTCTCCAACCCTTCCCCTTCTGAGTTGGCAAAGTGGAAAAGGGATGAAGGTGCCGGGATGTCTGGCCGAAAGAAGTCTTGGGCTGTCCCTCCTCCTCGTGGCCTGCATGCATTGAGGGAGGCTGCTAGTCTACTGCCGACTTCTGCCTTTCCTGTCCGAACTCCTTCACTTGCTGCCACTGCTACTCCTGCCATTTCCTCTGTTGTCGTGGTTCCATCTCCACCCGCCACTATTGCTATCGTGCTTCCTATATTTCTCCATCTTCGTCAATCTTCTTTACGTTGCATGCTACTTTTTTTAATAAGTCACTTGAATTACGATCTAACCAACTTAAGACTTTGAAGAAAGCCTCTTAGGTTTTGCATGTCATGAACAATAGTTGCAATGACGTAATGCCGGGTTCCTGCTTTCGCAAAAATGGCTAAGTCTTTAGCCTTGCCTGTCGAGGTTCTCGTTGCTGATGTGTTCTAAGAGTGTATCTTAGACTTAGAAATGCCGAGGGTTGACCATGAACATTTGTGTTGAACTCTTGCTTCTGTAAATGGCTAAGTTTCTAGCTTGAATTGTCGAGGGTAGACTCTTTTGTCGAGGTTGCCACCAGATGAAAGTACCAAGAATTTTCTTGGGTATGAATTGTAGAGGGTGGAGCTCAAGCAATTATTCCTCATGTTTCCGTAATGGATAGTGGGGTGAATACGAGGTTGACCATAGATGGTCCTCAAGCTTTGAAAGTTGTAAATTATCCAGGACTGTTGTTAACTGTGCTGGTTAAAGATATACCTTGCCAAAATCTGATGATAACTATGGTTGACCATGCCAAGGTTCCATAGTCTGTAATAATACCAAGAGAGTTTTCTTGGGCTTTAGGAGACCAAGGATGGACCTTGATCTTTGTGCGCCAAGTATGTATCTTGGACGTTATGTTCTTGAGAACTTGTATTCCAGTAAGGAAGAAATATGACAATGATAACATATGTCAAGAGTAGACATAATTGTACCTCATGTTTGTCAAAGCTGATACCATTGGAGTTGTCCATGCTGGGTTTTGTCAAGATTTACCACGACATGATCTTGGGTTTGGGAGCTGTTAAGAGCGTACTAGTGGTGCGTCCACCCTGGATTTTTAGGAGGTCGACCAAAACTTTAGAATTTTTATGAACCTTGACAGTTTACCATAGTTTGGTTTTACAGACCTGTAAATGGCCAAGAACAGATTCTTGGGTTGCCAAGACGGATCTTGGGCTTCATAAGGTCAACCAATTAGATGGAATTATGAACCTTCTTCCAAGGACGGACCTTGGGTCTTCGTGCCAGGATGGATCTTGGACTTAATAAGGTCAACCAATTAGATGGAATTATGAACCTTCTTCCAAGGACGGACCTTGGGTCTTCGTGCCAAGATGAATCTTGGACTTAATAAGGTCAACCAATTAGATGGAATTATGAATCTTCTTCCAAGGACGGACCTTGGGTCTTGCTAAAGGTCCTCCTAGGGGAAGCCCTAGAATTTTCTAAACCTTTAGATGTTACCAGGACGCGTCCGTCCTGGATTTTAGTAAGGATTGCAAAGGGCGGACCTTGACAAGTACCAGGACATGGTCCTAGGTTTTTGTCGAAGCTGGACCTGGGAGAATAATCATGCGATTCCCGAATTTAGTCAAAATCCTGAAATATTGACGTAAGTATGTGTAAAAGATAAGAGGTATATATTTTATTAATATGGCATTTAATGTACATATTCCCTCTATTTATTCCTCGGATAAGCCTCATTAAAACCTTTTAAGTGAAAAACCCAGTGGGAAAAAAGGACTTGAATAGGAAAAAGATTACACCATCCGACCTTGAGCTCCTTAGCTGAAGTAGAACTTCAAGTGGGTAGCATTCCAAGTTCTTGGAATGTCTTTACCACTGAGTTCCTGTAGTTTGTAGATGTCATTGTCTAGGTTGGTGACAACTCTAAACGGGCCTTCCGAGTTTGGTCCAAGCTTGCCTGCGTGGGGATCCTTTCTGGCTTTACCCCGGACACGCTAGACTAGATCGCCTGGCTGAAAAGTTTGGGGTTAAACTTTGGATTTATATCTTCTTGTCATGAGGAGATTGGCCGCCTCTTCCTTGATTCTAGCTATGTCTCGAAGTTCTTCATTGGTTTCCAGCTCAACCCTCATGTTGTCCTCGTTGCACTGTTCCTAAAAAAAATCCTTCTGGTTGAAGGTTCCCCTAACTCAACGGGGATCATGGCGTCAGTGCCATATGTCAGGCAAAAAGGAGTTTCCTTTGTAGTGTTTTGAGGTGTACAATGATATGCCCAGAGTATGCTAGGTAGTTCCTCCATCCAGAGAACTTTGGACTTGTCAAGTCTAGTGCGAAAGGTTCGGAGAATGACTCTATTTGCTGCTTCCACTTGATCGTTGGTCTGGGGGTGTTCAACAGAGGTGACCAGGTGTTTGATACCTAGTCGTGTGAGGAAGTCCTCGTAGGTCTGTGCCTTGAACTGCGTACCATTATCAGTAACGCTAGCATAGGGTAGACCATATCTGCATATGAGATATTTCCAGGTAAAGGTTTCAACTTCACTGGCTGTAATCTCTCGTAATGGCTTTGCTTCGATCCACTTAGTGAAGTAGTTGATTGCCACCAGTAAGAACTTGACCATCCCTGGAGCTCTAGGGAATGGTCATAAAATGTCCATGCCCCACATAGCGAAGGGCCAAAGAAATGAGATGGTATGAAGGTTGTCAGGGGGAATCCATGGGATGTCCGCAAACTCTTGACACCTTTTGCATTTCTGTGTGAACTGAAAGGCGTCAGTTGTGAGTGTTGGCCAATAGTATCCTGCTCGTACTACCTTGGAGGCTAAGGATTGTCCTCCTGTATGGAGTCCGCATATTCCTTCATGAAGTTCTCTCAGAACGTAGTCTGCTTGTGAACTATCCAAGCACTTTGAGTAGAGGCGTTGTCAGCCCTCTTTTGAATAACTCACCGTCAATGATGACATAATAGCTAGCTTTCTGCTTTAGATGTCGGGCCTCATTTTCATCTACTGGGAGTGTTCCCTTCATGAGGAAATCTCTGTAGGGGGTCATCCAAGTGGGTTCCTCCAATTCAATAGCCATTGCCGCTGGGGTGTCAATGGTGGGTTTCTGGAGTGTTTCTTGGATAATTGTTTTGAGGTGCCCGGTCTTTTTGGTACTGGCTAGCTTGGATAGCAAGTCAGCCCTGGTGTTACTCTCTCGTGGTATGTGGTACATCTCAAAACACTCGAAACTCTCGATGAGTATTTTGACCAGATGATAATACTGGAGAAGTATGGCTTCCTTAGTTTGATACTTATAATGACCAAGCCTAAAAAATTTAAATTTATAATATTCTGTCACAAAAGGCGTTAGCGACGGCTAGTTCCTAGCGCAAATACCGCCAAAATGCACCAGAAGGCCATTTCTCACTGGAATTTGGCGCAGTTAGCGCCAGTGTGGTGCGATTAGCACCAGGAACACGTCCAGACCACTGGAATTTGGCACGAATAGCGCGAGAACGCAGACAGGACCACTATAAAAGGCCATTTTCGTGATTTTGGGGCTAGAAACCCCATCTTCTTCCTCCCTCTACACTTTCTGCCATTAACAAGCTTGGAAAGCTTCATACCCACTCAACCATTAACCAAAATACTTCACTTCCAACATGAAAGTTGAAGGAAATCAACCAATGAGCTAGATTCCAACCTCCTTTTTCCTTGAAAACCATCAAATGGAGAGATCGTTTTCTCTATAGGGAATTTCCCAAAGTTTGATTTTTGAGGGGATAGGAGGCGTTTTAAGGACGAGGAAGCTTTAAGAAGTTATCCCCTAGCCTTCCTTGTCGATTTAGAGGTAAGAAACACAAATTCTACCGATTATTTAAGAATTTGTTCTTGAGATGAATAGTGACCCATTTGAGTTAGAGCTGAGATTAAGCTTGGGTCTTTTGGAAAAGTATGCTTAGGAGGTTGTTGTGATGAAGGTTTAGCCTTGAAATATAATTTTTATGGACTTTGGAATTTGGCTCTGAAGAATGTATGTGTAGGAAGAATATTGGTTCGATTGATGTTATGTTATCATGGAAGTGAGCCAGGGGGAGTAGAAGCCTTCAAGAACCCTGAGCTTACTGAGATTGTATCTCATCCCGTGTGTGGGGATTATATTTTGCAGGTGATGCATTTGGCAGAGATGATGGGTCACAGGGCGGGAGGCCCCAGTAGGGACAGACACTGTACAACTGCTTGGGCAGTATTTTGAGAGCATTGTGGCTCACTGTTTATGTATATGATGTATTTGTACCCCTAGGAGGGAAGATGTGCGTGCACATGTATTTTGGATCCTGTATGGATTGTGATGTACAGACGTTGTATATTTTGTACCCTCTAGTGAGGATGTGATCTGTGAGATCATGGCATAGGGTGCCTATTCTTTTGTATAGCCACAGTGGTTGTTTTGGCGATGATGTATATATAGATACATGTGGCTTCTGATTCTCTTGATATATTTGTATGGATATGATTGTTTTTACCTGCCGTTCTTTATATTATCTGGATCGTAAAGGCTTGTTGTGGTGCCTTGGCATTCGTAATAGGAATTGTGGATACTTACCATACATGATGAATCAAGAGATATGGTTTCGAAAATGCTTTCGTTGGTTTTTATTGATATTAAATTAATTACTGCACTAATCTGATTAAGTAATTTTTAATACATCGGATGCATATGGGGTGTTACAATACTTGTCTGCTATTTGTCCCTGGACGAGCTGTGAGTCGGAATAGCATCTCAGACATTGATCCCCGACTTCTTTTGCGAGTTTGAGTCCTGCTATGAGTGCCTTGTACTCAGCTTGGTTGTTGGAGGCTTTGAAGTTAAGCTTAAGAGCTTGTTCCAGCGAGATGTTGCCGGGTCCTTCAAGTATGATGTCTGCTCCACTTCCTTGTACGTTTGATGCTCCATCTACATAAAGGTTCAACCAGTCTAGGGTGGACTTGTCTTTTCCAGTAAATTCTGCTAGGAAGTCTGCCATGAACTGTGCCTTCATGGGACCACGTGGTTCATATCGAATGTCAAATTTTGACAGTTCGACTGACCATGTCACCATCCTGCCTGCCAATTCCGGTTTCCTCAATACCTGTTTGATGGGATAGTTGGTCTTGACTATCACTTGGAGACTTTGGAAATAAGGCCGAAGGCGTCTGGCGGAGGTGATTAGTGCCAAGGCTATCTTTTCAATCATCTGATAGCGTTTCTTGGCGTCATGTAGCATGCGGCTAGTGAAGTAGATAGGGAGCTGATGCTTCCCTTCTTCCTGGATGAGTCCTGAGCTGACAGCTTCGTCTGCCACTGAGAGGTATAAGAGCAATGGTGTCCCTTGTCGAGGTCGACTCAAGACAGGTGGTGCAGCAATTGTCTTCTTGAATGACTCGAAAGTTTGCTCGCAGGTGTCATCCCAAAGGAATGGTGTTGTCTTAGTGAGCAGCTTGTAGAAGGGCTTTGCTTTCTCGGCGAGTTTCAGAAGGAATCTAGATAATGCTGTTAATCTTCTGTTCAGCTTCTGAACTTCGTTAACATTAGCCGGCTATGCATCTGCAATATGGTTGAGCATTTGTCCAGGTTGGCTTCAATACCTCGGTGCGTGATCATGAAGCCAAGGAACTTACCGCTGCCTACCCCGAATGTGCACTTTTCAGGGTTGAGACCCATGTCATACTTCCGAACCTCTTCAAATACTTCTTCCAGATCCGCCACATGTTAGGCTACACTCTAGGACTTGACGACCATATCATCCACATAGACCTCGACATTGCGTTCGATCTGCTTTCTGAAGACGCGGTCTATCAGTCGTTGGTACGTAGCCCCTGTGTTTTTGAGACCAAAAGGCATGACCCTGTAACAGTAGTTGGCATATTCAGTGATAAAGGTCATCTTTTCGTCGTCTGGGGCATGCATTCTGATATGATTGTAACCAGAATATGCGTCTAGGAAGCTTAAGATGTGAAATCTAGACGCCCCATCGACCAGTCTATCAATGTTGGGTAGTGGATACGCGCATGGTTGTCAGAATCGCGATTTTACGTAGAATCGTGGAGGCCTCGTAGAATCGAATCGTAGAATCGTAAGAGTTTACTTCAGACAAAAAATAAATAAACGATCTATATATAAATACAAAAAGAGTGTATTAATAAAAAAAAAGTGTAAATAACAATTTCTAGCCTAGTTTTTAATAAAAAAAAGAGCCAGATGGTGTATATTAATCAATAAAGGGGTGCAGGAAGCAAAAAAGTTATGGATTTGGCCCAAATTAAAAAAAAAACCTAATTCCTCCCATATAAAAGGCTAACTTTCC
>CM023960.1:8207745-8236638 GCA_013407115.1 Glycine latifolia
ATAAAAGGCTAACTTTCCGCTGCATCCTCATTTTCTCCTTTCTTCTTCTGCTGCGCGCTGCACCTCTCGGACGGCTCCAGTTCTTCTGCTTCAATTTCTTCTCGCCTTCTTCTTCCATTGCTGTGATGCATCTCTTCAACCTCTACTATATTGGGGCATCTAATATCATCAACTTCTATATCCGAACAAGAACGCGAGGAACACTTGAATTGATTCCATTTTACAATCATCTGGACTCGCCAACTCGCACTCAAACTCGCAATTCTACTTGGAATCGGATGATTCTACTGTAGAATCGTACGATTCTACTCCAAAATCGAGTTCGCTTCCGATTTAACTCGCAGAGGGGTGGTAGGCTTGTAGAATCAAACGATTTTACGATTTAAATCGGGATTTTAACAACCATGGATACGCGTCCTTAGGGCATGCCTTATTGAGGTCTGTAAAATCTATGCACATGCGCCACTTGCCACTGGCTTTTTTGACCATGAAAACCTTGGCAAGCCAGGTAGAATACCTGACTTCTCTGATAAAGTTGGCTTTAAGCAGTTTGTCTACTTCTTCTTTTACTGCCTTTCGCCTTTCTTCTCTCATGTTCTGCTTCTTCTGTGCTATTGGTTTAGCCTATGGACATATAGCCAGCTTGTGGCATATGACATTAGGGTCGATACCTGGCATGTAAGATGGTTGCCAAGCGAATAGAGATGCATTCTTACGAAGTACGTCAGCTAGATGGTTGTACTCATGGCTAGTGAGCTCTTTGCTAAGCTGTGTGCACTGTCCGGGTTTGGGCCCGAGTTTCAGCTTAACTAGTTCTTCGATCAGTTTTGGTCCCTTGTCGATATTATCATCGCGTGGATCCACGTCGAAGGTATCATCATGATGAGCCGTATGGTCTCTCTGTCTATGTTCATGACTTGGGTAGTACCTCCCGAAGTGGTACCATGTCTGTCTGACCTCCTATTAGGAGGATATGGCACCACTTTTAGGCTTTTGACGCAACACTGTCTAGCCTACTTCTGGTCTACTTTCACAATGACAATCTCCCCTGTCATGGTAGGGAATTTCATCTTTAGGTGAGGTGTAGAGACAATAACACCCAACTCGTTAAGGGTTTTTCTACTGATCAGGACAAGATATGATGTGTCAGCATCAACAATATTGTATCTGACTGTAAAGCTCCTGGAAAGTGAACCTTGACCGAAAGTGGTCATTAGGTCAACATATCCTAGGGTTTCCACCCTTTCTCCTGCAAAGCCCAGGAGGGTTTCCGAGTGAGGCTATATAGCTTTTGATGAAATCTCCAGCTTCTGAAAGGTCTTTAGGTATAAGACATCAGCAGAGCTGCCCTGATCGATGAGCACCTTTGTCACTTTAAAATTGGCAATTATGAGGGAAACGACCATAGGGTCATCCTGGTTGATAGGGTTAATTCCCTCAAATTCGACGTTAGTGAATGTAATGGGAGGTAAACTCCGCATTGGGAGAGTATTGACATAGTTTATGTAAATATCTCGAATAGAATGTAAATGTCTCTTTCGAGATTGACTGGATGATCCTCCATATGAGAAGCCACCTACGATGGAATGAATTACATCGCGAATATGTTGAGTGGGCTCCTCTTCTTTTTGGCGAGGGGGTTGACACTCGCGTCGGGGTTGCGGTTGTCTTTGCCTCCCTCTGTCTTCTGTACCATCTCCTCGTCTGTCATTGTTTTTGAATCGATCCCCTTATCGTCCCTCCTGCCTATTTGCTGTTGAAGGATTATCAGGTCTTTTTACGAACCATGATAAGTGCCCTACTTGGATAAGCTCCTCTATCTTATCCTTCAATGCCACACAATCTTTAGTGTTATGGCTGCTGCCTCGATGGTAGCAATAGTACCAGTTAGGGTTTCCTCCTTGTTTTGAAGGAGCAGGCAATGTCACCTGTACCTCAGTGTTAAAGGCTTCTTCCATGGCCGTGGCTTGATTGACCGTCAGGGGAGTGTATCTCTCGAACCTAGGTCCTTTCGGGAGAAGCTACGGCTTGTACGGCCTTCGCTTCTTGTCGGCCCTCTAAGAGTCGACTTTGATGGATACTTCATGTTTTTCGCGCTTCTGTCCAACTTGTCGAACTTCATTTCGGAATTTTGACATTTCTTCCATATGTATGTAACCTTTAGCTCTTTCACGTATTTCGTCTATGCTAGAAGGAGGTTTTTTGCATAGACCATCTACAAATTTGCCAGGTCGAAGGGCTAACATCATGGAATGCAGTGCTACCTCAGGGTTGAGGTTTCTAATTTGGACAGTAATTTGTCCAAATTGTTCCATGAACCTGCGAAGGGGTTCATTATCTACTTGGTGCAATGTCGCTAGTGCAGTGGATGTCAGCCTATGTGTTCGGCTAGTTGCATATTATGCGTTGAATTTCTCGAAAAGGGTGTCGAAACTATCTATTGACCACTCAGGGAGGCCATCATACTATGCTAATGCTGCCCCCTTCAAAGAAGTAGGGAACATGCGACATAATATGGTGTCATTATTGGTGTAGAGATTTGCCTGTGAGAGGAAGGCATCAAGGTGTTCGTCTGGATCGATGGTGCCGTCATACCTCTCTAAGTGCAGAGGTTTCCAGCCTAACGGGTTGTCGACTTCCCTATGCGATCGGCAAGAGGATTGTGCCGCGTGTTATGCCTCTTCATTCGGTAGCCTTGTGTTGAACTATGAATGGGCGAAGGGTCGACATGTCGTTGAGGATGCAATTCGCCTTGTGTCTAATCTTCTCGGGTGATTGGGGAGCATTCATCTCTCCCGGGATGTCTCGCTTTGGCTTCGTGCTGATCGTGTTCAACTTTCAGCCTTTCGATTTCTTCCTGGTACTTGCGTTCCATCTCCGCCATGTGGTTCTGGAGTTGTTGAATGGTGTCGGCGTTCGTCATGGTAGTCTGCGGAGGGTTAGACGCATCGACAGGGGTGTCGCGTCTAACGCTGGAACATGTGCTGACCATGAACGTGTACCGACGAGCGATCTGAATACGAGGCCGTAGGGTAAGTTTTACCTGGGCCCCACGGTGGGCGCCAAATGTTTTTACCAAAATCTGAAAATTTCACGTGTGAGGTAGGCGTGGCCAATGTGGACTCCAAATTCTGCACGTTGGATAATGTGTAGACTTTGCTTAGAGGAGGAACCTGCAAAACAAAGGAAAAGCACTCCGACACTCAAGTAAGTACATCAATTTATAAGAGAATGGCTGAGTGTAGGAACTGAGTATAAGATCTAGAGAATGAGAAACTTGAGTAATGCATTCAAGTCTTAATTGGATGTGTATTCGGAATGAATATCGAGTGTGAATGGAGTGAGTTAGAGAGAACCTGTAAGGTTGTATTTATAGTGTGGAGTGTGGGCTTTGGGCCTTTGTTTGTTAGTAATCTGTAGATAAGATAATAACAGATAATAGCAGGCAGTTATCTAATTTAAATATAAGATAATGTGTACCTTATTGATATATTGTTACTTGTAGATAAGTAACAACTTGTAGATAATTTATGAAGATATGATAAGATAAGGTGGTTACACCTATTTGAATATCCAGGCATAGTTGATATGCTTTTAATATTAAGATATGCGCAGTAGATATTAATATTCCTATAGCAGGTTCGTGTCCGCGCTCCTATAGTAGGGTTGACGAGGAGCCCGGACACGACACTTGAAGAATAAATAAGGACTATTTAATGTGGCAGTGCTAACGTGGAGGGTGTCCACATGTACAGTGACCCCACAATAAAGACCATGTGTCATTTTACTATTTTGGACTGTACAGCTATATCCTAGAAAAATCGAGTGTATCCTACCCTAATATTTAAATGATATGTCACCCTGGCCTGCTCAACATGGTGCTAAAAGAATGAGCTATCATCATCCTTAACATTTTGTTTGTAAATGAAAAAAATACTCAACTTATATATATATGGAAAATAAAACTGAATCCCCAGGTGCAACTCCTTCCTCAACTTTTTTATGTTTTCAAATGCATTCACTCGCTCTTCTTGCGTAGGTTGTCCCACTCTTCCTCAATCTCAAAAGTCAAAATAGTGTCATTGACCACCTCGAGAATTTGGGTTTTATTTAAGACAAGCTAGAAAAAGATAAAAGAAAACTATAAATTATTTAGAATTAAATGTTTCTTAATTACAAGTCAACCATGTACACACTAAATAACCTAAACATACCCAACCTATTCTGCTGACAATTAATTAAGGAAGGAAGGAAGACCATTGATTTTGTTGTATTTTTAGGAAAGCACAAAAAAAATTATAATAATGTTTAGCATTTTTCCACCAAAGACCCAATTGTATACACATAAAAATAAAATTCTTTAACATAGATGGCTACTTGGATTTTCTTTTAGGTCTATATGAGCCCACATCAACTTGAGCTTCAGGCTCTATCTTTGAGCATTCTAGACGAGGAAGCGGTTTGCAAAGAATGAACCAATTTCTTCTTGTGAGGGGTCACCAGGAGCTGAATGCGTGTATTTGGAAAGATTAGGAGATTAGCAACATGGAAGTAGTTTTCGAGAGTTAGGCCATTGAGAAATAACGTTTGATAGCGCATGGGAATTTTTTTTTGAGTTTTCTATTTTTTTTTTATTGTTGGAAGTGAATCGTAGTGATCCACTTTGATGGCGAATTCCCTCTCACTTAAGTTACATTCCAAAACGTGAATGTTTCATGTTGTGCCAGTGAAATTTGCAATATATATATAAAAAAAAGTCTTTCAATGATTCAATCGATGTAAAAATCTTCCCAAAAATTTGCATCGATTATGATTTCAACGGTTGTAGAAAGTATCCTAACGCATCATTTTTTAATAAATTGATGTCGTATTCGTATATAATTTCTATATCGGTTTTTCCAGAACCGATATCGTAATTGTTATATAAAAATGATAATTTTGAGTTCTGAAACCAAAATCACTTCTGAAAATATTTACAAACTATACATGACAAAGAAAATTATAAATAAAAATATGACATAAAATTTATCTAAAATAAATGCACATACTTGAATAATTAATTAAAATGCACAAAAGTATAAACAATCAAATTTAATTACAATATTTATGGGATATAACTAGAACAAGTAAAATATGTATTGAGCAAGCAACTTAAAAGGTTGAAGTATGTGGACTGCACCTAATTAAGATCCTGGATAACAGGCTCATGGCCAGTTCCATTCCAGTAGTTGTACACGATTTTAAGAGACTCTTTTGATGCCCAAAAACAACTTAAATTAAGAAAAAAAAATTATATCGATACACGAGAAAAATTTACAATTTTCAATATATCATATCATGGCCATACAATCACAACACTTGAAAAATGCATTCCAGAAAAGTCACCTGCTTCTTTCCCTGTTTCTTTTACAGGAAATATTGCAATTTTTCCTGCACGAAAATTCATTATATCAGTGAAGTAGAGCAGCATAGCCCATGGTAAATAAATCAAATTAAATAGAAACTGTAGGTGCAATCCATGAAAATTAGCGCAGCTCCAACCTAAAAGAGTGAGCCCATCAGTTAACTGCAAGCACCAATCTCAGAGAAAATTACACTATTACTTCAGTAAGGATAAAATATATGTACGAATTTACCTCTTTAATTTTAATGAAGGAATAGGTGAAACAGGCTAGGAAGACCTGCTCAACAATTTGCTAGGCATTGTTCTACTTTCAATAAAAATAAATAAATAAATAAATAAACAAAAGCATTGTTCGACAACATTGATGAGAAACTGAAATTGGATTCCGAGGAAAAATTACTAACCGTTAACGCTCATGTGGAAATCTTTGATAAAGACGATAAGGCAGATCAGGTCTTTTCTCATCCCAAGGAAGAAACCCAGATATTCCAGCATAAGATCAGATGTTGCAACTACCTGTAGCATGTTAATTAGAGTAACTAACCGTTGAATGATGATTCTAATATAGTCCCTACAATTAGTGGAGTGAGAGAATAAAATAAAATAAAATAAAGAATCAAAATGTAGCATGTTAAAACCACCAAGAAAAATGGTCCATCAAAGAAAACAGATGTTAGATCGATTACCCCCACCCACCCCCCAAGTATTAACAGTACGTAGTTAGTTGGAACCATTAGTTGGTTAGAGAAGGGAAAGGGAACCAAGTATTAACATATATAGCAGCAAGGTTACCGGGATTAAAAAAGATCAAGACAACTTTTTTCTAATTTCTTACACAAAGAAAGTTCTAAAGCTTACTTCTGAAACTACAAATTATAAACCTTCACTAATTTTGAAAATTGGAACCACTAAACCAATGACTTTTATCAAGCAAGCAAAGTTGAACTTAAGCTAGCAGCAACAGAATTTTACAAGACTGCTAGGAATGTCAGCACATAGTGGAGTGCCATTATGTAATTTTCAGGGAAATTCTAAGCATTATTCCTACTCCAAGTTGGAACAGAAACTTATGGTTGCAAAATTTAACACATCATAATACAATTGAAACATTTAGATATAACTAGGAAGACCTGCTCAACAACTTGCTAGGCATTGTTCTACTTTCAATAGAAAAAAGCGTTGTTCTACAACAAAATTGACAGCAATAGCATTGTTCAATTTAGCCATATCATGTCATTGTGATTAGTATCACAATTCACAAAAACGGAATCAATATAGCATATTGACCAATTAGGTGTTCTCATGAGCCATAACAATCACACTTTACTTCATAGAAAAATTTAAAACTGAATCAATAAGGATTAAGGAATTACCAACTAAATACAGCCATCACTCTCATCATCTCACACACATGTGACCAAAACTGCAAAAATATTTAAATCCTCTTCTTAATCATGTTTAATGATAGTTTAATAAACTCAACTGATTGGGAATACAACTGGTCCTTTGGGTTCGATATCCAAAATTTCGAGTCCATTGTTACGATTGTGGAGGGTACATTTTTCCTTATGCGAGTCTTACATATTTTACGCATCAAATTTTTGGTGTCGATGTCAGGGATTATTTGCGAAATTCCTAACTAGTTTAATTTTGTAAAACCAAACAGTTTTGTTTATAGAAATTATTTTATTGTTTATTTAATTTTCTGTTGTTTTTGTTTTTATTTCTCATTGCATTTGATATTCTCCTTTATTGTTAGTGCATGCAAACCAGGTCCCAAAATGCACCACTTTTGTATGAACCCAATGTTAACAAGTTAATATGAAAACTTTGTGTAGAAGTTCATGAAGAGTGAGAAAAAGCAATGACAACATGCTCAGACACTGATGGACTACCTCACCCCTACCTTGGGGGAACCAATACCATCCTACTGTCAGAGTTGCCAGATGGAGTCAATTTTGACTTCAAGAATGGGTTCCTACAAATGTTGGAGAACAACCTTTTTAGTAGTGTTACCCATGAAGATCCTATGCAGCACCTGAGGAAGTTCATCAAGTTAACCAACACGGTGAGACATAATTGTGTACTAGTAAAGTACATCATACTCTATGCCTTTCCTTTCTCTCTTAATAAGAAGGCATGCCACTAGGTGTGCTCATTATATGAGAATAGCATCACTACATGGAACCAATGAACAAGTGCCTTCTTAAGGAAGTATTTCTCTCCTATGAAGACGAATAAGTACACTAGGGACATTGAAAACTTTGTGTAAAGGTAACGAGAGAGTCTACCTAAAGTCTAGGAAAGAATGAAGAGATGATTAGAAGTTGCCCACATCATGGCTTCTCCTCATAGAGGCTAGTTCACATTTTCTATGGTGGAGTGTCCTCACACAACAAGACAAGTTTAGATGTTGCTTGTAGGGGTAACCTCATGTTAAAACCCCCTATTGATGCCATCAATATAATTGGAAATATGTGCTCTAACCCCTATAACAACTTAGGGGATAGGAGGATTATAAAGAGAGGCATCAACCGAGCAAAGAAAGAAGATTCCCAAAATGAATTGGAAAACAGATGTCAAATTTGACACTGAAGATTAAGACACTCATGAGAGCTTAAGCCCAAGTCCCTATCATTGCACCTTCATTCCCAACATGTGATAAACGTAGGATTGTGCATGTGTCAGGAGAATGTGTTGTAGATAATGAGCTTGTTGCAACCATGGATGAGATCAACTTTGTTGGGGGAAGGAACAATTATTATAATTAGTACCCTAACAACTTCAGTCAAGGACAAGGCTTTAGGTACAAACAAAGGGATATATAGGCCTCAACTCATGCAAAATTAGAGGCCTACACAGGAGGAGAGATAGCCTACTCTTTAAGAGACCATGCTTCAATGTATGACCAAGAATGATCAAAGAATGAAGTCGGTAGAGTCTCAACTTACCAGCATACAATCCCTCTTGTCCTAGAGGCAGCCAGGAAACCTCCCTTCATAAACAGAACCAAATCATAAAAGGGAGGATGTCAAAGTTACTATAAATAGAAGTAAAAGAGTTCAAGAGGACTCTGAAAAGAAAGAAGATTCTTATCCAAAAGCTGTAGATGATGTCCTTACTAAAAAGGACCAAGCACCGAAGAAGGTTGAGGTTCCTACTAATGAAAACTTGATGCCAAAGAAGGAAGGGGATAAGAAGAAAAAGATATTGACATCTCCTCAGGTAAGTCTACCCTTCCCTTTTAGAGTTAAAAGTGACCAGCGAGATATGCAATTTAAGAAATTTCTTGATGTTATGAGAAAAGTGCACATCAACCCCCCTTTTCTTGATGCTATTTCACAGATTCCATCTTATGCCATGCATTTAAAAGAAATTTTTTCAAAAAAAGGAAAATTGGAAAATTTTGGCACTATGGTTCTCAATGAGGAGTGTTATGTTGTGGTTCTTAGGAAACTTCCCCCTAAGATGAAAGACCCCAATAAATTCACTATTCTTTGTTTAATAAGAGGGTCTTATTTTGATAAATGCCTATGTGATTTAGGGGCTACTATAAATTTGATGTCTTATTTTGTCTTTAATAAATTAGGCATAATAGACTTAGAGCCTTCAAACATCTTTCTTCACCTTGTTGATCGTTCAATTTCCTATCCTAAAGGGGTAATTGAGGATGTACTGGTTAAGGTTGACTCGTTCATCTTTCTGGCTGATTTTGTTATTTTAGATTTGGAGGTTGATGAGGATGTCCTTATCATATTGGGACGACCTTTCCTTAATACATGTGATTTACTTGTTGAGTTTAGGCTTGGCAGACTCACCTTAAGATTAGGGGATGAGAGAGTTGTATTTAATTTATCTAATATTTTGAAAAACCTTCCTCTTTTGCTTCCTAGAGCTTTATAGAGTCCATTGAAATAACTAATGTATGATGGAGGGTGCATTTCCAAGTGTGGGGATGCCTAACCCTCTTGCAGGGATTCTCACTAATGAGGATTTTAATTGGGAACTATACCTAGTCTTCATTCTCATCATAGTCCTAAATCATCCATTTTTGAGAGATTGGAATATGGCAATGACCCTAAGCCAAGGCCTTCTGTTGAGAAACCTCCTGAATTTTAGTTTAATCCCTTCCTTCCAACCTCAAGTATGTTTTTCTTAACCCACCATCTTCTATTCTAGTTGTGATTGTTGTAGGTTTACATAAAACAAAGGAGGGAGAAATTGTTGTGGGTTTTAAGGGACAACAAGGAATCCTTTGGGTAGATCATTCATGACATAAAGGGTTTGGATTCTACTCTTTGCACCCATAAAATCAACACTGAAGAGGGGTTTCCACCCGTAAGGTTACCCCAAAGAAGGGTTAATTCCAACATGATGGAGGTAGTTAAAAAAAAGGCAATTAAGTTGTTAGATACAAGTATTATATATCCTATTTCTGATAGTCCTTGGGTTAGTCCTAGTCAATGTGTCCCTAAGAAAAAGGGCACTACTGTGATGGAAAATAAATAAAATGAGGTCACAGTTGTGAGAAAAACAACCAGGTGGTGGATGTGTATTGATTATAGGAAACTTAATGAAGTCATCAAGAAAGACCACTTTCCCCTTCCCTTGATTGACCATATGCTTGAAAAGTTAGTAGGAAAGGCATTTTATTGTTGTCTAGATGGATAATATGGTTATTTGCAAATTCCAGTTTCTGGGAGGGACCAAGAGAAAACTACTTTTATATGCTCCTATAGAACCTTTGCATATAGGCAGATGCCATTTGGACTTTGTAATGCACCTGCTACTTTTAAAAGATGCATGATGTCTATTTATCCTAATTTAATTGAGTCTTGTACTAACATATTCATGGATGATTTTTCTGTGTTTGGAACTTGATTTAACACATGTTTGCATAATTTAAATTTGGTCTAAAAGAGATGCATGGATACAAAGTTGGTCTTAAATTGGGGAAAGTGCCAATTTATGGTGAAAGAGAATATTGTCTTGGGGCACAAGTTGTCTTATGTTGGCATAGAGGTTGAGCTTGCTAAGGTGAAGGTGATTGCAAAATTGCCACCACCAAATTGTGAGAGTTGTTAGGAATTTTTTCGAGCATGTTGGATTCTATAGAAGGTTCCTTAAGGACTTCTCAAGAATAGCTGAGCCCCTTAATAAAGAATGCCAACTTTGAATTTTCTGAGGAATGCCTATGAGCATTCGATTTTCTCCATCAAAATTTAGTGAGTGCTCCTGTGGTGATATCCCTTGACTGGAAACTACTCTTCGAGCTCATGTGTGATGCTAGTGATACAACTGTGGCGACAATTTTAGGGAAAAGGAAGGAAAATGTGTTTTATACCATTTATTATGTTAGTATAACCCTTGATGATTCCCAAAAGAACTACACTACAACAGAGAATGAGCTTCTGGTAGTTGTTTGTACTTTTAATATATTAAGGAATTACTTGATTTTGTCTAAAGTTATTTGTTAAACTAACCACTATGCAATAAAGTATCTTATGTCTAAGCAAGATGTCAAACCAGGCTGATCAGATGGATCCTCTTATTGCAAGAGTGTGACTTGGAAATCAGAGATAAAAAGGGGTCTAAAAATTTGGTACCTGAAAATTTATCAAGATTTGACCCCTTAAGCATGCAGCTGAATGATGGAAGGATAAAGGAGACTTTCCCCAATGAAAGTTGTAACATCCTCAAAATTATTTTTTTAGGTTATATTTATAATTAAATTATGGGGGTATGATAATAGTTGGTTACAAAAATCAAAGCAAAATCAACGAGAAGTCAATAAAGTAAAATAGGCAAAATTAAAAACAAGATTCCTGCATGGTCTTGTATAGTCATCAACGTGGAAGCCTAGGGACTTAAGAAAAATCAACCAAAAGCATTAAAGCAATCAGATTTGGTTAATTATAAACTCTTTACACGTACCCTTAGCCATTTATTAAAGGAATCTTGTTTTTGCTTAGTCATTTGTACTTATTATATAAAATTAAAATATCTTCTAAGGTAATGATTACCTAGTTAAATTCTAACCAAAAAAAATCCTAATTCAGTTGTAAACCAATTAAAAACCACTTAAAACTCAATTGATTGAAGTAGTATAAATAACCTTGCCATTCAAAAATTTCTGCACGAAGATTTCAGCCTAAAAATATATCATATTACCACTTGCTCCTGCACCACGCTTTCTATCTCACCAATCAGTCATTTTTTGCTTCAAGATCTCATTTCCTAGAGTATTTTCCAAGGAAGACAGTCCTTACTTCATTCCTTCTCAAGCATCAAACTCATCTGAGGTAGGCTAGGCTTCAATCTCTAATTAAGTATTTGTTTAGATTAACTTATATGCTTAGTTGGCCAAACTTATAGTTTTTATTTAAGCTGGGAATCTATGTTTTGAAGGTTACTTTATGATGAGAATACGGTGATTTTAACCCCAAGATAGGTGAGGATTTATAAGTTGAATTATTAGATTTATGGGAAGTTACACTTGATGATTTTTAGAAGTAATTTGATGATCTATAGAAAATGTTAATATTAACTTTTGGAAGTAGAGGTTGAATGGTATGGAGACAATGGTTCAAATATGTGAAGATTAAATTTGAGGATGAAGTAGTAAGATGGTAAGTGATGATTTCTTTATGTACGAAAATAGCGAAATCCAGACAAACCGGTCGTCCCGACCATCCCAGTTATAATTACTTATGATACCTCCATCCAGGATGTATATACCTCGGCCAACCCCGACACAGCTATATAAGTTATAACCATCCCGAGTACACATACCCCAGTCATCCCGGTCACAACTAATGATATTCCATCCCGGATGTACATACCCCGACCAACTCGGAACAGCTATATAAGTTGTAAGTTGTAACCATCCCAAGTACACATACCCCAGTCATCCTGATCACAACTAATGATATTCCATCCAGGATGTACGTACCCGTCCATTCCGGATATAATTACCTATGGTTTACCGATCCTGGTTAACTTACCTCGAACATCCCAAATACATTGCACATGATATATTCATCCCGGATACACTGTGTGTTATAACCATCTAGGTTAACCTTATCCCGGCCATCCCGGATATAAACATACATGTTATCACCAACCAGGTTCCACTTATCCCGGCCATCCCGGATCCCTCTATCCATGTTATAAGTATCTAAGTTAAACCTCAGCCCGGCCATCCCGAATATAAATATCCATGTTGTAACCATCCAGGTTCAACTCATCCCGGCCATCCCGGATATAAATACCTCAGAACAACCATAGGTTAAACTCATCCCAGATATCCCGGTTACAAGCTGCACTCAACCTTTGCTATACCTATCCCGGTTACACGTTACACTCAACCCGGTTACCTGGTTAGTGCCCTTCCTTATAGATACCCAGCACTGGTTAGCACATTTCGACTATACCAAACTGGCTTCCCCGTCAATCTCCATCCTTATAGATACCAGTCTTATGTAATCGATTACAAAAGAGTGACATACGTTTATTACAACAGATACCATATATCCTTAAGGAAGAGGAGATGTATTATGGCTTATTAGTTAGATTACTAACATGAATTTTCGTAGCTTGAGAATATTATATTGACCTGCCCAAATTGGTAGGATTTTGCTTGAATAAGGTATGGCGGTTTAACCATACTTCTGGTACATATGATGACATGATGGAAATATTTTCCAAAAGATTATATGTGAATAATGGATTTTGATGTATAAATATGATTGATTCCTGTTTCCAAGTCCAGTACAAGATTTGTGAAACAGGAACTATGATACTACATCTAGTACAAGATGTAGAGACCAAGTACAAATACATGGAAAGACATGCATGATTAGCGTAAGACGGCCACAACATTCCTACATACAATACGAGATGTAGAGTCCATGTGCACCTGGCAGAATTCATTTCATGCATTCATATAGTTGCATAATTATTTTATGATGATTTACTAACATACTAACGTGTTTTGATGGTTTAGATTTTGCCTACTGAGAAATTTTATTTCTCACAAAATTTATTTCATTTATTTTATAGATGGCCTCCGTGATCCTCTTCCTTTGACGCTTTAGAGTGGGAATGGTATCTTGATGAAGCTGTAAATTGTTATGTTCTTACAATGCATCATGTAATACGTATGTATGTATATTTTGGCATACATTTCCTGGTGTCTGTATTAAATAATATGTTCAACCCAGATGATCCTTTTATGCATGGCTATCATGATCCTTCTATGGAGCCCATATATACTTCCTCTAGCCACAGTGTTCCTGTTGTACCTGATATTGGAGGAAATATGACTTTTGATAGTGAGGTTGATGCAGAAGAAAGTCTAGAAGAAAATGTCTAAGATAAAGGAGGAAGTATTAATATAGACCTATGTAAATAGATAAGGATCATAACTAGTTTAACTAACATGTTTTATGTTTACTATGGTGATGTATGACAAACTTGATAACTGATAATCTTATAGTAATAACCATATTTATGTGTAATAAAGTATATTACAACCTACATACTTGATACGTTGTAGAATTTTTACTAATATACGTTGCTTAAAACACTAAGATACGTTCTTTAAAAATGAAATAGTATTAAAAATTAATTAGAATATTTTAGGTCGTTACAAAAGCCTCCTAACTGTAGATGCAGTTTCATAGACACCTTGGTATGTTGACATTGTGAATTATATAGCATGCAAGGTGTTTCCAACTAACATCAACTACCAAGCCAAGAAGAGACTCATGTCTAAATCCAAAAAATATTTTTGGGATGATCCATACCTCTTCAAGGTGTGCGGAGACAATATGTGACTTATGTGGATGTACCTTCTATCCTTAATCATTGTCATTCTTTTGAGGTTGGAGGTCATTTAGGTCCTTCTAGGATAGATCATGAAGTACTCCAGTGTGGATTCTTTTGGCCTACCACTCATATGGATGCCCATGCATTTGTAACTGATTGTGACAGATGTCAACGTATCGAGACATTATCTAGAAAGATGGAAATGTCCCAAAATAACATGCTTGTGGTTGAGATGTTTGATGTGTGGGGATAGACTTCATGGATCCATTCCCCAAATCTTTGGTAATAAACATATACTTATTGTGGATTACATGTCTAAGTGGGTAAAAGCAGTAACACTCCCCACTAATGATTCTTGGGTGGTAGTACAAATTTTAAAAGAAAAATATTTTCACCAAATTTGGCATACCTCAAGCAATCATTACTGACAAAGGCACTCACTTTTGTAATAAGATGTTTGATGGCCTTTTGGCTAAATATTGGGTGGCTCACAAGGTTGCAACTCCATATCACCCACAAACTAGTGGCCAAGTAGAATTCTCCAATAGGGAGTTAAAAAGAATTCTTGAAAATACAATTAGCATCTAGGAAAGGTTGGGCAATTAAACTAGATGATGAACTTTGGGCTTATAGGATAGCATTTAAAACTCCCATTGATATGTCTCTTTATAGACTTGTGTTGAGTAAAAATTGAAACCTACCTGTAAAGTTAGAGCATAGAGCCTTTTGGACTCTTAAGTTTCTTAACTTTGATCCTGAGCTTGCAGGTAAAGACAAGTTGTTATAGTTGAATGAACTAGAGGAATTCAAACTTACAACATATGAGAATGCCAAGATCTACAAGGAGAAAACAAAGATACGGCATGATGCTAGGATAAGATAGAGAACATTTCAAGTGGGCGAGAAGGTGTTGGTGTACAACTCACGCCTACATTTGTTCTTGGGAAGTTGAAGTCTAGATGGAGTGGCCCCTTGGATATAAGCAAAGTATTCCCTTATTGAGCACTAGAACTGAAAAAGCAAAACGATACCTTTTTAAAGATGAATGTGCATAGAGTTAAGGCATACCATGAAGGATTTCAATAGGTCCAAACCATGGTGCACCTTTCTGACCTCTGAGCAACTCCATCATCACACGTCAGGCTCGTGATGTTAAACAAGTGCTTTCTGTAAGGCAATTTGTGACATGTATCCACTTAATTTACATTTTTATTGCATTTTAATTTAGCTTTAAGTCAATTTGTTTGTCAGTACTATGATTGTGGTTAACTAACCACGACCCACACCTTCACTGTCAAATCCGAGTATAGTCGTGGTCAAATGACCACAACCCATGCAATTATCGTCATTAATAGTCGTGGTACACCCATTATGACCGTAATCAATTTTTTTTATAAAAAAACATAAATAACAGAAAAAAAATGGGGGTACTATAAAAAGCACAATAACAACGAGTGTAGTCACCATCACCCTCTTTCTCTCTCTTCTGACCAAGGTCAACATACCACCACAGTTGTGATCACATTTTCACCACAATTGTGGTGCTCTGTTCCCTTTTCTTAGTTGATTTTTAACCACAATCGTAGTCACTATTACCGTGGTCATGGCATCCTTCACGCTCCAACCTTCACTTGACACCACGGACGTTATCAAATTCACCAGAGTTGTGATCTCTTTCACTAAATTCCATTCTCCCTTTCTGAGGGCCACAACACAACACCACGGTCGTTATCACCATCACAACGGTCATGGTGCCTTTTTTCCCATTTTATCCATCTAACACTCTTTGCTGTGTTTTTATTTTCCCTTTCTTTAGCAGTATTTCTATTTTTTCAGCCATGTCCGATGTTGGCAACTCCTGTACTCAGGGAAAATGCCCTCGTACATCCTGTGCTCAGCAACCAGGCCCCGAGGCTCTAATTCTGCAATCACCACAACCACATCCTCAAGAGGAACCTGAGCGCCATGACTCACCAATCTCTCTAGCATTTATGGAGCGTTATGTGATCCTGAAGAGGAATTTCCAAATTACCAACTCTTAATATCTTGAGGATTGGGTTCTTTGATAGAGTTCATCATTATTTCATGGCTATTGGCTGGCATCGGGCCCCATCTATCTCCTACCATGCCTTTCAAGACATCACGATGGAGTTTGTCTTAATATGGCAAGTGTGGAACTCCTCTAATGGAGATACCGATTCAGAAGCTAACGATGATGTGGAGGACCAACAAGTGCCTCACACCGAGCACATGGTAGCATTTTCCCTCCTTGGCCAAACCCAACGTATGACTCTTACTGAGTTGAAAGTCATCCTCAGGTTCGAGACGCCTGAGTCCATCCAGACAGAGGAATACCAAATGGCTTTCATCAAGAAGCCCAAACGTTGGTACCAGGAGGCAACCTTCTTCAGATAGATCACTAGGTCTACCTTCTTTCATCCTGACATCTCTAAGGCCAGCATCCTTTGTGACCTAGCTTTATGCGTCTGACATTGATGGCTCTCAGGGATTCTACATGGGAAGAAGTATAGCACAAGATCGATCACATCCAAGGACCTCTTCCCTCTATAGTGCATGACCCACGGGCTACGGTGCAATGCGGGAATCCAGTTCATCTGGCACTGCCAGAGCATAGGAGTCTACATTTTACCTGACCATGTTAGGTATCTGTGTGCGGGCTCCTTCATCACTCAAATCGCCATTCACTATGGCTTTGATCCGATACCAGCTGACAGTAGTGCCTCGACCCAACTTACTGAACACTACACCGTACTACAGAGATGAAGATTATTGAGAAGAAGGGAGGCGAGTATGCTTTGGCCCAATCTCTTCCACCACTTGGCTAGCATTAGCATCTTTAGCCCCAACAACAACAGCCTCAGCAACATCCTTAGCCACAGCAACAATCACCACCTTAAAGACACCAGCGGTGTCGCTCCCTTCACTGCTACAAATAACGCCTACGACGACGGTTATTTAGGACATACGACGACGGTTGTTGCAATGTCGTTGATATGGGTGTCGTTGATAGTGGGGGACTTTCGACGACGGTTCCAAATAACCGTCGTCGTTGGTAATTTATTT
The DNA here is from genome assembly GCA_013407115.1 of Glycine latifolia. NCBI lineage: Eukaryota > Viridiplantae > Streptophyta > Magnoliopsida > Fabales > Fabaceae > Glycine > Glycine latifolia. Next base: position 8,225,063 of record CM023960.1, read on the forward strand.
TGATTTTTTTTTAAAAATAAAATACAAACGAAGACGGTTATTTAGAAAAACCCGTCTTCGTATGTGGACTAACGATGACGGTTTTTCTAAATAACCGTCTTCGTTTGTATTTTATTTGAAAAAAAAAATAAATCAAAATAAAATACAAACAAAGACGGTTATTTGGAAAAACCCGTCTTCGTATGTGGACTAACGATGACGGTTTTTCCAAATAACCGTCTTCGTTTGTATTTTATTTTGAAAAAAAATAAATCAAAATAAATCAAAACAATTTTAGGTACACATTTGTTTTGAAATTCTATGATATATATTTAAAGTTAAAGACAAATTCTATCAAAATGTAAATATATAAGTATAATGATGCTATGCTTAAAAAAATTCACTTAAACATGTATATAATCAATAACAACGAACAAGAAGCTAGGACTATCTCAGCAGCAGACAGATTCTACTATTGATTTTGTGCAAGTAGACAGATTCTTCAATTTCTATAAAGCTCCCACTATGATGCAGGAATTGGATGGTCCACATGCAATGCTTGCATACTACATACATAATTAAGCCAATAGTTTATTTTTTACATTTCTGCACATCAGCCAATAGTGAAGTAAAATCACATACCAAAAAGCTAATCTAAATATAGAAATATTATAACCGTAGCATGTTCTATGATTTTAAAATGTTATATCCCTATGACAGTGTGATATATCCATGTCCTATAGTTTCTAGTTTCTAAAAAATTACTAGGCCAAGAGACTTATATTCTATGGGTAAAATTTACCAATATGTGGATCCTGTGATGAAAAAAAAAATAGAGATAATAATAGAACAGTAAAAAAGTTCTTTCAATATGCACCTTGGCCACATATATCTCGACACCGTTGAGCCACAAGCCTCATCTGTTTCTGGCAATTCCTTCATTAAATGCCTCTTGATATGAACACGCACCTGTGGAAGGAAATATTACAGATCCTCTTCATGAAGTCAATCAAATTAAAGCATAAAATTAACATAATAGATAGAGCCATCCAATCCCTTCAGCATCAACAAAATAGAAAACCTCAAATATTCCAAAAGCCAAACATGAAAGAGACATTTAAAATCATCCAGCACTCAAGTATCTGAATAGAAAACTAAAGATCTTTAAAAGAACTAGTGTTTTTCAAACTCATGCCCAGAGAGTACCAAGTCACATCTCTTAACTCTTATTTTCCTCAAGCAACAACAGTGCCTAGAAATGCTGTGGCTTAACATAGAAATCAAAAAACAAGAAACAGATTCCAAATTCTTCTGATAGAACGAGATCGAGATAGAATAAAAAAACAAATCTTATAGCATAAACCACTTTGATCAGTACCAGTTTGATAGAAAACCAATAATTCAGAATGATACAGTGGGAACTCTCTCCCTATCTCTTAACTCCCTGGAATTCAAGAGACCTCGTTCTCTTCCTACCAATCTCCTTCTCACCACTCTCAACTGACTTTAATTAAATCCCCAATCTACTTTTCTTACCAAATACTAGTTACTCTGTTATTAATAGAATTGGCCCAATTGGGTCCCAATCCCCTACTAAGTACTAACCCTCTCAAATTCTAACTTAACCTAGACCCTTTTAACCCTAGAGTCCTTGTCTTGATGTGCTTTTCATGGCCTCCATTTGCCCAAAGCAGTTATAGAGTATTAATACCACTATACAAGTGTCAAAATCAACCAAATAAACTAGTACTAAATATTAAGCACAAATAAAGGGATGCACTGACCAAGGAAATCATTCCTTTCAACCTATCTGAAATTCCAATTTCTAATCCAATAAGTGTTAATTTCAGAAGTTACTTTCACCGTTGACAAATTACTTAATCAGAGAATAGTGTAACACAATAAACTTACTGAAAGCATAGGAACTATTGAGTTTAAAAAAGGGAAAGTCAATCAAATCACAAATGTGCTATTTGTTGAGTGAAAAAAAATCCAACACCAGGAAAACCACAACTGTGCCCAATGTGTAGGAAAATAGGTCAAAATAACTATAATTGTTGAAGGATAGGGGTTATTTGGTTAGGATTAGGATAAGTTAGTTTAATCATTAGGCATATGATATTTTATTTTTCATTAGACTAAATTTTATATGCTAAATTTTCCCCCTCCATAACAATTTTTTCTGGTTCTGTCCCTGGTTCAAAGCACCTACCTAGAAAGCAACCCGAAAAAATCTAACCTTGAGCCAATAAAACCATAACCCTTATCCTGTCCAACATCACAAATTGTCCTTCTTCCAATTTTGTTAGCCATAATCTACAGGAGACCAAAAGACACAGCAACCAATCATACAAGATGTTCAGAGCTCAAACAGAAACACTAATTAAATTTAAAAAACTAAGAGGAGCTCATATGCCATTCTAATTCTTATAGGTAAAAATCTATCGAATTTAGACATCTTGTCTTTGACTACATCTCTTGGTCAATTTCTGTATAGTCCTCAAAACATTTCTCAAATCAATTGATCATGTCCACATGAACCTAGAGTGACCAATTTGAATTAACCTTTTTACATACCCATACCAGCTAGAGTGATAACCTATTACAAGAAGTCGAAGTGTAATATAATTTCATCAGCGGTACTTCTAAGATTTGCAAGCCTTTTTACAGAATAATTAAGACTAATACCTAGATTAGAATGATTAATACAGTGTAGCTTCCAATCCATGGAAGGAAAAGCAAGGTAAAGAAGGCAGAAAAAATTATATTTCACCTTAGTTCTTTGAATCAAAACTTTTCTAGGAACAGACAATCCAGTGGAAGTTGCATATTCCTAAGCAGCTAATAGTTTGGCCTGTGTAAAGCGTGTTCCTTCTACAAAGAGAGCCAACCAAAAGGGTAGAGGGAAATCACTCAGTCGCTGGATGCCTGACTGCAGATATGATAACAAAACATTCAAATGAGATTCCCAAATGAAATGAAACAGCAAATGCACCGAGAGAGAAAATTTATAGCCATTGAATGTATTGCTGCATAAGCAAGAAAAAAGACATCAGTTTGACAAACACAAGAGAAAATATATTTTAGCATGTCATACCTATAATGTGCTTTCATCCTTGGTCCAACTTCTCTCTAGAAAAAGGAACTCAGAAAACCACATTGACCAGCCAATGACCTGCAAATGTAGAACTTAGCATCTATCCTAATTTGAAGGTAAAATAATTGGGATTATAAGTAGAAAATTATACTTGTGATGTTCAACTCATGATAAGATATGAAAGAAAAAGAACAGAATATATTTCTGTTTTAGGGTTTAGGCAGTGGCCACGATGGACTGAGCAGTGGCATCGGAAACAGAGTCCCCGAGATCAGAAGCTTTGATACCAACTTGAAAGAAAAATAACTGAAATATATTTTTGTGTGTTTGCAATACAAGCTCCATTCCCTTTTTGTAGGCTAAAAGGACAAACCTATTAAAGGAAATAGGGAAACTACCCATAAAAAGGGAAATAGGAAAAGTAGAAAAGAAAATAAGTCTATCCAATAATAGCAAATATACGGCAAGATGTGGAAATTTGCTTTCATTGAAGATGTGGAAAAGATCAGACCAACTAAGACAATCATCACCTGAGCTGAAACCCATCCAACAAGCCAATCAATATCACTTCTGTGATTGCTTATCACAAGTGCATGCTCTTTACCTGATAATACAAAACAGAACCAAATTATTATATTTACGCAAATGTTGTCCCAAGAACCTCCCCCTTTTCCTTTCTAGAAGATAAGAATACAAGCACAACACATGAAGAAAGAATGGAGGGAGTAAAGTGCTTAGTGCTAAATCATAGGCTAACAAAAGACTTACCCATTAAACGAAAGGTTTCATGATCTGTGAATATTTGGACCTAGAGCCAGGAAGTTCCAAATGTAAGAATAAACTATACAAAGTGCAACAGAATAAACCATTAAATTACAGTTAAAAAATCATGATTTTCAAATAACCAATTTTCTTTCTTTGATAACATCGTGCTTTCTGAAAGTACTAAACAACTGATCTCAAGAGAATATATTTCTCAAATTCCATGTGTCATGGTAGCAATCAACCAACCAACTAACTCATTAGCATCCTTTTAAAAGTAACTGATTTCAAAAGGAGCTCTTTGATCAAGAAAAGGGGATGGGGGTATTGGAACAGTAATAAGGAAGATAGCAAATCCTCCCAATCCTCACCAATCATATGAATTAAAGAGCTATATAGTATCATGTCACCATAGGATCTTCCCTCTACCTTTTCAGCCAAAATTTAAAAGATCCTAGAGTTTCAATGCACAGAACCACTGATGATTAAATGAACTAAACATTCTATAACAATCATTCCAAGCCCAAGAGAAACCTAAGAATTAACCAAATAGGCAATTATACCCAAAAACTTCAAAATTTCTAACTTTGATCAATTAGATTGCTAATATAAAATAAAAACCTGCTAGAGTAGCTTGATTGAGTTGGAAGTCTATTCAAGTCAAACATTTTATGTTTGAGCTTAAAAACAAGTGACTCTAAGATATGCTTTTTTTCAGAACCTTTTTCTTCAGAAGCTACTATTTTTAGCTTTGTAGAAACACACTAAAACAACTATATTTGAGGTCTTCGTTATTTTTTTTCATAAATATAAAACATTTCAATTGAAAGGTAGTAAAGGCACAAACAATGTGGCCCTAATTCTGAAATTTGATTCACTTTTAGTACTGCAAAGTAAAAATAATGAATGCAGTTTTATTTCCCACTGAAATATTGGGACTAATTATGCAACATTGTAAAGCCCATACATAACATATCGTTCATTGCAAGTCACACATGCACAAGGTAGCCAGATTGCCCAGGTTTGATTTTACAACACCACCCATCCAAGGAGAGGGAAGAGATGCACTATGAGAATAATGTAAAAAAACCAATTCCGTATCTCTAGAATACCACATAGAGCAAGCAAGTTGCAAAACAAACTACGCACTGGTGGATAACTAACTAAATTTGAAGACAACAATAAACACCTGGATAAATCTTCTCAATAAGCACTTATACCCGAGAAAAGAAAATAATAAGGTAAAATGAATTAAACATCTCCCATAAGTCAAAATTAGCTTATAGAGAAGTTAAAATCAATTACGAAGAAGATAAATGAGAGCGCTTCTATAAATTAGGTTATGCAAAAGGTAATTTTAACTTACGGGAGAAACTTAATTCATTTTATCTTGTATTTTTCTCTCCTATGAGTGTTGATCGAGAAGTTTATCCAAACGGAACGAAAACAAAATGAGAGAAAAGTTGGGTCCTAGTTAAACACCTTAACTCCTGCCCACCAATCAATAAGCCATACAAGCTCCAGCCACAAGAGTTCCGCCACTACCCGGTTGATCCGTCAGTACAAATTCTTCGACACCAGCCTTACCACGACATAGCATATTGCCTAAGACAATGAACCAAGAGGTCAAAGTCAAACAAATTAATGGAAGCTAGCTACTCAAGATCTTTCTTAGTTTCTTTCATCATTTGTGGCATGAGCTTTGGTTATGGTTGCTCGTGTAAAAGGTGAAGCAAATGGAGGTTAGGAGAAGCAAATGGAGGTTGATACCTGTGCTATGAAGCTGAGCTTAACCGTGAGATGGACACCTGGAAAAGCTTGAATACCTTGCTGCTAGCAATTTCCTTGGTGTGCTCCCTAGCTATCCATTCATCAGCTTCGCGATCATTTGTTCAAATTGGTCGTGCTCCTAGATTTTTTCAACAAAGAAAGAAACCAACCAAAGTTATCAGTCTCAAACAGCAGCTAAAATCAAGAACAAAGAAAAAACCTAACACAACAAAACCAAAGCAAAACAACCTTTGCCAGCATCTCCGCAACGCGCAAAGATGAAATCTGAAAATGGAGCAGAAGAATGATGAAAATGCAAAATGGAAAGCAAATAAAAAAAATTTTAAAAATTAAAAAATAGAAAGAAAGAAGAGATTGAGGGAGCAAAAGATGTGGAAGGATCGAAGAAAGAAAGAAGATTGCGGATTCAACGGAGACCAACGAAGTCAACATGGGGATGAAGGTCGTCCTTGTGATAGGAAACCTTCTATTTCGTCGGTGTCGGAGTGAATAAACGCGGTTTATGACCAGAGCCACCTCGTTGTGGAGGTTGTATGTGGCCGGAGCAAAAAAGGTGAAGATGAGAGTGTGTTGATAAAACCCAATTTCAAATTTCAAATTTGGTAAAAAAGGAACAAAGACGGTTATTAATATACCCGTCTTTGAAGCGTCCAAAACGACGACGGTCTTCTTATAACCGTCTTTGTTTATTCCTTTATTTTTCCATTATTTACAAAATTGCCACCGGCTAGCAAACGACGACGGGTTTCGAACAACCGTCGTAGAATCGGTGTCGTAAAAGCCTACATTTGTAGTAGTGCTTGTACATTATTATAAGGAGGAGGAGCCTGCTCAAGCGTTTGATATGCACTATCTTATGCACCGCCTCAAACAATTGGATATGCACCTCGATACACATTAGGTGATGGTGCTAAACCACATGGATGCTCAGGATGCTAGATTTGAGTAGCACCATCAGATGATGACAAAAAGCTTTGCAACCCAAATGGACTTCTTGAGACAACTGCACGACTGCTTCTTTCAAGGTCCACCTCCAACTTGAGGAGATTTTTCTTTTTCCTTTCCTTGTATTTTTTATTATTTAGTTCCCCGGCAATAACACCAAAAACTTGATGCATGAAATATGTTAGGCTCGCAAAAGGACAAATGTACCTACACAATAGTAACAGTGAACTCGAAAGTCTGGATATCGAACCTAAAAAATCGGTTGTATTCCCAATTAGTTAAGTTTATTAAACTAACAATAGATATGATTAAAAATAGGATTTAAATATTTTTGTAGTTTTGGTTTTTATAAAAAACAATTAAATAAATATAAAAGAGAGGTTTTGAGTTATGATAAGAGTGTCTTGGGTTTATGACTCATTAGTACCAATTTTTCTTCAATCTTAGTCCTAAAGAAATTCCTTCCCAAGTTAATTACCTATGTCCAAAATCAACTAAAGCCTATAATCATTAGAAACAATTTTCACGATTCGTCCTAGTGGTGTTGTCCACGCTCTTCAATTCTCAAAAACCCTCAAGGTTCTCTTAAATTCATAAAAGATAAGAATAAAAATCGGATCCCGTTTTACAAAGTCTAGAGACCTATATATAGCTTCTTAAAAATATTCCACAAAAGGCGCACAACAGTTGTGTTGAATCCACCACGGTTGTTATTATAGATGGTGCTGAAGCATTGGGTCGTTCTGGATTGACCACAACCCTCTTGGTTGACCACTACTATTTTCAAATCCTTGACGTTGTTCTGAGAGGGTTGTTATCGTTTGACCATGGTCGTGATGAATGAATCATAGTCGTTATCAAGTGCAGAGTCTTCAAATCTTTGTAAATTTGTGCAATTTCCAACTCTTTCACTCAATTGAGTGGTTGTACTTCTACAATACAAAACTAGTGTCCACACATGAGTTCTGCCAAGAAAATGCATGCTTAATGGCACAAAAACTCACACAAAATACCACCTAGAAAGTCATTTATCAACGAGAGTGAAAAAGATTTAGGGCGTGAGAAATTTTTTATTTGTCTTCAACTATGGTTTTCAAAAGCATTATAGAATTACCCCTATTCATGGACGATTTTTGAAAAAACGCTATAAATTGTCCATTTTGACATCAATTATTAACTATACCGATGTTGAATAGTTCTTTCCACATGGATTACTCAAAAAACATATGTTTATTATTTACAAAAATATCACCGCATTTTATTTTTGTAACATTTTTTCCTAAACCATCATGGATTCAACAATGTCGAAAACTTTTTGTAGTATTTCATAATTAAAATTTTGAATATTAATTGTCCTTGTAGCTTTATGGTTGCATGTTGACATGCAAGGCTTAAAAAAGTTAAGATTCCACGCTTCAATAACTAACATGCATGGCATGAGTTATTTTATTTTTATGTCGTTGAGCGAGTTATTAATTTTTATAAATAAAAAAAAACTAGCGTGGCCAAATAAATTTATGAATTTATAAAGTTACGCTGCATGGGTTATTAATTAATGTCTCACATAAAACCACGTAAGAATCAATAGGAAAATCATGCAGCGACATAAAAAGAATACAACAACAAGAAAATAGTAGAAATAATAAGGAAAATAAAATGTAATTTAGGTTTATAGATTGAGTGTTATACTAACCAATCCATATATCATTATTGCATTTGCTAATTGCAGTTCTATCTCTATGTTTATATTTGCGGGTCTTTTCAATCATCACTATATATTTTGAGAGAGAAAAAGAAAAAAGAAACACTAAGTAAGAAGATAAAAATAAACAATATATTATTTTTTAGAAATTTTTCAGTGTTTCATACTTGTCAACAACGCACTAATTAACATTAGATAAAAAGAAAAATTAAATAAAATAAACGCAGTAAATGAACTAAACATATTCTGCAAACAAGGAGAAAGAGGACCATTAATGTATCAGCAATCAGCATCTACTATTTGAAAATCTGGACCGGAATGCACTACTTAACATTACTCTAAAGGAGAGAAAAAAAAAACTAAACATATTCTGCTAACAATGAGAAAGAGGACCACTAATTTTTCAGCATCCTACCATTTGAGGACCTGAACCTTAATGCTTTGACCCTCAAAGATTACGATATTTCCAACATCGTAGATTTGAGTTTGTTTTCAAAACTTTCTTTAAAAAAATATCATGTGATGCACAAAGATACTTACTGACACACAGTTGGACTTATTTCTTTATTATTTTATTTATAAATTTTTATTGTTAGATTTTATAAAAAGGAAAGGGATTAAATCATACCTGATATAATTTTAAGAGTTATCCCAAATATTAATCATTAGAAAAATACCATACGATTTATAATATATATATATATATATATATATATATATATATTAATTTTAATTTTTTTTACAATCAATTAACTTTAATCAATCAATTAAATCATATTTAATTTGATTAATTGATTGTTTTATTTAATTTTCTAATTAATTAATTGTGAAAATTAATTATTAACAAATTATTAAGATGTTTATTTAATCAATTAATTATTTTTACAACTTAAATTAGTTTATTAGATCATTTGATTTAATTTATTGTTTGATTGATATTTTTTGCAACAACTATTTATATAAAATAAGCAGTTTTCACAAAAGGGTTTGATAAACAAAGCTCTTGAAAGAGCGTTCAACAACACCAAACACATTTCGCAAAAGCTAAGTTTATTTAATAACGTTCACTTACTTGTAAATGATTGTCACAAAAATATTTTCACAAAGCTTATGCATGCAAGGTGCAAAAGAGATAACTTAAGAGAAAAACAAGTTATATTAGAAGATACAGTAATAAATATACAGTTTAGACTAGTTCACTAAATCTTGTGGACTATTTTTAGTTCTCCTTCAAATCCCTAAAAAGTTTCACTAATCAATAATTGATTAGAAACAAGTACTTCACTCTGCCACTTCTGCCAACATGTATTTTCAAGGTAAAGACCTTTTGCAGCAACGCATTCCTTTGCTCCATCACTTGTACTATTTTTTCTCTTGCATGAATATGCTCGTTATCTATCTCTGCCTTGCACAAATACTTGAATTTCAAATGTTAAGAAATATCAAGAGGAACTATAAACAAAAATTTGAGCTTTTGGGTATATCATCCTCAAGTAAGGTGTTTCTATGCTCCACTACTTGTACTGTTCAATGATATGGTGATAACTATAGTTACTAACTTGGATAGATATCATTTGTGTAAGTTAGTTAGCTCCTTTGGGCACGTAAAAGCACACAACACTTGGAGTGTTGGTTTTTCGTTAAAGATTGGACACTTGTTCATTTACAACATATTGGATGTTGAATGGAACTTTTAATAGAAACAAGTACCAATTCCTTGGACTCTAAATCAGTATATCAATTAAAGCTTAATGAAGGATTTTGTTACCAAACAATGATTGGACATTGTTGTTTTTGTAACACTTAGTAAAATCCATTAGTCAATACAAAATATAATATAATTGTTATCATAAAAAATCATAGAGTTTTAGGGGCTTGGCTTTATCCAATGTCTTGGGTTCTAACACTTCGTTTTTCCCTTGACCACCAAAAGTCGACCTTATAACTCCTAAATGCAACTATTACATACATTTTTTAAAATATGGGTTTATTTAAGACAAGGTAGGAAGAAGATAAAAGGAAACTATATATTATTTAGAAATTTTTCGATGTTTCATTGTTTTTTACAAGTCAACAACGCCCCAAATAACCTAAACCTAAACCCACCTAAATATAAATAAATAATTAACCTAAACATATTTTGTTATATACCCCTCACCCCCTAATAATCTTTTATTGCTTAATTCCCAAATCCCTTTACAGATCAAGGAAGAGCCTAACTTAGGACGTCCGTTTGAATGTCTCGCATGCGGGTTCTAAAATGAAATCAAATTAGGGTTCTATGAAATGAAAGTTTAATTTGGTGAAATAGAGAAAGAAAGATCGAAACAAACAAGGTTTGATGATTTGAAACAAAAAAAGAATGAGGACTTACCTTACTGCAAACGACGTGTCGGTGTCAACAAAGGCCAACAACTGAATTGGAATATAATGCCCTAATCACAGTTTGATGACAAGGTCAACGAGTTTGATGTGGTGCATGGTGCGGACCCCTTCCTTGATTTTGATCTCCCCTAAGACTATTTCATTCTCTTAGTCAGATTCCCAAATCGAAGACAAAACCTAACTCACCTCATTGGTTGTGTCAAGCACTCGAGCCTCTCCTATCTCGCTCTCGCTCCAGATCTTTCTCTCCCTCTTGCTCTCCTAACCTTATTCGCTTCCTCCTGAAGCTTCCTCTCTCGGTCGATGCTTTCCTGTAGAGTAGTGCATAGAAAAGCCCTAGGGATAACCAAACGTGTTAACCTAGCGCAGCTATATCCACCCTTTCAAGTTACATATTTTGAATGAACGCAGGATTTTCAAAGACAATTTTTCGAAGATCGTCTTTGAAAACTTGTTTTCAAAGACGATTTTACGAAAATCATCTTTGATTCAAGTTTTGTATTTTGGAATTAACGCAATATTTTCAAAGACGGTTTCTCAAAAAACATCTTTTAATAGTTGTTTTCCAAGACGATTTTATGAAAATCGTCTTTGATTCAAGTTTTGTATTTTGAATAAATGCAAGATTTTCAAAGAAAGTTTTTCAAAAATCATCTTTGGACACTCGTTTTCAAGACAGTTTTATGAAAACCATCTTGGAACACTTGTTTTTTAAGACGATTTTACAAAAAATCGTCTTTGAACGTTTTCAAAGATGATTTTTTAAAAACTGTCTTAAAGTTGAACTTAATTTTAAAAATGTCACTGCTTATTTTTTTTATATCAATTTTTCAAAAAGCAACTTAGATTCAATGATATTAAAACATGTTTTTTTTAGTAGTGTATCAAGGAAGGAGCACCATTAATGTATAGGGG
>CM023960.1:8236648-8265033 GCA_013407115.1 Glycine latifolia
ATATATATATATATATATATATATATATATATATATATATATATATATAATATTTTGTACTTATCCACTCTTTAACTTAGACTGTCACTTGGATTTTTTGGGGTTTAGACGAGGCCACAAAATGTTGATGATAAGCTTCAAGCTTTCTCTTGGGATGGTTCGTCTACATACACTCTGGATGACAAATCAGTGTGCGTATAATTATCCACTTTCTTCTCCTAACGGAACGCCATGCGGTGAATTTTGCGTGAAAAATCTAGGATCTTACCAATATGGCAGTGGTATGGGAAAAAATGTTCTTGCATAAATGTGGTCCTCTCATTCTCTCTCTCTATATTTTGTATTGGAGTATGAAAAGTTGAAGGTAGAACTAAGACAGGTATGTGGCATGGAAGAAACTAATCCCATCCACCAAAAAGAATTATAGATTGTCATTGTAACAAAGATCTTATAAGAATTAATCGTGCCAACCGTGTACAACAAAATTCACAATATATCATTTCTCCTTGTACGTCATGTATGCACCCCTAAGAAGATAATCAAACACCTTTCATGAAAGAAATGTATGTCACCCATACTTATCACGTGCCGCTTATCAAACCAACAGAGAAATAGTACCAACATTTTATTTTTTTGATAGAAATGATGCTAATCAACCATTCAATATTTAACATAACGAGGCTAGGAGACTCCAATTATAAAGTCTTGTCATAGCAAGAGTTTCCAAGAAGTTTTAGATCAACAAAACATAGCAAGGTCACCACTCACAACAGCACTAACCAGCTCATTAACTAAAAGGAACATTACCACCTGTTTATGGTGAAATTTCTTTTGGGCAATCGAACATAAATTTATTAATCTTTCACTCTTTATTCTAATCAATCACAAATAACTTATTTTATTTAGTGGGACAAAATCATAATTATGAATTCTTTTTTGTTAAATTAGTAGTGTTTTAATGTTCAACTAGGAAAACAATAAGATTATTAAAAAAATATACAATTAAAATGAACATTTGATTCAATATCAAATTTGTGTCAAAATCAACAAGTTAAAACACTTGTAATTTGAACATCAATCGAATGCCTATTCGAGACTGAACTTACTCGATCAAACATTAATCAATGCATTCCGAATATCATGCAAAATCAGAATATCTTCATATATAAATAAATTGTCAATTATGAAATCGAAACAGAAAAATATTTGATTATGTTCACAATTAGAAAACTATGTGAAACAAATATCTTCAAAAATAAAGATATAATCGTTCATGAAATCGAAACAAAAAAAAAACCTTTGATTACACTAACAATCAGAAAATTATATGAAACAATGTGTAGACTACCACTAGTTGAATAAAGTGACGATTAAGAATAGGTACCATTTGCCTAGAATAGACGACCTTATGGACCAATTGGTAGCAGCTTGTGTGTTTAGCAAGATAAACCTTAGGTCAAGTTACCATCAGATCCAAGTGAAGACTGATCGAAACAGAAAAAATCAATTATATAAACAATAAAAAAAAGTGCAAAGATAAAAGTATAATCGATCATGTATTCAAGATAAAATATAAAGTGCAAAAAAATAAGAGTAAAAGTTTAGAAGAGAAAAATGAGGGTTGGAAAGAGTATGGAGTTTGGAAAAGAAATGTAAAAGAAGAGAATTGCAATAAAGTAAATTGAAAAAAATAAAATAAATGGCAGAAAAGATAGACTGTGTTAAAAAATGAGTTCAAATGTACATGTTATTCCTAGAACTGTATGTAGCCTTTTTCTTGTGCGACATGATGGTGTAAACGAAACTTGTGCAAATGTTCTCCCAAGGAAAAAATACTATCGACCAGCGTGCCTATTTATAGTTTTTTCAAATCAACAGTCCACTTACAAGATTTATACATATGTACAAGCTATTTGAATAAACTATCTAAGATGTTACCATCTGCCTATTCATTTCGTCTATAAAAAAAATTGATAATTGTCTTCTTTGTTTCTACTATCAAAAAACTGTTGACAACTGTCTTTGGATGCTATGGATGACAAAGTCTATCCAGACCTACATGTAGCCGCAAAATATCCACAAGGGCATATGATAATTACCAATATATTGGAACTAGGTACACGGACATGTATTTGCCCACACACTACAGGCACTATAGTACCCACACTGTCGCGCTTCCCCCCCACCCACCCACACATACATATATTAATATAATTATAAATTACATAAGTAAATAATATATATAAATTTTTGTGAAAAATAATTATGTATTTTTTAAATTTTATGACTAATACTCTAACAGTAATAAAGATATTGAATTTTTGTTAAGCAATTAGAACATTGACTTTAAAAATTACTATGTTGGATGATTATATTTGTAATTTTATTTAACTATGACTTAAATTTGGAAGAACCAATATTATGTTTGTTTGTTTTTAATATTTATGATTGGAGTATTTTCTAAATTTAAGAATGTATTTTTATTAATTTACTTATAGTAATTGTTTTGATTATTTATTTTTTATTTATTAACTTTATACATAAGCAAAGTGTGGGTCGTGGGTTGTAGGTATAGGTATATAGGTATGTAACTAGGTACAAGGATTTTTTTAAAACACGAGTATGGAGACGAGTACTATAGGATGACATATGCACATATGCACCTACAAAAGTGTGGGAGTAATTGTCCCAACAAGATTTTTTATTTATTTGTATATGTGTAATAAATAAAAAATTGTGGTCTCTATGTTTTTCTTCTATTAATAGTTTTAGTGCATGTTGTCGAGTAACAACATTAATTGATGATATAACCTGTCATGTTAGTTATTCAATAACTTATCGTGTCATCAATGAGTCTAAAGTAGACAAATCACATGTAATTTTTTTAGCAAATTGTGTTTTTAATATCTCATATGCTTAGATTAGTTAATGATGTCAAACAAATTTACAATATATTAAAAACACAATTTACCAAAAAATTTACACATGATTGCTACATATCAAACTTCTTGATGATAATGTGACTACTGGGCTGCTAATATGAATATTATTATCAGTTAATGTTATTACTTGATAGTAAGGACTAAAATAGTTAACAATAAAAAATATATAGACCAAAAACACTATTTTTTTTGTTTAAGAGCTAAAAATCAAATTTGCAAAAATTTTAAGAGACAAAAACATAATTAATTCTATTTTTCCCCTACTAAGAAATTTTTTTGGATCCGTCACTGATCCTACACATACCTATCCATTGTCATCCTTATTAGATGCTCCATCGTCTTCAAAAACTCTTTTCACAAATCAAATCCACCAATCACTTAAAAACTTTCTAAATGTTTCATCATACATTTTTTTTATCAACTTTCAAATTACGATAGTTCAATCAAAATAAGCATTACTTTCCAGTAAAGCTTCTTTCAAATTGGTAATAAAATCCTCATTTGATCATATCAATACTTAATCATAACATCAACCTATAAAAAAAAATCAATTTTGGTTCCATTATAATATATATACTCCTCATTAAAACACCATTCAGAAGCAAATTAACCTTATATCTAATAAATCAAATCATACCAATTTTTGAACATACATGACATAAAGTCAAACTTAGAAAATTTTATTGACACCACCATAGTTTGAATTTCATTCTAGGCACCCATTTCAATCCTATCAAACAATCTATTCACGAAAAATCAAACATAAAACAAAAAAGTAAAACACTGTTTCACTACAAAAAAATGGATTTTTCGACAGACAAAATTCGTCGCTAAGTTAGAAAATTCGTTGGAAAAATGAAATTTCTGACGGAATTCCGACGGACAAAAATCATCAGTAAAATGGTCATAGGAAATTTTAACCGTCGGAAATTTCCGACAAATACTTCCGCAGAAAATTTCCAATGGATTTTAGCGACGGACAATTCTGTCAAAAATTTCTGTCGATAACTAAGTGTCCTCTGTTTATGTGTAACATACCACTTGCAATCATGAAATAATTGATTTTTGTATATTAGACAAACATTTTAAATTGTATATATTTATGAGATGTATTGTGACAATTTCAATGCACAACTAAAGCATGTAATACTAAATGACATGATAATGAAAGTTAAGAAGACAAACATAGTCAAAACAAATGAAGACACAATCATGGAAAGAATTTAAAATTCAAATTAGATTAAGTTAGATTACAATAATCATAAACTTCAATTTATTTGTAAAAAAACAATTTCAATTTGATATAGTGTATCCACATTCAAATTTAATATTTAAATCAAATTGAAATTAAATTAAGTTATAGTGTTTAAAAGGAATAACAATTATAACAAAAATAAATTAGATACTCAACGTTGAAAAAGACACATGGCTTAACGAGGAAGGAAATAGAAAATAATTCCTAAAATACACTCTTGTTCAAAATTGAGAACTCAATACAGAAATACAACAAGAACAGTTCCAGAATAAACAATGTACATTGATCAAGAAAAATAAATCCATTACCTAGACAATGTACATTGATAGTGTGCCTCTTTTTGTTTACTCTTCAGATTCTTAATTTAGCAACCTTGCAATTGTTTATAGTTTGGTACACTTTAATACATTTAAACAAGAGAAGGTCAAAATAAATTGAAACCTACGGATGCACTTTCACTTTCCCACGCAGAAAGTGTTTCACAAAGTAATCAAATAATCACATTCAAGAAAGGATACAATTTGATAGATATTCTTTCTTACAAACACAATTTTTACAGAGATGACCAATTGGTAGTTCACACATACCAGTACTATATGCTACAATAATTAAAACAACAGAAACATGTAAAACAAGCTAATAAAATTAATTGTTATTGTTATATTACCAAATAAAAGAAGCAACAAAAACTCATTTTCCCCACTGCCACTGACACCGCCACAAATAGCTTTAACCACAAACAAATTTAGCTACTAACCTTATCAGTAGCAACCTATTCAATGACTGCACAACATACTTCAAGATTATCATTGATGACAAGTTGCACAGCTTGTTCTAAAATTTCATTAGCAATATTTAAGTTCTGAAGTGAATTCCTCAGTTGACCAGATATTGATGCCCATAACGGTTCCTAGAAGAGATGATACATTAGGGAAAAGAAAATAGAACAAAACCCAGCCTAAAAACATATAATCCTAAAAGAATTTGTTAAGGGCATTACTTTGCACGTAACATGAGTCAAACTTCCAGCCAGACTAGCAACCATCAAGTGTGCCGCATTTAATATTCGTGTCTCATCAGATTCCATGGCATAGTCCTACAAATTAATTACATAAATTAAAATCAAGCAAAACAAACTGGGTACAAGCTTTATCAGTTGAAGTCAGATAATAGAAAAAGGTGCTGGGGCAGGATTTGCTTGTAACAATCCTTGAGCAAAGGGAAGTTGATCAAATAATCCCATAGGTGTAACCTTTTCATCTTTAATCAATGCTCTCGAGGAAATATGAAGAGGACCAGCATACTATCCATCCAGAAATATTCAAATAAATAATTTACAATTTATAAATTAATAATAATGTTTATTTGGTAAAACCAAAGTATTATTTCTATATTTTAAGCAGGGTTCTATTGAAAAACCAAAGTTTTAGTAAAACTATTTAAAAAATTTAGTTCTATAATTTTCTGTATTTTAAAAGTATTATTTCTTTAATTTATTTCTATTGAAAATAATAGAATGTTAACCATTAATAATAAAATATAACATCCTATTTAATACTTATTTATATATTTATTTTGAGGGTTCTCAATTAGTTGTATGTTTGACCACCAATCACTTTCCAGACATCATAAAAAAGATTAAAACAAAATAAAACAAACAAATTAATTAAAAGGGATCAATATTGCTTGCTGGAAAGGGTGAAAATGAAATGCCCCTATCTTGTAGGAGTTGAGGCCAATGTACTTTTCCACTGCTGTAAAGTACGAGACATTGGTTTTAATAAATTTGAAGTCACAACTCCTAAGAAATTTAATATAAAATGGTAATTTTACAACAAGGCTTTAATGTAATTTTTTTTAGATTGTTCCAATCACACAGATTATAAACAATTTTTTAAATAAAAAAATTCCAAAAGCTGATGCTTAAACAAGCGATATTTATTTTTACCATTGTATATTTTCATTTTAAATTTTCTAGATATAAAAAACAATTTCTGCGTAGTAAATTATTCCAAAAACAAAGACGTTAAAATTTTCTTAAGGTGAAAATATGTTCATTACTCTTTCTAGACATATTAATTTATCCCCCAACAACCATTTTATTTTCTCATTTTTCTTCCTGGATTTACATAGCGCGCATGCAACTTGGATTAAATTGAAATAGCTTAATTGGCACTAACTGATAATATTGTATAGGCCTTCTTCAGATCACTAGTTATAACATATCCACAAGAAGAAATCATTATTTTGACCATAAAATAAGTTTTTTAGTTATTATTTTTAACAAATATGAGAGATGAAAAGAGAAGAAAAAGAAGATTGATATAAAAGGAAATGAAACATTAACATTAACCACGGTGATCCTTAACAACAAATGCCTCATCACTCGCTCCATCTCTTCATTCACCTGATCATTGATCACAAAATCAATAATAATGTTTATTTGGTTAATTAATATTACTACTTTTGATTATCACTTACCATTCTTCTAAGCAAAGACTCCAAGCCTGACAAAAGGTTCTGCATGCAAGGATTACAAGGCAACACAGAGTCATGCATGCAAGGATTACAAGCCTTATCACTCGCTACATTTCCATAAATTATGCACTATTACTGATCAAAGTCATGCACGCTATTCAGAACATATATTGGAAAATGCACAAATGACTTAATTTTTGCACGGAAAAAATGCCAACCCAATTGTGCAGCAATTTCAGGTATTCGAATCTTTAAACCACAGGTCATCCAAGATATGAGTAAGAGCAGTCAATTCAGAAATAGAATTACCAAGTGCAAACTTTCCCAAAACTTTAGACAAATTGCTATGGCATCATGGAATATTGACATTAAAAATATATAGGAAAAAAGTATTTATGTGCTTCTAATAAAGAGGCAGCTACTATATACAACTAATTATTTTGTTAGGTTTTTCATGGATGGTTAGCAATAGCCTTTCAATAAGAATCTGTGGTCTTTATTTGTTCCAAAGGGGTTAAAGCTTATGAAAGAAAGGCTTGTCATAGGTCCAAGCACTGATGATAAAATGAAATTATTCTTCTTTCATTTCCAGGGATAGTGGAGCCTCCACTTAGCTCAAAGTAACATCATAATTACTTTGCTGTATTAGTTTCTACAAATTGGAGATGAAGAAAATCAATAATTAGAGTTTACCTAAAACTAAAACCATACACTCACAAGTTAATGAGTGTTAGCTCGTTGTGGAACTCTCTCTCCCTGAAAACTAAGATAACTAAGATAAAGGTTCTCCAAATCACAAGAGTTGGGTTGCTTTAAAAATATAGCACAAATGGCAGACTTAGTTTTGCCCATGTATCCTCCTCAAAATTTGTGGAGTAAAGTGAAAGGCATTTTGCAAAGTCAGGAGACTAAAGAGATCAATGCTTGCAATCTCAGGGACTCAAGATAGGATTTAGCTGAACTAAATCCTTTGGAATAACTTTAAAGCAACTTAGATGGTTCAATACCAGAATAATAATACACTCCAAATAAATCAGGGAGTTTTAGGTGCATCCTAATTGTGCCAATTTTAATGTAGAATTACTCAAAAACAAAACATCAACTACTATTTATGCTTCATATCAGTTCCTACTTAAAAAAAGCTCTGATTACTAAGAAAATCCATAATTGACCATTCTTTCCCGGAGATCTCTGATTGTCCACAAAGATTTTAATCCTGGTTCCTTTCTTCTTTCCAGCCCTTGCAAATCAGAACAAAGTTCCCAAGACATTATTTAAAAAAGAAGTTGCCAATACAAGATTAGTTATACAAGCCAATGAAGCCATTAATTAAAAGAGAAGAGGAGCAGATGAAATTCACAAATGCCTTTAAGTAGCCTCCAGGGTCATGTGTGTCAATACCAAGGAAATGCCCTAGACCATGTGGCATAAAAGCAGCACCTAAGCGTGCAGCCATCATGTGATCAACAACAGTGTGTGTGTATGTCATTGTGTTATAGGGATGAATTTTACTGCTCCTCCAGGAAAATCAATGGCCTGTTATATTGAATTAAATGCAAATGTCTATTTCATTCAGAGTGTGTGTGTGTGTGTCAATAGAATAGGTCCATTTCATTCAGATGAAGATATATCATAGGAATAAAAGTGCACTGTATGAACTTATAGCTAATAGGAAGGTAGGAAGGTGCTATATAGTATAGCTGATATGTTTTTTTTTCCAGTTACTGTATGGATACATGGAAGGATTAGTTACTTAATAAATCATGCTACCTCCTATTTTATAACCAACTTTATTCTATTGCTAGGTGTCATCTATAATCACTAATTTTTTAAAGAAGAATCCCATATCATGTTCTAAAATAACACCAGAGAAGATATCTACCATCTTCAGAGGGTAAGCCATGTTGAGGCTGTGGTAGTCTAGGAGGTTCCCCTAAGGCCTTTAGATTCTCCGGAGCTCTAAAATGTAATTGTCTGCACCAGAAAAAAAAAAAGTTTGAGTCATAACTAGAAGTTAAGCATATTTTTGATTCATAGAAGCTAAGCTTATTAATCCTTCAGTCAATGAGTAGTCCAACAAAATTGTCAAGATAAATACTTTAGTGCATATACACTCGAGCAAACAGTGACAAATCAGTTCTGTAATGTTCCAGGCTAAGTGTGCTGGTACGGAATTAAATCAATCATAACCCAGAGGTGTCCTAGTAATTGATAGTTAGGTGAATTCCATTTAGTCATTATTTAATGCATGAATTATAACTTCTGTATTGAAAAGAAAAAGAAAATTCACTGAAAGGAGTGGAACCTTTGCTTACAATTTCATAACAAATCTAATCACCCTACACTAATTATATCTAAAGCAACATCTCTACAATGGTCACATTTTGGTTTGCCGATTGTAATGTAAAATTCAGGATTAGATATTTTCAATTAGAAAATATGAAAAGGCCAAACTATCATGACTTCTTAAGTTCTTAACTTGGAAATTAACAAGCTGGTCTGTATTTAGTAAAAGCTGTAATAGCTGGAACCATTACAGAGGTGTGGTTCCAGAAGTAGCTAAGCCAAAACAATATTGATGCCAAAACAGGTCTGCATAAAAAGTTCTGCAACCTGTCTGGCGGAAATATTCAGCAAATATTCTATATAATCCAGAAAATTATGAGACCAGTGAGATTAAAAAGGGGGATTCCAGAGCTAAAATTCCATTAAATATCAAAGCCTAATACTTCTGGACCTGCACATACGAACTGAAGCAAGACAACTCTTTTGCTGTCAAATTTGACAGCAAACAAGAACAAATTTGAATTTAACCAGCTCCTCTTACTTGGTGGTATGTCTAAGCCTCTGAGCAATGCTTTGACAGGTGTAGATAGCTTCCTGCAACTTCACTATTCAGTGCAACATTTCACCAAATAGTTGGTGTGCTAAAACGAAAAATATGGCAAAAATCTTAACGGTGCAGGAAAGAGGATTCATACATTTACACAAAAAAATTGAATCGTTAGTAGCCATCTATCTAAACACTGATGTGAAATTCAGTAAGGGAAAACAAGTAAAGAAGTCGAAACCCATGGAATTTGGACAAGGATAGCAAAACCCAGATTTAGATTAAGCTGTAAATCCCCTTTCACAAGTAGGGTACTTTTTTTCCAACAAAACAAGGAAGAAAAAGCTGACAAAAATGACAACGAGAGTGTTGAAGAAAATCGTGAAAGGCAGGAACAAATTATGTGGTGTTTACCTGAGAATTGATGGTTGCAGAGGCTCTAAGGACTACACTGCACATTGACGGCGGATTCGGGAGTGAGTGGTGTGAGAGGGACGCTGAAAGGGATGTTGAGAAGTGAGAAATAGCAAGTGAGTATTAGGTTTCCAAATTTCCTTCTTATATATATATATATAAAATGATGAGTAACCGATGGAATATTTTCCTTCGGAATACTCAGTCGGAAATAAGCGTTCTTTTTTTTAGTGTTTTCAATTATGTATACATATTAATATATGTGGCAGCACGAGGATTTCGCAGTGTTTGGTGATCAAGAAACAAGTTGTAAAGTGCATGTCATTCTCTCTCAATTACATTTAAACACATCACTTTTAAATAATACGTTTTAGAGGCACACAATATATAACCAGTATTTCAGAAGAGTATATATCGCACAAGTGCACAACTATGCATTTCAAATCATGCTGTGTGCCTCGTAAATTAATCAATGAATCACCTGCTGCAATGATGGGGGAAAGAGAAACGTGAGGAATCTGTTAACAGAGTTACTTAAGGAACATTCATTCAGGGACTAACATAAATGACGGAATAATACACACTTTGGGAGATTATTTTTTAATTTACTTCCATCGAGAGACTAAAGTACAAGCCCTATATAAATTTAGGAACCCAAATGGTGATGATTTACTGAGGTGCATCACCGTGTATCCTTCCAAAAATTTTAATAAGCTTTTTCCAGTCCTTTGCTTCTGCCTTCATTCCAGAAGAATAAGAAAAGAAAAATAAAACAACGCAGTATCAAGCGGAGCTAATTAACATTCTGGTTTATTAAAATCAAACAGTTGTCCCAACAAAATTGTATGAAATCCAATATTATTATACATGGAAAGAAAGAAATGAGAGGGAGAAAACATATCAGTAATTTATTAAAAATAGGTTTAATAACTAGCTATAAAAACAAACACTTTCTCACGGTGATGTTAATCCAGTTACACTACCGGAAGGTTTTAAAAAACAGTCTGCAACTATGATTTGGACTGTAATATCGAGATTTTTGATCTTCTGCAATCGTAATTGGAACCGTATTAGTCGTAATTGTCCAAGATTTGTCACGATATCAACAAATGCCATGAAATCTCAATAAAACCGCCATCGATATTTAAAACATTGACGTCTACCCTATCCATTTCATGATCCACTAGTAACACTTCCATTGAATATTTCAATGGTATCACCCTGTGCAACATGGTGCCAACGGAAAGACCTATCATCATCCATAACATTTTGCTTGTAAATGAAGAAATACCCGTCTTGTGGCAAATGAAACTGAACCCTCTGATGCAACTTCTGCAATTCCTTCCTCAGCTCTCCCACTTTATCAGATGCATTCACTTCCACCGGAACCTTCTTCGTCCCGCTCTTGGGCAAAACCATCAGCTTTAGCCTCTTCAACCCCGGAGACACCGCCGTGGGCGACGGCCGGAAACCAATGTCGATCTCGCTGTTCTCTGAAACATCACAGTCTCGCAGCAATTGATGATCATGCAGTTCTGCACCCGTTGAAGAAGCATGCAAGAGCAACCGGTTAACCGGCACCGCTAGGGTTTCCATCTCGTGAATCCTCTCCTTCAGCCTCAAAACAGTGTCGTTCACGTCCACCTCAAGAGGGATGAGGTGCGTTTTGGACGTGGTTTTCACATTGAGCTGAATCTTGATTTGCGCAGAAGTAACTAACTCCTTATTCTCCTCCTTTTCGGGGGTCACTAGGAGTTGAATGCGTGTGTTATGAAGGATTTGGACCTTCCAAGGATCGTCATTGTCATGGAGAACTTGACCATTGAGGATTAGGGTTTGCATGGAGACAGGAATGTTTTGATACTTTTGTATTTTCGCTTTGATTTCGAAGACAGTGTCAAAGTAACCTACTTCCATGGAGAATGACCTCCCTTTTTGAAGCTCAAAAATTACGTCCATGTTGAGAATGATAGCTAGTATTTTTGAATTCGTATCTACACAATTCAAACCTGAATCACATAAATAACTTTTAATTGCATTTGGTGCATGTTGACGTCAAAGTTTAATCAAACATGAACTACAAATAGTGCACATTCAAAGTATCAGGAATTGATTCTTCTCAATAATTACGTCCGTTGTTGAGATTGAATAGTGCACATTGTGCCACTGAAGCCACTCAAATGCAAAGTATTAGGAACAGATTCTTCTCAGTAATCCTACATGTACGATTGACTCATTCAATTTTGTTATAACTAAAATTTAAAATACTAGCAAACTTTTTGCTGCAAATCATACTATTATTATTTCCATTAATTTCCTTTACTTTTAGCGGATGCATAGGATTGGATGTTACTTTCACCCTTGACCAGTTCTTTTTTCTTTTTTGGCTACTTTTACATTTCTGTTTATCTTTATCTTTTCTCCCTCCTGCAACAAAAAAGCATTTTAATAATACTATATAGTCATACTATATAGTCAACAAAAATTATTTATTATATTTACTATACAATATTTTATTATTTTCTACACAAAACCATGATTTTCAACATAGATTTCTCCAATCTATTATTATTATTATTTATGAGTTTTCAAAATTATATTTAATGTTAAAGTAATTATCATAAAATATAATAACCTTGATCAAATATAATAAAATAAGATAAGATCATATGAGAGTAAGATCAAAAGTAAGATATCATAAGAGCACAAAAGATTTTAATCTTAAAGAATGTTTGGTGCATATGAGATAACAAATCAAATAATATTATTGTGTTAAAAAATATTATTATTTTATTTATGTAGTAACTTTTCTTTAAATTATAAAAAAATTACTCAATATTTTTAAAATTATACATTATTGTCCAAATTATTCTATTTAAAATAGATCTGAATAATAATTATTTACAGTTTAATATTTTAATCAATAATATACTTTAAAATTACATCTCAAAATTATTATAAATATATATAAGTAAATATGAGGTATTTCTAAATAGGTTAATAAAAAAATAACTCTCTCTATATAGAATAACGTATAAACTACTAAAGTTAAAACCACTAATATTCAATATATAGGATATAATGACCCTGTATTAAATTCGGGTTCATATGACCGGGTGTCACAAAGGGGGTGTATTTTGGAACTCGGATAAAAGGAGTGTAGATAGCACCTTTTCTAAAACCGGAATCGTGTTGTATGTTAGTTTTAAAGGAAGACCAGGTTGGTTCTTGAACGGGTTGTTGCCATATAAGTGGTGTATATACATAGCACTTTTGGGAAAAAGCGCTGATGTATAGAAAGGAACTTGGACAATGAAGGAAAGAGCGACCGGGTAGTGAACTCGGCTAAGCTCGTGTATTCTTTTTCCTTGAGAAATCGGGTTGCGGTATCAATAGAGCTCGGTAGAGCTCGTGTCTTCCTTTTCTTTTGAGGTCCGAGTTGGGATCACAGATGAGCTCGGATCGGAGGAGCTCGTAGTTAGTTGACTTGTAAGAGCTACCAGGTAAAAAGGCCGGAAGAGCTCGTAACCCCTTTTGATAGAATTACCGGGTTAGGAACCCGGAAGAGGTTGGGAGGAACCTTGGACTTGTGAAGTACCAAGGTAGGAACTCAGATGAGGTTGGATGAGATTGGATTAGGTCGAATGAGGTCGGATGAGGAGGGAACATTGGACGTACTATAGTACCAAGGTCGGGTTCCTAGGCAATCGATTACATAAGTATTTGTAAGCGATTAAAATATTCAGTACTTGCCTGATATTATCTATATATATGTCTCTACCTTTTCATTTTGCAAAAGGTACACGTGTTGACTTTCTGCCAGTTGTTTTGACGCGGGAAGATTCTCTTATTACATTAGGACGCGTGTCAACTTTTAGGCTATTTAAGGTATGTATGAGTGAGATATTTTAGTAGTAACCTAATTTCCACCGTCTTTGCTAAAATACTTTCTCTCCCTCATTCCATATTTTTCCTCCATTGTTAAAGTGAGGAAAAGCTTCCTAGATAACAATTCTCTAACCTAAACACCTTCACATCCAACGTAAGGATTGAAGAGAATCACCATACAAACTAGTTTCCATCCTTTGTTAGTGGTAAAAATCATCAGGCGAGGAGATCATTTCTCCAAAGGAAAGTTAAAGTTTCAACCTTTAAGAGATAAAAGGAACATTAAGGACATCTAAGCTTGGAGAAGTTGTCCTCTAGCCTTCCTTGTGGTTTTTAAGGTAAGATATGTAAGTTTCACCGTATCTTTTGAGTGGGTTATAAAAGGAAAAATGACTCAAATGAGTTAGGGTTGGTTTTGGGCGGGAGTTTCTTAAAAAAATATATGTTTATGAGGTTGTTGTGATGAAGGTTCAACCTTAAAAGCTAACTTTTCTGGGTTTTGGATATTTTGTTATACCCAGATATAACTTTGTGGGGTTACAAGTCACGGGTTGGTTGTATACGGTTGGAATCTAGGAAAAGAACTGGGTTCTTTTCATAAACAGTTGAGAATCATTCTTGATGTCTTTCTTGCCTAGTGTAGAGCTAGATAAAGAAGATATTGGTGGTGGTGAACATGCGGCTAAGAGGATCGATGCTGGAACTAGAGAAGGTAAACTCTCTGTTCTTGGGGAGATTGTATCCCTTGATTGAGTTCCACCATACTCCTGGGGAGTTAAGGTTATTGTATGATGCAGTGTGTGTATTTAAATTGTGTGTTACTGCTTTTTGATTGAAACATATATGTAAATGATTTACAATGTGATATTTGTATTGTGGTTAAGGAAGCCCTCTGGCCAGGGAAGCGGACCATATATGAGAGTGTAAGACTTATCCGGGATGAGCTTCTCGACAATTCATATACATCCGAGTGCATGAGATGTGCACGAGTGCATGCGATGTGCACTAGTGAACTTGTATATCTGTGCTGGAATGGCATGTGGGTGTGATTATATACATGTGATGATTATGAAAGCCGGGATGGCTATGTTTTTATTTTCTTAAAAGGCTTAGATGGTTATACTGCTGTTTTTATTAAAAGGTCGGGTTGGCTATGTGATTTGTAATGCCAATATAAATGCTATGTACTGTGGAAGTGAACCAAGGGGAGATGAGTCTCCAAGAACCCTGAGTTTACTGAGATTGTATCTCACCCTGGTTGGGGATTATATTTTATTGCAGGTAATAGCCATCGAGCGGAGGATGAGGTCCGGAGTAATAGGCCTGAGTAGGGGCTGTTCAGTGAATCTCAATTTAGAGGCCGGGTAGGCTACTAATTGAGGATTCCGGACAAGAGTCTGAGGCTGGGTTCGAGGAAGCGGATTTTGGAAGGCAATCCTTTTTGGAGAGCCTGTTGACTCAATGTTATTGTACTTTTGTAACCCGGTTCTACCTTTTGGAACAGAACCCGGGTGTCTGGATGTATATCAAAATTCCATACATAATGTTTTAGTTGTATTGTATGATATAAGATGACATGTTTTTTAATGCTTCTGTGTTTACTTAATTACGTTAAGTATTTACTGTGCTTATGACCATAATATAATGATAATGAACCGGATGCATACGGAGTCGTTACATAAGACAAGGGTGGAAATATCAATTTTTTAAAAGGGGAATAGTTATGTTAAACTTTATAAAAAAATGACTTTAACATGTTTAATTAAATTATTTAAGCCTTTTTTTTGTCTAATACGACCTTCATGATAACTTATTTATCTATTTTGCAATAAAGTACTATCTAAAAAGGACTTAAGTTAACTTTAAAGAAAAAGGACTTAAGTTTGACGTTAAATACACTTGACTACTTTTGTATGTTAACATGCTCACTGTTTAAAACTAAAATAATATATAATTTTAATATATTATAAAAATTAATATGATGATTTTAATAAAATTTTAAATTTTGAATGACTTAAATCAAACTTTTTTTAAACTAAAGAGGCTTTTATGTGGAATAAGTGCAAAGAGAGAACAGAGAAATGAGGGGTAACGGTGAAGAGAGGAGAGAATTGAAGGGGAGAAATGTGCATCCTTGAGAGTATTTTAGAAACTAGTAGTAAGACATGTGCATTACACAGTTTAAAAAAATAAGTAAAATTAAAAAAATAACTCAAAAAATTATTCAATCAACACGTGATGACGACCGTTTTGTACAATACTATTGACTATTGATAAAGGGACTACAGTTAGGGAAAAGGGTTAGGGACTTAGGGATAGATTTGTAGTTGTAGGTTCTTTTTTGTTTCACTTAAAGAATGGAAGTAGCCTTAGCGGCAGTGGGATGTGAATAACATGGGCCTTCATCCAAACCATTGGGGTATTGCTATTTGCACTACCATTTTGCTAATGGTATTACCCACGTGGGTGCACATTAGCTATATCCCAAAATTTTCCCTTAAGAAATTACACACCAAATTGTGTTTCCATTATGTGAAGAGTAATGAAGAACAGTTGAGAGAAAATAAGATAAAAGGTTTTAATTCTAAAAACTTCTAAAAGTCACTACAAAATATGTTTGTGATAAAATGAAGTGTGTCCATCCAAATAACTAAAATCACTAAAATATAATGACTGAGTCAGTAGGAAATGATGGGCCATAATTAAGCCCAACTAATCTAACTAATTACTAATTACACCAATTTCGCAGCCCAAAATTCAAGTGCAGTGGTTCTGACTTTCAAGCTTAAAATGACCTTCAAAATGATAGAATTGGCATCGACTTATCTCTGACAAACTTGTAGATATTTTCCTTATCTTTCTAGGGACTACTCATATGCACCATTTGGAATTCTGTAGAGCTCTCTAGGTCCTACACAAGAAAGATAGGTCAAGTAAGCAAAAACTCCAAAAAATAGCAACAATTATCAATTAAGCTCACTTGTTTGCCTAAGGCAAAAACTGAATTAGAATGGGAAAATAAAAGTCTAAGAGAAGTCAAATAAGCTAAGAAGAATAGAAAAATATTAAACTAAAAATACTCAATCAGTGATTTGGGATGAAAATAATAATAATGAAAATATGTTTTTATTTTACAAGTGTCCAATGGAATCGTGTTTGCCTTGTTAATATTTTTAACCCCCAATTGCACAACGGAAACATGATTGCGTTGTGAAATTTTCTTACACCCCAAATAACACAACATAGTTGTGTTTTCGTTGTTAATTTTTTCACCCCTAATTGCACAACGGAAACATTATTCTGTTGTGCAATTTTCTTGCACCCCAAATAACAAAACATAATTGTGTTTTCGTTGTTAATTTTTTCACCCCTAATTGCACAACAAAAACATAATTTCGTTGTGCAATTTTTTTGTATTCCAGGTAACACAATAGAATCATGATTTCATTGTGTTATTTTACTTTTCACCCCCACAGTATAATAGAATCATAATTCCATTATTATTTTTATAAAAAAAATAGTTTTTTAAAAAGTAAACTTTAGTATTTTATATTGTAATTTGACAACCATATTTATGACGGTCTGACAAGCCAGTAATATCTTTGTAGCGCTCAATGCAAACTGAACCATTTATTTTGTCAATGTAATCTTGGTCATTGTTGATAATTGATACACGAAAGAACAATACAAGATGGTAATGTGTAACACCTCTAATTTTAAACTAAAAATATTGTTTGAAAATGCTTTAATTTACTTTAATTTATTTTAGAAATACATGTCACTTTTTTTACCGCAACTTATAAATAATAAAAACATCTTCCTATACTATTTTTTAAAAACAAAATGCGATAGTCAAAAATGTTAAATAGTTGCATCGATTTAAAATAAATGCAAATGTAAAGTAATTCAATTTTCATACATAAAAAAAATAAAACTTGTAGTGTCACAAAAAAAAATACTAATACAACACATAATAGTGTGATGATAAACAAAATACATTTTTAATCCCTACTATAACAAAATTCATGTCTATGGATAAAATATCTCTCAAAATACATTAAAATAATAAAGAAACTAGGACCAAAGCAAGCCATTTATCACACTAGAATTACATAACTGACTAAGACATGTCCTCGGAGGAATCAACACTCTCCTCCTCTAACATCAATTTCAATTGTCTCAATAGTTCCTAGTACTCCTCCATCTCCTCGGACAACATGTCTGAATGGTCACTTTGGTCCTCTATAACTTCCACTGGGTGTACTCGATGCACACTGTATTCGGTCTATCAGCTGACACTATGTGGACTTAAGTATGACAGGTGTAAAGTATGTGTTACAGTGCAGGGCCATACCCGCTCTATTTGCTAGCTAAACTAAGCCCGCAGAAGCCTCGGTGTACTTGGCATCGTCAGTACCTAAAAGTTGTTGGTTGCAAGGACTCCTCCGCTCCTAGAATGCCACAAACAACAAGCAATAGTAAAACAAAATTAAAACATATAATCTACATAACCACTACGTGTGGTTATCTAAACAAACAACACTATTGTATCCGAAGCGCATAACTATCACACTTAATTCACAATAGGGCCCAATCACTGCCACCAATCCTCATAGGTCTTGATGGTCTTACAAAAATCATGTTGATGACAGTCGGAAGCAATCGCTACATATGAATACATCGTACACTGACCCCTCATCTCCCAACTCAAAAAGCATAGTCTTAAAGCCCTTAAGGAGTAGCAAAGTGAGGAATGTAAGTTACCCGCACCAACTGAGAGCACCAAATGTCAAGTGGTTACCACTCGCTAATTCCCCTAGGTTCCTTGAACCTCTCCATCCACTATATCCAATGTATCTTTATCCACCATCCATTTCCTCAACGTAACCTCACATTTTCACAGAAGAAAATAGAACCATTGGTTCTTTAATCTCTATCCAATCCTCTTGATTGTTGTCATTGGATCACATGTGTAACCCTCGTGCCACGTGCATCAATGGATGCGTACAAATAAACAAACAAGAAAGAGAGGCAAGGCTTAGGCCTACATACTACTTTCAGGAAACCAATTGTGGCCTTTTAAGCGATAAAATCACTTGTCACACAAATAATTGGACAACATAATGACTGTAATTATAGCTATCTAAACAAACATAACAAACAATTTGTCGACAGTCAAACACCCCTAGACCCAAACCACAACGCGTACAAATAAAAATGACAATATGCAAACACACACATACACACACACACACACACACACACACACACACACACACACACATACTAGAAATAAATTTGCATGTCATAGATATAGTTGTCGGAGTTCACACCCTTCCAATCTTATCATTCAATAATCATAATAAAATACAGGCCCACATTTCAGTAATTTTATCAGCATAGAATTATCACAATTTCAAAACATGCATCAATCATTAGATATTGCATTTATCTCAGTGATATAATAGTAAATAAATCAGCAGTTCCAGAAAATAAGTAATTATAAGATAATTTATACGGAGACATGAATTTCAAATTTAAGCCATCTAGTATCTAAAATCACTTGGTCGCTCGATTTTTCGCAGTTTTGCTCCTAACTTATTTTTAGCAATCTCAGTGCTCCGAGGTCGGGATTTTTGCAAATCTTATATGCTACCCAACATTTTCAAACCTAACAAACTCATTTTTTAAATAAAAAATATAATAAAAATAGTTCATACCTCTATAACTCACAATCCAAATTCGTGACAGATTTTTCATTTTACTAAAGATCCTTAAACTTGTTTTATTTGTAACTTTGGCTAGGAAACTCCGATTTAAGTGAAACTCCGATTTAAGTGAAACTTAAGGCTAAGTCTATGTTTTAACATGCAAAGAACTCATTTTTGGCATAAAAAATTCAAGGAAAATAGCTTAGCATATAGATTCAGGACATGACAAGAAGCTCAAAATTTCATAGCAACAACATGTTCAAGAAAATTCAACAGCAAGCATATAGTTTAAGAGTTGGAGAGACCCCTTTACCTCTGATAGTCTCCACGAAATTTAGAAGGAAGAATGGGGGATTTTAGATTCCAGTTTCCAACCTTCAAGAGTGCAAAATAAGATTTTGAAACTATAAGTGAGAATAAAGCAAGAAAATAAAGTGAAAATCAAGCTTAGAGTTGAAAATGAAGGTCACTTACCTAAGCTTGATGGAAGAAGGGCTCAAGAACACTTGGTAAAACTTGGAAGAAGAAGAAAAATATGGTCTCCTCTTTCTCTTAAAGCTTCAATAAAATTGGAGAACTGGCCTAGACTTTGGCTTTTAAAAGCAACACTTAATGTAGGTGAAATGTTTTGACCAATGGGATTATAGGGCCTAATCCTTATCTTCTTAATTTAAGCACTTTGAATGACCATTAATATGACTAATTGGCAGCTTAGACAACCATTGAGGTGCTCTCCACGAGCTCATTCATGCCTTATATGGCTTCTTGCACTTTTCCAAAACTAACTACAAAAGGATAGAATAGAGTTTTGCCAAAAATTGGTAAAAACTATTTTTGCCAAAACTGGTAAATGTTATCCTAATCTTCTAGATTAGTGTGCTAAATTATTAGATTAGTGTACTAACCTCCCTTGGGATATTTGTACTCAGAGTGAACCTTGCATAGAGTCCACTCACAGAGAGACAAATTATATTGCGACTCAACGCATGGTGCAATTCTTACGCATATGCAAATTTAACTCAGACAGTTTCTATTTTTTTGTCAAGCTTTACTAACTCAAGCACACACACACATATAGTACAAAATTCTATGATTAAAAACATATAACTACTCAAATAAAATTCATACATGCACATATGACACAACACATAGTTTCCTTTGTCAATCTGAGTTATAATTTTTCAAGGTGTTACAACTCTAACTTATTTTAATTATTATACATCATATAATTAGACACTTTAATTAGTCACCAACTAGTTAAACTAAAATTCTATTTTTAAACTAGTTAAATAGTCATTTATGAAAATGCCTCTCCACTTCAAACTCTTATGACTTAATTACCCCTTTTATAATTCTGTGGAATTTAGATCACTATTAATCAACTTTAATTATCCTCACTTAATTTATAATTTACTTACATTAATTACTAATTTTATTTCAAGCTTCTAATTTTTATTTCTAGACCAAAATCCAATTATTAACATCTAGGTCATTAATGAGTTAGCCATTATTTGACCAGAGAATTTTCTCTAAATTATTCTATTTCTTTCTAGACTTTAGCCTAAAAACTTAAGAGTTTAACATGCATAAGTATCCTATGGTAATATCTCATTTTATTTACCATTTCAACAGTTTAAAAACACTACCCAATTGCACGACAAAACAATAACATTGTATACCACACACATGAAAAATTGGGATGTTACATAATGAATACGAGTGGTTTGAGAGTGCTCAATGCATTGTGTTGGATCTTTCACCATATTGGATTGAAGATGGGATGAGTAATTGTTGTTGTGTGATGTGGTATCAACTTCTAAGGGAGTATTATTTGAATGTCCTAATGATCCTAAATTAATTAAAATTAGTGAGGAAATGTTACTTGCTGCTTTGAGAAAAGCAATTACGGATGCCATTGGAGGTGGAAGAAGCTTATTTGAGAGCTTTTCATCTTAAACTTGTATATGTAGGTGATGGTTGTGTTGAGTACAATTGTATGGAGCTTAAAGATGACAATCAAATGGGAAAGATGTTTTTCATCTTTTCATAGTTTAGTTCTAAAAGTTTGATCAAGTTGTATGCAATGGTTAGCCAATCAACGGAAGAAATTTGTGTGCTGCTACGTAAACCAAGAAAACTAATATATGCTGAAGAGATAATTGCTCTGATGAGTGGATCAATGGCGACAACAAGCTATAATGAAGATGATAACTCTATTTACTCATGTTTTTAATTGATGAAATTTATGTTAGTTGTGGTTGTTGTTGTTGTTTGTTTTCTGAATTTAATCGAAATTTCGTCTGTTATTACATTACTAGGCGTGTGTTGTTTAAACATAAAAATAAGACAAACGTAAACTGCTAAAAATAAGTTCATAGAACATACAAATAAGTTTATATAAAAAAAACATCATAAGTAGAATACATAATAATAAAAAGAATAATACAAAATGACAAATGTCCTGAACAAATGTCCTCACGTGCTCTTGTGGCCACCTCCTTTGCCACATTTTTTGGCTTTCTTCCTTGGTGGCAGCCACTCCTTTGTTGAGCTCCATCCAGGGACAAGACCCTCTTGTTCCATCAATATAATTTGTTGTATGACGTGATGACTATCTATGCCTTTAGGTACATCTTTCATGTCTAGTAGTCTCTGCATGGACACAGACATCATTTGGAATCGATCCTACATAAATATTTAACAATACAATTAGTAATTATTTTTCATTAAAAAAATAAAACAAAATGATGAAAATATTGTTTGCATTACCTGACAAGAGTAAACAACACCTGGTACATAATATGGCATTTGACCACCACCAAGCTAAGGCAGAATATGTACAAGACAATGTAGTTGTTCTCCCTCTTGTGGAGAAATCATGTATGGATGTGAATTCTTGTAATACCAAGGCAGGTATTCTAGAGTGTAGGCCCATGGAGCCCCATGTGGAACAACCTCACCCACCACCACCACATGTTACTCCCACTCGACCTATGCCTCACAACACTTCCCATATGTAGCATGATGCCTGGATGGGGGCAAGGGAATCCTTTGTATGTACTGGAACTGCCTCAAAACCCTCTTCGATAGATATGGTTGCATGTATGTCCTAACTCTGATGTAGCCAGAGTACAATTTCTGGTCCTCAAAAGGTTTAAGGTCTCTATGCCATGCATTTAGAGACCAGACAATATCAGTCATATGCAACTGATTCAACAATGCCTTGGTCCCAACAACCTTACCAGTACCCCTCAATGGCAACCACCTAGCCACAAACGGCTTCCCACAATCATAATCCAACACCTTTTCAATATAAGGAATGGTCGACAGATGCTCAAACATCGATGCCTATAAAATATGAAATATATTTTTAGCGCCAGGTAGTACAAAAAAAAATTATGTATACAAAAAAATGTTCTTACCATGGGTAGACTCATATAACCTCCCATCTGCTTGGTGCTATACTTGCAAGCATATGACAGTTGGTCATAAAGATAAGCTAGCGTAGTTGTCCCCCAAGTGTACTCGTTGTTGTGATCCAGATCACTGAGATACTACAAGTAGCAAATGTGTACATGTGTAAAGTTATTCTTGGCAAATATGGTATTACCGAGCAAATGCAACAAATATGTCTTAGCATTGGCAACCCAAACGAATGACTCACTGGCAACGTAGGTGTGATACAACCTCTATAACCAAGTCAGCGTCAACCTATTGCTTGATGACGTTGTAGCATCTGCCTCCTGGTCTGTCATAATGCCAATCTTTGGCCTTAATAGACCTCTAATCTCCTTCCTGGTGTAGGTCGTGTCTGTGTGATCAAGGAAATGACCCAGGATAAGAAGATGTAAAAGTCATGACACATCATCAAGGGTGATGGTCATCTCTCCAAGTAGAAGGTGGAAGGAGAAGGTTTGACTATGTTATCTCTTAATAAATGTGTTGATTACGCCTTTATTTGCAAATATGTACCATGACTCATAGACCCTTCAACCCTGATGTATCCACATACCTCTTCATCATCACCTAGGTAGGTAGGAAATAACATTGTCACCATGGCTGACTAGCTTTAGCTTGTCTCAGGGCTAACTACGTGGTCCTTATAGGACCGAAGCAGAGTCAAATCCATAGGGCATCCTCCAAAAAGGGGTCTGATGACATGATCAGCAGGTGGTATATATGCCTCTGTCCCTAACTTTGGCTTTGGTCGTGCCTCAACCTACTACTACTATTATTGAGTCAAGTCTACATCATAGCGTGCTGACACAGTCACATGTTGCCTTTTTCCTCATCATCTGAGACATAGTTAGTACGCTTCGTACGAGCTATCTTAAAAAAATAAATAAAAATTAAAATTAGAAACATAAAATATTAATTAAATAATTAAAAAACAAAACAACAAAAAATCATTTCACAATGGAATTATTATTTTGTT
The DNA here is from genome assembly GCA_013407115.1 of Glycine latifolia. Classification (NCBI taxonomy): domain Eukaryota; kingdom Viridiplantae; phylum Streptophyta; class Magnoliopsida; order Fabales; family Fabaceae; genus Glycine; species Glycine latifolia. The sequence continues at coordinate 8,260,602 of CM023960.1, forward strand.
GTGTTATTCATCCAATAACACAATGAAATTGTATTTCTGTTGTATTTTTTTTAAAAATCAATCCAACAAAAATACGATTCTATTGTGTTATGGGTTGAGAAGTACAATAGAATCATACTTCTATTGTGATTTTTGTTTGAATAATAACGCAACATAATCTTATATCTATTATGTTGTTTTCAAAACAAAAATAACAATACAACGAAATTACGATTTCATTGTGTTATGGGTTGAGAAACACAACAAAATCGTATTTCCCTTATGATTTTTGTTTTGTTTTGAAAATTACTATAATGAAAATACAATTTTGTTGTGTTTCTCACCAGAACATAATGAAATCATACTTATGTTGTGTTGTTTTCCAAAACAAAATAAAAATATAACAAAAATACAATTTTGTTGTATTTTGTGTTAAGAAACACAATAAAATCTTATTTTCATTGTGTATAAAAAAATAGAAAGAAAAACTTATAACCACATGAAAATGAGCTAAGAAAGTTGTTGAAACTTGAAGGAGAAGAGTGTAAAGGTTAGGGAAAGAAGGGAGAGAGACCTTGGAGGAAAGGGGAAATGATGGTGAGAAGAAAAGAGGGAAGGAAAAAGGATAGGTTTGTGAAAAAGACACAAAAGAATATTTTTTATTTATTTTCACTTTTTTCAAAAAGTGATAATAAAAATAACAAAAATGATAGTAAAAGTATTTATTCCCAACCATGGAAAACCCACACATGCCTATTCAAAAACGTATCCAACCGGATGGAATCCAAAATAAATAAATAAATTCCCCGTCTGAATCATGTGAACGTCAATCACCACGTTTCACAAATACAATCTTTTGACTTTTTATTTGGTTACACACAATCTTTTGACTTAATTTTATTATTAATTAGAAAATCATTTTGTGGAAAGGAAAAAAAAAAAGGTGAAACGTGAAACCGTGAAAATGAAATAACTTTGAACACGTTGTCATACGAGCCTACAGTTGACAAAATCCTAATAATGTACTTTGAATGGACCATTCACCATAGATATTTTGGGTTGAGATGGATGAGTGCTCGTGAACCTGCCAACTCAACTTCAGTACCAATAGTTGAAGTACCTGTCTCTCTATGTCACCAACGATTGGCCAAACACAATGCCATCAAAGCAAGCGTTGTTACCCAAATAACCAACCTCATACTACAATATAAACTCTTCACATTAACACAATCAAATATCCTAAGAAATTTGTTAACGAGTATGTTTAGAAGATTCGTTAAAAAATTAAAAAAATTAAAAATAAAATATTTATTATAAAAATTATAAGAAAATAAAAAAATTACAAACGATAAAATTTTACAGTATTTTAATAAAAAAAATTTCAATGCCCTAAAAATACGAGTTAATATTTATCACGTTCTAAATTAAGAATTTTTTTCTTAATAAAACTAGCTCAATTATTTCACACCATATAATAATCACTTCCAAACAACCGCGCTAAGGTTGGAACTTGGAGTAACTTGTGTCTGTGTCTGTTTTTCCAGAGTCATGGCTATGGCTGGAGCTTTGAGTCTCTCCCAATTTCCAGTTCCTGGGTCTGTTTCTTTGCCCAAGAGAAGAATACCCAGAAGAAGCTTTTGCATCGGGGGCATGTCAGAAACCTCTTCCACTTCCTCTGTGAGCACCCAACAAGAAGAACCAACTTCTGATGATTCGTCAGTGACAATTGCTCCTCCCCCCAACTTCAAGCCCCCTGAGCCTAAACGCTTTGCAATCAGACCTGACAAGACCAGTGAAGTATTTGGAGCTTTGCTTCCTTTGCTCTTTCGCTTTGCTACCGGAGTTTTCGTTTCTGGGTAACTATGCTCCCTTTCTTCATATTGGTTTCTCTTTTGTTGTCACAAGCATACCTAAATTCTAACGTCTAAGGCCTTGTTTGTTTTCTAGTTTCTGGTTTTCTAAAATTTGTTTGTTCCATCAGCGTAAAGTGTTTGTCCCATGAGCATGGTTCTTCTTTCTAAAAATTTGTCTCAACTTGAAGAAGAGAATGAGGAAAAGATCCCCTGCCGATTCAGTTTTTGGGTTTTTAAAACACTTGTTTTGGAAATAATTTTAAAAACTTGATTGAATATGGATGATAAATTGATTGCTGAGTAGTGTAAAATTAATTAAGAAAACAGCTTTTAGAACAAAAGGGTGAGAAGTGAATCTGGAAATTTAAGGTTGACTTTTTTTTTTTTTTTTGTAACAATAAAATTTTATTTTCTTAAACGCATATGGGGTTGAATTCCTAGTCTGTATCTAGTTTGGGCACAGTATTGCTTGGTTAGAGATTTTGATAGTTATTGAGTTGAAGTAACTATATAGGAGGAGTGGTGGTAAATATTATCAGTTGCTTGAGTTGGTTATGTACTTGACTACATGTGTGATGTTTATAACACAAGCTAATACATAGAGAAAACTCTAGATAAATGGTTGCATAAGCATTATTTGATGTTTCAATAAGATAGAATTGACAACTGCCAGAAGCATCTGAATTGGTTGGCGTTATGTTGTGGCTTTTCTGATAGAAGGATCATGATACTATGAAAGACTAGTTGGAGCTGGCTTCCCTTGAAAGATTGTTTAGAATTCTACGTCATAAGATTGGTGTCAGCATATATATATATATATACATTCTCTGATTAAAGTATGCAACTAAATTTGAAAGTAGATTCACTTCTAAACGTATTGTATTACAATTGAACATATTTTTAATTTATTGTGTTTGTCTAGGGATATTGAGTAAAATTTATATTTGCTCAAAGAAGTAGAAGATCATAATTAAGAAATCTTGTTTTGATTTTGGGGTTTTCCTTTCTGTTGATTGTAAAATGATCCTTCTGAATGCGTAAATGATTCATATGATTATGATTCAATGTATGATTGTATACATAAAGCAAAACAGTATTCGAAAACCAGCCCAACATAATTTACTGCCAGACTGCAGATTTCGTGGAGGTGATTTTGGGTGTTCTAAAAGGACTGTGTTATATGTAAAAATATATCAAGATACTGGCTGAAGTTTTAAACATTTTGTGCTTTTTTTGTGCCATGGCAGGTATTCTTTTTCAATTGTTTCTAAGGATGAAATTCCTCCAGACGAATATGCTTTGGAACTTAATGGTAGCACCTACATTCTCTTATGTTTAGTGCTCATTTAGGTCAATTAAATATCTGGTTGACTTGCAAGTGTTACATGGCTAGAGGAAAAACAGTGTTACCTGTTATTATCTGGATCATTATTTTTCCGTTGGTTAGTTTTTCCCCGAAATTTGGCTACAAAAATACATGTCTGTGTGTGTGTGAAATATTTCAAAAGATCTCTTTAGCTGTCTTACTGGTAAAGAAATATTATCAGATATTTAAAATTATACATATCTCTTAAGAGGCAGCAATGCTTATAAAGTTCCCAAATAAAATTACAACCATTCATCTTGTCTGGTTTGAGTGATAAAGATTCTGTTTTGAGGTGATAGTATCTCTGCACTTTGAAAAGGAGCAGAGGACATTTTAACCTGGTGAGGAGAGCATGTTGCATGGTTTTTGGACCTATGAAAAGGAGTAAAAGGAGACTAAGGACATTGGAAAGTTATTAAAATGGACTGTATGGTGAATGATATCCCCAAAAATTTGTTTTTTTACTTAGTCCAACGGCATTGTCTATGTGATCCATGTAACAGACCTCACTTGGTGGGATAAGGCTATTGTTATTGTTGTTGTTAATGATAGTTTCTTTACACTTTTATTGTGGCACATTCCTATGTTTTCTGTGACGTACAATTTGGAATAATTTTGAATCCCCCACCTCTTTGTATTTTTTGCTTATTCCTCTCCTTATTTTTCATGTTAACATTAGTAGTATGATTTCAGGCATTACCATAAAAGAAACTGCAAAATTAGGCCCTCGCCCAGAGAAGCCTATTGAGATATATGAATTTGAGAGGTACTCTATTTTCTGTGACACTAATTTAAAAATGCTGGATTTATTCTCTTTGCATTCATGCATGGACTAAATACTTCCTTATTCCTTCTTCTTTTCCCAATGCAAAGTTAGATAACTAGCTTTCTATTTTGCCTTCGTACCTTTACATTAGACTTTTGGCTTTTTACATTCCACACTACAGAATTCGCTAATTCCAAGTGCTGTTTTGTTCTTTGATTATATGCCATCTTGGACCATATGCAGCTGTCCATTTTGCCGAAAGGTATGAATTTTTAATGATTCAAATAGACTTCTTTCATGTCTTGGTGTAAACAACTGATGGGGTTACTGTTAGGGGAACTTTTTGGGGGAGGGGGGGAGTATAATGCATGTAGTTGGCTGGATACAGACTTGTTATTGTGTGAAGTGTAAGTACCAAAATGGATTTTCATGATGAGTCATAACCTCTTTACTATCATTGAAATCTTA
>CM023960.1:8265043-8301624 GCA_013407115.1 Glycine latifolia
AAGATTCATTATGCTCATCTTTTGATTCTTGGAATCTGAGTGTGGAGATTAGCATGGTAGCTCACTTGACAAAGGATGAACTCTAATCCTGCTCTCCACTATCAGGATGAATTGCTATATTTTCCTTTCCATTTATCTGTTGGATAGAACATCTTTAAGATTCATTATGCTCATCTTTTGATTCTTGGAATCTGAGTGTGGAGATTAGCATGGTAGCTCACTTGACAAAGGATGAACTCTAATCCTGCTCTCCACTATCAGGATGAATTGCTATATTTTCCTTTCCATTTATCTGTTGGATAGAACATTAGGCATAATAACAAACTTGTCTTAGTGACATTCTTTGTTGTGGGCTAATATTGGACTCCTTACAGGTTAGAGAAATTGTTGCCATTTTGGACCTTGATATTCTTTTCTATCCTTGTCCAAGAAATGGCCCAAATTTCCGTCAAAAGGTTCTAGAGATGGGTGGCAAACTGCAGTTCCCCTACATGGTAAGATTGATTCCTTAAATCAAACAACAAAACAAAATTAGTTTTTTGTTATGATTTCTGATGTATTTTAAAAAGATGGGACTAAAGTTGACTAATCTAAACTACTTGGATGAAATTAATGAAAAAATTATGGTGTAGTTGTTCAAGAATTCTTGTGCATTCTTACATTGTCATTGGCTCCTAAGCTTCAAATTTTAAAGAAAAATGATTATATCTGATAGAGTTCAGGAGGATCTACTCTCTGGACATTTTCCTATGATAAACTACTTTTGATATTCTGTTCATATAAATATCATTTGATGATGTGTGATGACTTAAATCAAATAGCACAAACAATGATCTAAAGATGCAGTAATAAATTTCTCCATAGAGGTTGCTGCTGAAAGCTTTGCCATACAATACTTTTTATCTTTTTCTTGTTATCTATGTATCTATCATCACTTTCCTTATCTTGCTTCATGAGGATTACATAGTGTTTTTGAGTGAGAACTGAGAAATAACATTTTTCTTTTTTTATTGGTTTCAGGTTGACCCAAACACAGGCGCTTCAATGTATGAATCAGATGACATAATTCGGTATTTGGTTGACAAATATGGTTTGTGTCTTCCTATATATACCCTTTTCTGTATTGTGCTTATGCCATGTATTCTTTTTTCCTGTTGCATTTCAATCTATAAAATATAATTATATATATGGAGAAAATTATATTATTTTAATAATCGATTAATGTAACGTAATCAAAATCAGTCTTTGTTTGGGTAAGTTTGCTAAAAACCAATTTTAAGATAGTTGGAGAGAAACAATTACTGCCTATATACATTTCGGAAATGTGCATTTGGTCACTTACAAACATAAAAGAAGGAAAGTTTAGATATTTCCTTATTTTACATATCTCGGAAACCATCTTGCTGTACTGCATATATATGCTTAAGCAATATAACATTGTGCAAGTATATTCTTTTCATTTTTAAGAGCATTACTAAATCTGTGTGCTTTACACAATTGAGAGTATCCCATTTTTTAGTGTTTTGTCTGTTATGTAGGTGATGGAAACGTCCCTCTATCTTTATCACTTGGATTTTTAACGGTTAGAACCTGGCCCCACCATCATTGGTTTTTCACTAGAAAGTTGAATTGTATCATCGATGATAGTATCTAAGGCTATCTTTTTTGCAGACACTAACTGCTGGTCTTGGTATGCTTAGTCGTATTTCAAAGGTATTGTCTAACTTGTTTCCTTTTCTTTTAAGTAGAGGTGTTTAGTGTTCACTAAAGTTTATTGAAAACAAAAGTAGTCTTTTCTCCAAAATAAATCAATGGAATTATTAGCATATGCTAGGATGGCGGATACATACATGAATTTCATTTTTAGTTGTCATTGAGATTTCACTTTTATCTGTGCAAAAAATACTTTAACTATTGGATAATTGTTTTCAGGGGACTACTTATACTCCAGCGAAGTTCCCTCCAAAGCCACTTAAATTATGGGCATATGAGGTTGGTCCACAATATACAAACCATACATTCTAATGCTTAATTAATTCAGGACTTTTATCTCCAAATTATAGATCAGCATGCATGATAATGTAGCCATTATCTGCTGGAACAGAATTTTAAATTTGAAATACTTGTTTCTTTTAGGGGTCTCCTTTCTGCAAACTTGTACGTGAAGTACTTGTGGAATTGGAGCTGCCACACTTGCTTGTCAGGTAAAACTCATGTTTGTGAGCAACCAACTGTTAGATTTGATTCACAATTAATAAGAATTTTTTTGGGGGATTGTTATAGAAAACTTAATTTGTTGTCATTCACAGTTATACAACTACATTTATCTTATGGAGCATTCTTGAATCGTATTCTTTGGCCATTGGATGAAGAATTATTACAGTTTTAGTGGGGTAAAATATGTTATAGTTCCTTAAATCTTTGGTCAAAATTGGTTCAGTACCTACATTTTAAAAATGGTAGTTTTGGTCTTTATATTTTTGAAATGTAGTAGATTTTGCCCCGATTATGTACTTCATTTTGACTTGACCAATGGCGAAATCCACCATATTTTACAAATACAAGGACCAAAACTACTATTTTTAAAGTGTAGAGACTAAAACCAATTTTAACCAGATCTTGAGAGACCCAACATATTTTACCCATTTTATTGACTATATAGTTGCTAGCTTTAATAGTTATATGTATATCCAAAGAGTAATAAATAAAAATAGTAGTTGTATTTTATATACACTAGGGGTCTGTAGGAGGCCTTAAGTAAGCAACCTTACCCCATTTGCATGGAGTTTACTTCCATGACTTGAACCCATGACCACCACCCGCAAAGAGCAAAGCTCATCCACTACACTTCCTCTACATTAATTAGGAAAAAATATTCTTTCTTTCATTGTCATCAAGTGAATTGTATAACATTGATTTATTGTTTGTGATTCTAACTAAAGTGTCATACAAAAAATGAAGAGTGAATTGAGTGATGCAGCGCATACTTGATGGACTTTTTTTCTTAAATGTATTTTTCTTTATGTATACCCCAAAATTAGTTTTCCCCCTTTATATATCACTTCATTGTTAAACTCCTTGGTTTAATCTTCATTGGTGATTTATAATGCATTGTCCAATTTTCATAGACATGCATGCATATATGTATCATATATACTTTAATTTGTATTATGCATAGTTGTGCTATATGTGTGTATTATGTATGCGTTTGTGTTTACATAATGACTTACTTTCATGTTTCATTTTAGTTGTGCTCGGGGTAGCCCAAAGAGAAATATACTATATCAGAAAACTGGAACTTTCCAGGTACTTGATTTTTCTAGTGAGTTTGTCAGGTTTATGCAAAAAACAGTTGTTTCATGACATGGTAGTGGTTTATGAATGATGGTGAGTTTATGGTTGTGATTCACACTCACAGGCACCTTTTTTGGAAGATCCAAACACTGGGATAGAAATGTTTGAAAGTGCAGAAATCATAGAGTATCTAAGAGCAACATACGCTCTTCAGTAAGTGATGCTATGATAGGGAGAGGCTTGTGAGGGTTTTTAAGTAAATGTAATTGCTAATGGTTCTAACGGGTAAATCAAATTTTCTCTATATAGAAATTTCAAATAGTGGAATCAAGTGCCTCAATATTCAGCAATGGTTTGAGGTGGTTAAAAATGTCGGTTGCAAAGTGGGAATCTGTTTCATTCTTCTTTTTCTTCTTTATTATTGTTATTATTATTTGGGTCTCTTTTCATTCATTAGTACTGCACCTATAACTCTGCAAGAATAACTACATAATAACATTAATGCCCTTGAAAATGATTATCCATTCTTCAAGTTTGAACATATTATTATTGTGTAAATTATAAAATAACAAATGGGTTGGTTTATTTGCTCTTTCTATGTGTTGAAACACGTGCCATAATGAGATTTAGTTTAGGACTTCCATGTGCTGAGAATTATTAACACCAAAATTGTGAGATTCTGTTGGAGATTCCCTCATCGATTAGATATGGCCTAAGAAGAGTCTATAAGTAGGATAATTTTCTTCTTATAAGCCGATTTTATAAGTTTAAATTAGGCCTCTAATTCACATTCTTTAAGAGTTGCTTTCAACTTCTAAGTATGCTCTGCCAAAACCTGATTTGATCGATAACTTTCCACCCATCGAGTGACATTTTTTTTTGCCTTGGAGATATTTCATGCACCATACGTTATATACTTTATCCAGCATACTTTTAAGAATTATGAACCTGAGCTCAGGGTAGAAGATCCACTGCATCTTTGAAATGAATTCGTTGACAAAATTATGTTATGAAGTTCTACATTTATAAATAAAGACTAAATTATTCCTTAAAAAAATAAAGACTAAAATGTTATGAAATTAATAAATTCGTTGACTAAGTTAATATAAAAAGGATTATTTAATGATTAATGGAAATTTTATTAAATATAACAATTAAATTATTATCAAGTTGAAAAATTCAAAGACTAGATTGTTAAGAAGTTAATGATTCATTGACTAATTAAATATAAAAAGACTATTTAACATGAAATTAAAAAAATTATATTATATTATGTGCAAGTAACCTTTTATAAATAAATACAAAATTATTCTTACAAAAAAGAATAAAGACTAAAATGTTGTGAAGTTAATAAATTCGTTGACTAAGTTAATATAAAATGACTAATTTAACATGAAACTGCAAAGTTCAAAAATTAAATTATATGCATGCAACCTTTTAAGAATAAAATTAACACATGCTACCACTTTTGAAAACTATATATTTAATCTTACTTTAATTTTCACGTTTAGTTATTAAACATATACAAAATTTATATTAAATTTCTTATATTTCTATATATATGTTGTTTATAATTTTGTGATTTATTTTAAATGTGTGCGTGTGTAACGGCATTATTTAATTTCAAAATACAATAGTAAAAATTTTAAAATAAATTTTAATTTAAACTTTGTCTATTAAATAAACTTTACAAAGTGTTACTTTCATGTTACGAAAAATAAGAAAATGAGAATAATAAATTTAGTATGATAAAATAATTAAATAATATATTATGTATTCTCTTTTATTTATTATTCAAAATTAGATAAAAGTCTTTATACATGAATATATTTTAATTCTTCTTATTTATTCCCCTTAGCCAACTTGATCGCTTCACAAGATAAATGATATATAAAAGAATAAAATAGGAAATAAAAATATAAATAAGCAACCAAAAATAGATTTTAGCCTATATAAGATTATATTTTTTATTTTAAATTTACTTTTTACTTTCAAATAAATCATTGGTGCCTTCAAGAGCCAAATTCGGTGAAGAGGAGATTTGGAAAAATAAGTGAAATTTGATACAGTAAGTGTACTTAGAGGTTATTGATGCATAGGAAGCTAAAATAAATTTATGTTATAATGTCACATTATCTTTTATAAAATTATATTTATTTATATATTATTTTTCTTTTTAAGTTTTAAATTTAATGTTTAAAATAATATAAAATATTACTCTCATGCATATAATTTGCTATTAATTAATAGAAAATAAGTTTAAAATTATATGCATTAATTGTTATTAATTATTATACATTGGGTATCATAAATGTTTAATATGAACTTGTCACTCATACTGAAAGTCTCCTTAACGATGATGATATAAATATATGTAAAGAATATTTTAAATCCACAATTGATAATTTCAACTCAATCGGAGAGAAACAAAACAATAAGAGAAATGATAAATTTCAATGTCAAATCCATTTGGTTGTTGCCAATTCTTGCAATTTGTGTGTTATCTCTTTGGCATGACCACAAAATGGTAGTTGCAGAGGATTGTGCGGAAGAATTGCGTGGTCTTAACATAGAGTGTATGTATTATATGAACAAGGACGATCCAACATTGATAAATCCCAATGGTAGGTGTTGTAAAGCCATCACTGATGCATATCCAAAATTAGCATGTGTCTGCAACAATCTCTCTCAAAAAGTGGGTATGTTGCTACTTCCTCAATCCTTTTTCTTTGATTTTCTCTCAATTGTTCAATTCTTATATGTTTAGTATTCTTAGTGTGTCATTACAATGTCATTACTATATCTTTTCACAAATAAGCATTTCAACTATGTGGAGGCTAGGGTGGGAAATCTCTTCATATCTCCCACCATGGAAAACAACTTTTTAACTGTTAGATATGTTTAATTTTAAATTAATGGATAAGATTCTTTTTTCCATTTTGTCCTTGATCCTTCTTGTCTCTTATCTTATCTATTTTCCTTTATCTCATTCCCTTCTTCTTCCTTCTCTAAGCCCCACAAATGACTCTCCTTCTGAAACCATCGCAAAGACACCTCATGCAATCACATCATTATCACCTGTCACCACCACTTGCACCATTCCCACCTCGACCTCTTCTACCTCAAACTCTCTGGCCTCGAGACCAACAACACGCTTTGTTTCTTGCCCTCCATATCATTGTGTTCTCTACTTGTGTAGCCCTCGCCCACCTTAACCTCTTCTAGAATCTCATATCTAGTCAATGTTCTCCCATTGTCCTACCCTCAAAACCCTTCTTAATAGAACTATATTCACCATCCCCCAAAACTCCTTCTTCGACATGAATAGGTAGTCCTTCTTGTCCACCTCTACAAGTTGTGAAGCCCACATGGTGGTGGTCAAGACAAAATGGAGTTCGTAGGGGGACTCATGGAGGAGCATGATAAGGGTTTCCTTGTTGACGCTCTAAGTGCCCCTTATGACGATGAGAAAGAGGTTTGGTTATGAAAGATCTGGGTGTTATCCCATTTGATTTTTTGAGTTTTATTGTGTAAAATTTTAAAAAATTTAGGTTAGTTTGTGATTATCATGAAGATATTTTTGTTTGGTGTTTTTGTTGTGTCTTGATCCACATGATTGATATTGATGTTGACATCATTGTCCTTGACACAAATAGTGTCAAGTTTATTCTTAAACTCATGTTCGTTGATAAAAGAGTAAAAAAAAATGAGGTCAAATCATGATGTTGGTAGGATACATAGGAAAGGTCACAGTCAAAGGGATAAAAATGAAAAGAGATAAGAAAAATGAAAAATCTTAACCTTTAATCTTGAAAACATAAAATCTAACATATATAACACATTATCCTGGGGTGGGAGATATTGTGGAACTCCAACCCTAGCCTCCATCCTTCAACTATATGGAAAGATGAAAACAAAAATATGTGTGCAATTGACAATAAGTAACTTTGATTGTTAAAGTGATATTTTTTACAAAGTACACATACACATAATTTAAATTTGTGCTATTTTTTTTATAAAATTTTTTTTCCTCTTAATTTGGTACTTTTTAAAGCAAAAAAAAAAAATACTATATTTATTTCGTTTTATATGTCCTTTTAAAAGCAAGTTTTATTTTAAAATATTTGTCTCTTTAAAATATTAAAAAACTATAATTATTTATTTTAGAAAATATCTTTATTAATTCATGTCTCATATTTAAATCTAAGTACTTTAGTAAAAAAAAAACTTTTTTTATAATAGCTAATGTAATTATTTTTTATAACACGTGTATATTATTTTAAAATGATAGATGATTTGAAATAAAGAAGGTAAAGTTAAAGCTGCCACATAACATATCAAAACATACGGTAAATGTTGTTTAACACCGTGACTGTTAGAAGTACTATAGGTAATTATTAAATACACCTCAATAAAATACTAAACATACCTCCCTTCATATTTTCTTTTCCTGAACTTACCCATTTCTAAAAAAATTATGGATGTGGAAATTAGTTTCCGTACGCGACGCTCCTCATTTCTTGCACCAACACACATACACAACACAACTGATTTTTTTTCTAACAGTCAGTAGAGAGGCTATATACACTCTCTTTCATTGATTAAAATATATTAAAAATTATAAAATAGAGAGAATCATAAAATAAGACGTAAATTTTGTAATTTTTAATAAATTTCAACCAATAAGAAAATAAGTTCAAAAGAATGTATCAGAGAGTGTAATCTCAACAGGAATGACTTGTTAGTAATCACTCTCTCTCTACTAGGAAAGAAAATAAAAATACTAGCATTTTTTTCGTCCCTCTCTTTTTACTTTTTGGGTCACTTGTCGTCTTAATTTTTTTATACCAACTATGAAAACCTAATAAACAGGTGTAAGAGTATAATAATTTTACAAAAATAACTATATTATCATTAATTCATTTATAATTTATATTTTCATCATTAATATTATTAAGGATATGAATGAAATAATATTATATTGAAAATTAAAATAATACTTATTTTTTTAGTATTTTTTTCTTCTTATACCATACTTATGGGACCTAGTGAGTAAAAAAGAAGGAAAAAAACGTAACTCAAATTCAATTTTAACTTTTATCTAAACAATATTAAAAGAGTTCAATTCAATTGGTTGAGTAAATAAATTATTATAAATTCTGATATTTTTTTTAATCATTTCCTACGTATAAAAAGAAATATTGTTGTCTAAGAAGTCTTTTTGGGAACTTCATTAACTGTGTTGACCAATTAAATAGTAATTTTACCAAAAAAAAAATTTAGTTTCATTACTTTTATGTTTTCAATACATAAAACGTTAAGTAAAATTAAGGTCGAGGTTCATAATTTAGCTCCTTGCACATAATTTTTTTTCATAAACCTTTTTTTATAAACGCACTTAATTTATAATTTATCAAAATTATTTTTTAGTGCATGCAATGAATAATTACTTTATTTTGGGTATAGAGGTATTTTATTTCTATTCCGTAAAAAAGTTCAACCTTTTATTTATATTCAAAAGCATTTCGTATTTTTTCTTTCGCATGAAAAAACACTCTGCTTTCTATCAACGTTACTGCACACGGATAAAGGAAGATTTGGGGTGATTTTAGATAAATTTATCTAATAAATATTTAATTTAAAAAATAAAGAAATGAAATAAATAAAATTTCTTGTATAACTTATGGGCCTTGCCTTTTTTTAAAAGTTTTTTCGTTTAATAGCTTCTATAAAATACAATATGTATAATTTAATTTTAACTTATTATTACATAATTTAAATTCATTTTTTTTTCTATTTTTTTCTTATAAGTGTTTACTTTCTTTAAAGTTTAAACACGGCCGGGGAAAAAAACTTCCTTTAAAAACAAACTGGCCAGTCGCAATATTTAATTGGAACGAATCTTACTAATTACTATTCATTTATTTGATTTTTATGGCTTTATGAACAGTTTTCCCGCCTTATGCTGGTACCTATGCCGATTTGCTTAGTTGGAGGAGAGTGATGCACTGCTTCAGCTATTGTTGGAGGCCTTTACCTGCTGGCTACAAGTGTAACAGTAAGAAACTCTTCATTTCAATAATAAATTTATATTTTAATATCAACATTAGTTACAATGTATAAAAGCTTAATATTAATTGCAATGATCTGTAAAAAAAAAAAATTACAATGTAGAAGGAATAATGGAGTATAATGAATTGCATTAGTTGTTGATAACACCTTTTTGGGATTGTTTTGTCAGGATTCACTGTTCCGAATCCACCACCCAAGTAAAGTTGAATGGCGTGCCTATGCTAGTATGCTTCATTTGAAGTTACAAATAAAAGTGGATTCTACAATCATGTGCTTATAGCTATAGTTCATGTTATAGAAACAGTTTGGGATAAAATGAAGTCATTAATTAATTTCATGAAGTAAATAATTTCTCGACCTTTATAATCATATATGTTTGTGTGTTTTTTGTTTGGTAAAATATTTTTAAATCTAATTTTTATATAATAGGATAAATAGTAAAATTTATCATCGAAATATAATAACAAATTGATCTTTAAAAAATAAAAAATATAAATTTAATTTTTAAATATGTAAAAAGTGTGAAAAATTAATAAAATATTAGGACTAAATTCATTTTTCTTTCTCTTTTAAGAATAATTTTTCATATTTTTGGAAAAAAATTGAGTTATTTATCATATATATTATTATGAGTTTTTGACCCTCAAGCTTGATAACGTTTCGGTCTGTCATAACTCATACGCATAATTAAGTTAGGGATGCGTAGAAATTCTCTTTCATTAGCAAATGAAATATTCTAATATTGTATTATTCATCTTATTTTTTAAATAAAAAATATTTTTATGGTTTTAAGATATCAAATTTATTTGAGTAAATTATACAAACCTTTCATAAGGTTTGTAACAATTACAAGGACCTCTCCTTTATTTTGAAACATAACTCCTTATACACCATGTAGTTAACAGACCTAATAAAATCAAAAAAATTTAAATCCATTTAAATACTTTGAAATTTTCCTTCATGCCCTTTTCATTTTACTGTGACTATTTCTTTTTCAAAGGTCATTCCATAGTCTGGAATTGGAGTAAAGTTTACGTCTATGAAGAAGATTGAGAAAAATCATTCAAAGAGTTTATTTTAATATAAGGTTAGAAGTGTTTTGGAGAGTCTTTCTTATTGAAAAAAAAATTATATATTTTTAATAGAAAAACTCTGAAAAAATACTTGTAACTTATATATTCAAACAAGTCCAAATACTTTATGGGGTTAAAAATCGTGATTCTCAGCTGTTGCAAGGGGGTTCCTGTTCGGTTCGTTTGATTGTGGATTGTTGATCCAGTAGTATTGCGATGCTAAAATTTTGTAAAAAGGGTTGCGGTTTAAAGAACATTTAGGGTTAAACAGCGTATTCTCTGGTTGCAAGGGGTTCTCGTGATTCTCTTATACCGCTGTTTATAAATGCGGTTTATTTTATCAAAAGAGAAATATAAAACCTTATTCCTGTAGAATAATAGTAGTTTATAGGATTGCAATATATTTATCCTACTTTACATATTTCGACTATTAATTTCCAAACATTATGATTGGAGTATTTGTTTCACTTTTTTAATTACCAAATGTTCTGTTGTAAACTAAAATTCCAATTTAAAAACATAATAATTACTACAAGAAAAATTATTAAAGTATATATTGTTTAAAATCAAATTATATAATAATGACTAAAACAACACCCTGTGTGGCACTATACAGTTACAAATATATTTGAAGGAAAATTTTATCTAAGTGTCATTCACAATTTGACAAACGACTTCTTGTGGGGTTTTTTTTTTTCTTCCTTCATACTCTTTATCTCTTTCTCAACATAGAAATGACTCAAATTTCAAAATGTGTAATGAATATATACCAAACATAATTCCCATTGCATTTTATTCTTTTTTTATAATCACATGTTTTGTTTTACATTTTTTTACCTATTAATTAATTGATTTAACTACTTTTTATTTTAAAATATATTGAAAGAAAAAATAAATATTTCTGTTACATTGATTCGTTAAAAATTCATTTTAATTGATTGATTTAATAACTATTTCTGATTTTAAAAAATATTGAAAGAAAAATATAAATATTTCTATTTTACACTGTTTTGTTAAAAATTCATTTTTTAATTAATGAATATCCATTTGATTTGGTGGTTTGATTTCTGTGTGTCAAACCAAAAATCAAATCAAATCAAATCGTATGATTTGAAAAATAAATAAACAAAATCAACGACGATCGATTTGTATTTTTTTTCGCAGATCACTAGCTGCTATTGATGTATTAAAGGTGTTAATCCCATCTGTTTATCAATTAGTTTCTCTAAATTTCTCCTAAACTTTTTGGGTGCTGAATACAACCATTACGATTATCACCTGTATAGATTTTTCTTTTTTGAAATTTGGGAGCATAGTGTTTAAATGATATTATGAATATCAGATTAACTGAATTTTTGTATGAATATCAGATTAACTGAATTTTTGTATTTTGCTAAAAAACGCTGGTTCTTTTTTTTGCCTTTTTTTTTATTGATTTCATTTTTACCGTTACGTTAAATTTTTTAGTCTCCTATTGCTTACTAGCATCATTTGGATCGCTCGCAAACGGGAAAAGGGAATTGGCTTTACTTGTTATGAAATTAAATGAGAAAATTTATACATTAACATCTAAATTATCATGTTGACATTAAGTTTCTTTAATCATTGTTATAATAACTAGTTTGATATAATTGTATTATTTATATAAACTTCTATGTGAAAAAAAAATTGTCTAACATATTCTTAAGAAAATAATTTATTTATTTATTTTTATCATTATTTATTTCTTTTCTTTTAACTATCTTATCACCAACGTAAATTATTAAAAAAAATTTATACCTTCAACATCATCAACATCAACAGCACCTTTAATCCAAGTTAATTGGGGTCGATGATAAATGAACCTATTACGACCCAACATTTGGGCCTAGTAAAATGTCCTATTAAGGGCCAATATCTCAGAGATCTTAACAATACACGTAACAATCAATGAAGGAGGTCACAACAAACAAATATCATGATCTCAACAATTAGAGATTTCAACCGAGGAAATCGGAAGAAGGTATCGGCTAATCAAGAGGTAAATTTTCTTATAAATAGTGGTTACACTCATAGAAAAAGGTACACACTCTCTGAACCCTACTTTTCAATTAACATTGTGCACACACCTCACCCTCAATTGTTGTATCTGTGCATAGTGATCATATAAACTCAGAGGAATCTTTCCCATAAGACCTTGGAGAGAATTACTGACCCAATATTAATCCACTGACACTTTAGTTAGACACCGTTGTTTTCAACGACGGAACATAACCCAATGATAAATCAAAAATAAGACAATAGAGAGGAAAGAAAAAGCTAAAACAAAAGAAGGGTGAAAGGAATAAGGGAGAAAAGAAGAGAAAAAGAACTAAAATAAGGGAACGACTGGAACATAGAACTACTAATGAGTTTAACCCTCCACCAAGTTTATAGCTTTTCTCCACTCCGTCCTAAGACATATCGTCCGCCAATCTATATCCCACTCCATTAGGTCTTGTTTCACTACCTTTCCCCAGGTAAGTTTCGGTCAATCTCTACCTCTCTTTGTGTCGAGCTCTTGGTAACAAGCTTTTGTTCTTACGGGAGCATCCAGTGGCCGTCTCATAACGTGCCCAAACCATCTCAATCTATGATCCCTCATCTTTTCACATACCGGTACCACTGATACCTTTCGTCGAATATCCTCATTTCTTATCTTATCTATCTTCGTATATCCACACATCCACCTTAACATTCTCATTTCTGATACCCTATTTGTAACACCCCGTATGCATCCAGTTTTTAACATTGCATTATGATCGTTAAGCGCTGATTGAGTATTTTTAGTTTAATATTTTTCTATTCTTCTTAGCTTATTTGAATTCTCTTGGACTTTTAGTTTCCCATTCTAATTCATTTTTTGCCTTAGGCAAACAAGTGGGCTTAATTGATAATTGTTGTTTATTTTCGGAGTTTTTGCTTACTTGACCTATCTTCCTTGTACAGGACCTAGAGAGATCTACAGAACTCCAAATGGCACATATGAGTAGTCCCTGGAAAGATAAGGAAAAGATATACAAGTTTGTCAGAGATAAGCCAAGGCCAATTCTGTCATTTTGAGGGTCATTTTAGGCTTGGAAGTCAGAATTACTGCATTTGAATTTTGGGCTGCGAAATTGGTGTAATTAGTAATTAGCTAGATTACTTGGACTTCATTGTGGTCCATCCTTCCCTACTGATTCAGTCACTATATTTAAGTCATTTTAGTTATTTGAATGGACACACTTCATTTTTAGCACAAACACATTTTGTAGTGACTTTTAGAAGTTTTTAGAATTAAAACCTTTTCTCTTATTTTCATTTCTGTTCTTCCATTTTCTTGCACTAATTTCATGGGGCTTTCATTGATGATCATCATGGAAGGCTAAACAATCAATCAATCCAAGGATCCAAGCCCAAGCAAGGAGAATTTGAGTTCTGGTTTGGTATTTCAAATTCTGTGTGAATGTTCACTTTCTTCTTCAATCCTCTATTCGATTTTCATGATTATGAATGTGTTTAGGATTGAAAGTGGATTAGGTTATGGATTCATTTCCTAATTGAATTTTAATCACAGATTATTTGGATGATATTTCAATTAGGTTTGTGGTTTCAATTAATTTAGGGGTTAATTCCATTGAACTACTTCTAATGAAATTGAATGAACTTTCACAACAAAATCATTATCTGAGAACTATGATAATTCGTATTGCTTGGTTTGGTGAATTGGATAGATGCTTTTAAATCTGTTTTAGAATACCTTTTATCAATTCTGTTAGTTTCTATTTTGTTATGTTTTTCTGCAATTTTTATTCATGCATGCAAACTGTTTGATAAAAATCCCCCATTATTTTCTAGTGAATTGAAGTTGAAATCCCGGCTCGGCCTCTCGTTCGGAATCCCTCGGACTTCCTCACTACTCGGGCCTCTTGCCCCGGGATCCACCGTCCTCTCTGTGCTCATCACCTGTAATAACATATAATTCCCAACCGGGGTGAGATAATAATCTCAGTAAACTCCAAGTTCTGGAAGGCTTCCCTTTCCCCGGGTTCACTTTGGCGATGCATAATATCAAAACAGACATTACACAAGCTAGCCATCCCAGATTAAATACATCACATGTATATAATCACACAGATATACAAGAGAAGATCATCCAACTTACTGGGCACCTTCCCTCATATATCACTACCTGAGGAAGACTATCCAACTTAATGGGCACATTCCCCCACGACTTCGGGCAGACACCACATGAGGAAGACCATCCAAGTTAATGGGCATATTTCGTCATGGTTCTGCGCGGACGTATATGGCTATTCCAAGAGAGGTTCATCCAACTTAATGGGCATTCTCTCTCAGGGTTTTCATATATACCAATTGACCATTTAGAGTTGTTCCACATCACTTTGGCTCTAAGGGAAGTCCATATTTGTCCATTCTACTGGCCAGAGAATCTCATACATCACAACATATCATCACAGTGAAAATCATATACATGTTCTCAAACAAAAGCAGTAACACACAATTTCAATACATGCACCATGACATACAGTAACCACCACTCCCCCGGAGTGTGGTGGAACACCGTCAAGGAGAAGGCCCCGTGGTCACACTAGCTCTCCGGCCCCGTGGTCACAACCACCACTACCCTCTGCGTCACGCCCTACATACATGCATGCAAGCGATCAATAACGGTTCTCAACCGTTGCATGTGCAGAAACTCTATACTTTTCCAGGTTACAAGAACTAGTCACTTACAGGTGACATGCAGACCCCCAAAAGGGCCTATCATAGCCTAACCCAAAATCCATAACAGTTAGATTATAAAACTGTTAATGAGGCTAGAGAACATCTTCTCCAAGCTCAAACGTTAAAAAAAAATTGCCTTCTCTCCCCTAAACTTGAAGCTTTCCCTCGTTTGTCAATGGCAGAAACAGAGAAAGAAAGAAAGAGTGTATTTTGCAAAGAGACAGTGGAAGAAATGAGTCATGTAAGAAATGACCCGCACGCACGTTACTTATGTACCTTGGGAGTTAACGAACATCACATACGTCACTTAAGTCAACACGTGTCACTCACGTAACCTGGTAGTCAATGCGGATCATGTGCATAGGGTAAGCTGGTGAAAGTATCAATTATCGGGTTGGCGAGTCAGATACATGTTACCATTTACGTGTGACTGACAGGATCTCTATATTCTTACTAACGCTGCCGGGTTCAGATCACCCATCATGAGCCTACCTTGCCCGACTTTGGTCTGACCTTGTTCGGGTCTAACTTGACACCCCGTCCAACCCAAGGTTCCACCTTCTACCCAGATCACTACTCGGTCGGTCAAGGAAAGAATACACGAGCTAATCTGAGATCGTTACTCGGTAGCTCTTTCCTTCCTTATCCTGGTTCTTATACCTTCATCAGCGCTTTGCCCCCCCCCCCCCAACATCAGTATTGCCTAAAAGGGCGCTGCTATCTTACGAAGTGCCTACCCGGAAACCTTACACTATTTTATGCTCATGTTGCCTCTGTGCTGGCCAGCATTCTGCTCCATATAGCATTGCCGGTCTTGCAGCTTTTCTATAGAATTTTCCTTTTAGCTTAAGGGAAATTTTGCAGTCATATAAAAATCCAGATGCACTCTGTCATTTCATCCACTTTGCTCTAATTCTATGATTTCCATCCTCATCAATCTCACCACCATTTTGTAACATTGATCCCAAGTATCTAAAAACCTCTTTCTTGGGTACCTCTTGACCAAGTAGATGTACCGTGTCTTGATCACTATCTCTTACCTGTGAAAACTCACATTTCATATACTCCATCTTGCTCTTGCTTATCGTGAATCCTTTAGACTCCAAAGTGTTTCTCCACAATTCTAATTTCCTATTAACACCATCTTTGGTCTCATCAATAAGCACGATATTATCTGCAAAAAGCATACATCACGACACTTCCTCTTGAATATATTTCGTTAGTTCATCCATCACTAAGGCAAAGAGATGCGAACTAAGAGCTGAACCTACCGTGATAGGGAAATACCTTGATGTTCCATTACAGACTTTCACACATGTGGTAGCCCCATCATACATATCCTTGATAGCATTAACATAATTTAATGCTACCTTTTTCTTCTCAATAGTCCACCATAAGACTTCTCTTGGGACTCTATCATATGCTTTGTCAAGATCTATGAACACCATATGTAAGTCTTTATTCTTTTCCTTATACCTTTCCATTAATTGTTCCATCAAGAAAATAGCTTCCATGGTACATCTTCCTGGCATAAATCCAAATTGATTTACGGACACCTTGGTCTCCCTCCTTAGGCGATGTTCGATAACTCTTTCCCACAACTTCATAGTATGGCTCATAAGCTTGATGCCTCTATAGTTTGAACAATTATGGATATCTCCATTGTTTTTGTAAATAGGCACAATCATACTTTTACTCCAAGCATCAAACATCTTATTTGTTTAAAGAATTCTATTAAAAAGATTGGTCAACCATTTTATTACCACATCTCCCAAGCTCCTTCACACTTCAATAGAGACGTCATCAGGTCCCAAAGCTTTATTATTCTTCATCCTCTTTAAAGCCAACATGTCCATTTAGATCTCTTCCTAAGAAAATCTTCTCCTATCGTGGGATCCCTCTCAGAACCTCCTCCAAGTCTTCCCAAAATTTGTTCTTTTCATCCGATAATAATCCAACTTGGGGTGCATACACACTAAGGATATTTAAAATAAGATCCTCCACTACAAGCTTAATCATCATAATCATGTTGCCTTTCCTTTTGACATCAAAAACTTTATCTCTGAAACTTCTATCGATCATAATTCCAACCCCATTGCGACTCTTGGTTGTACTTGTATACCACAACTTGAAACCAGTGCCCTCCACTTCCTTGGCCTTTTCTCCAACCCACTTAGTTTCTTGCAAGCAAACAATATTCACTTTCCTTAATAAATTTAATTTCCTCTTATATGTTAATATTATATATTTATCATGTAGGATAATTTACATTAATTCACAGGAAATAATGATTTAGATTGGTATCATTTAAATTACATCATGATATGAATCAATGAAGTAGACATAAAGTCTTTTAATAAAGATTAAATTATTAAATTGTTTTACGATTTTAATTTTTTATTTAAATACAAATAATTAATTAATTCGTATTATATTTATTTATATTTATATTATTATATTATTATATTTTAAAATTAAAATTATCTTATTCATAACAATGACTAAAATAACAACTCATGCATAATACAGGTAAAAAAAACTAGTAAACAATGTAGAAGAAATAATGAAATATAATACACTACCAAAATCTGTCGCTAAACTAGAAAATCCGTCGAAAAAGTGGAATTTCCGACGGACAAAAATCCGTTGGTAAAATGCTCGTAGGAAATTTTAGGCAAAGGATTAATCCGTCGGAAATGCACATATGGACATTAACGGCAGATATTTCCGTCGCAAATTTCTGTTAACAAGTAAATTTTTTGGTCATTTATTTGGTTATTTTTTTCCTACACCATTTGTATTGAAGATTATTTAATTCACATTTCTATTATTTAATGACAATACTAAAAAAATATTCATAAAAGCAAATAATTAAATATTAAAATTCATTAATCTCAAACTAATAAACTAAAATTCAAAGTAAGGGAATCATAAAAGCACAATGTCTAATAAATCAATACTAATAATAAAATAGACAGAAGTCAGTAATCAGAATAGTCTTTGCTAAAGTCCCTTTGTTGATCATCTTGTTGTTGCTGGATTTGTTGATGCTGCTGGTCATATGGTTGATCATTATGTTGTTGTTGCTGCTGGTCATGTGACTAGTGATGTGGTTGGTCATTGTATTGTTATTGTTGTTGTTCCGGAAGCTGCTGGTCAGGTTGTTGCGGGTTGGGCAGCTGGTGCTCATGTTGTTCTTGCTGTTCAATAATGTTCCACGCTTCAGGAGGTAGAAACTGAAATACAATTAACTGCAACGCACGCACCTCCTCCTTCGTTTGACGAAGCTCCTACCTTAGACGAAAAACTTCTGCTGAATCATTTGGTTGACTGGAAGATCCTGGTATATGCTGCACGAATGTGTTATCTGAACATTTATAAGTATGTGCAAGATCTCCAAGCCCGTAAACACGTCCCTTTTGCTTTCGTCCTGCAGCAGCAACCCAACACTGGGTCCTAAGTGTTTGTTCTTCAACAGGGTCTAAAGGAGTCATTTCTGATTCACCAACACTTGAGGCCACATCAGACTTCGCTTGAGATAGTCTAGACTCAAAGTTTTCCTATCAATGATAAACAATTATTAGTAAATGAACACCAAACATTGTAAAAAATAAGAGTGTGTGACAAATAATGTTCTCACATGTGTGTGCCTAGATCTATCATCCACAAATTCACCAGTATCCTTCCGTAAATGAGTTTGTTGAAAAATTTCATCAACATATGCAAATTGACCAAGCTCCTGAGACTATTATCAAAGTAAAAAAAAAATGTTTGGTACAAAAAAATTATACAAGTACAGAAAAGTGAGTTAATCAACATAAGGTGATCTTAATCTTACCAAACGAATGGCGTGATCCTGCATGGTTATGGAACCACCTGTATGCATACACCCACCCTTTTCAGATGTCCGATTTTTTTTGCCTGTGTACACCTGGAATGATACTTAAGGGCATTCCAATGTGATAACAGATCATTCCATACACGATCTCCAATCCAATATGGCCTTTTATTTTCATTTTGGGCATCCCTAAACATCTCCGAAAGTCTATGAGAGGCTTTTGAGTTAAAAGCTTTCTTAATTTCAGCCTCTTCCTCCGGTCTCCATACCAATTTTCTCTAAAGTATCATACATTTATCAAATGTTTTGTAGTAACTAAAATAGCAATTGGTCTAAATTAAATTAAATCAAACAAAACCAGCTTTAACAAAGACTAATCTAAAGTTCCAATATGATGAAGTAATAAATATTCCACACAATTGAATGCCTTCTTTTCCCTAAAGTATGTTTAAGCTAGTAATCAATTGACCTAAAGAAGGTATAATTCTTGAATCATAATGTATCCATTTCAGCCATTTAAGTAATTGATAAACATATGAATTAGTTACCTTAAAACGTTGGAAAAAAAATATCTTGTTGATCTTTTGGAATTGCTCCGCATGTTGGCCATGGGTTGACAAATTGTTGTCTAATGGATCATGTCACAACCTTTGTCGCAACCTTTGATGGATGAAACCTTAATTAAAAAAAATGATTTAACCATGAGAATGTATGAATTGCAAAGCTTTGTAATCTTAATTTAAATGTAAATTTGAAATACTTACGCTCTATTCATCAGTGTAATCGTAGGACGATCATTCAAGGGTGGTCTTCCATGGCCAAATTAACACAGTCTTCATCAGTAGCCATGTTCCTTATAGCCGTGGATGGGGATGGTGTGGATGTAGGCACGGGAGACGGTGGAAATGGTGTAGGTACAACATTTGCAGGTCTATTTAGCATAGATACAGAAGAATGGGATAAGGTACTTGATGGGAAACTTACTCTAGGTGGTCGTAGTCTAACCACATATGATTTTTTCTTCTCACTTGTTTGTTTTCCACTATTCTCTGTGGATGGGGGTTGGGGAGGATCAGCACCACCTGATGACATTTCTATATATATACAAAAATAATTTAACAAGCTACAGATTCAAATAGTGTGAATTCAATCAAAATAACTTAAGTCACATATGAAAGTTACACACAAAATACCAATTGTCCCCTAATAAAGTCTTAATTACATTACAACAAAAGAAGCATACATTCATAAAAGTGGAATATAAATCTTTAACATGTCCAAAATTTCTTTCGGAACTTCTGTCTCTTTGGTCTCTAATTTAACAAACATAGCTTCATCATTACCTTTTTCATCCAGCAATTCTTCTATCTCTAAAGAGTCTTCAACTCTCTCAGCATCGATACAATGTTGATAAAGAGGAACATAAATTTTTAACATGTCTCTAACTACTTTTTGAAGTTCCCTCTGTTGCCTCTCTGGTCTAACAAACAAAGGTTCCATATTAAGTTTTCCATCTATCTCTTGTAACTCTAAATTGTCTTCAACTATATTATCATTCATAGAGTGTTTTAAATCTAAAAAGTCTTCAACTCTCTCAGCATCCACACATTCTGCTAAATCTATTGAGTCTTCAACTATTTCTAAATCAAAAGAGTCTTCAACTCTATCAGCATCCACAGAGTCGTTTAAATCTATTGAATCTTCAACTCTCTCTAAATCACAATAGTCACACACTGTGTCTTCATCCATAAACTCCTGTAAATCTATAGAATCTTCAACTCTCTCTAAATCTAAAGAGTCTTCAACTCTCTCAGCATCCATAAATTCTGACAAATCTAAAGAGTCATCAACTATGTCACCATCCATATAGTCTTCAACGATCATTGAATGTAAAGACTCCTCAACTCTTTTAGCATCCATATACTCTTCAATTATGGAAACTTTCTATAAAAAAAAATCATTCAAAATTGCGTGACGAATTAAAATACAAGGACTGAATGGATGGCAAAGTGTATCAATAACCAACATCATGTTATGATAAGTAAATGATAGGAGTATATGCAAAGCAACATTCTACAATTAGATGTGAATGTTATTGACAATCATGTTCAACTATGTAACTACGCATATAATGATCAACGAATATGTAATAAAGCTATTTATAAAATATGTTGTCTTAAGGTTTACATACCAAAAGTAGATAGAAACTAAAGTAGTATGATACAAGTTAACACTGTCATGAATAAAGTTCATATCATGAGTTATCCTCTTCAGAATTGTAAACCTCAAAGTCATCTTCTAGATCCCTTTCATTGTCAACTTCAAAACTATGGTGTTCTGCATCCAAATTATGTGATGGACCTTCATCTATGAATCCATTACCAGGGTCCACTTCTTCAACCCCGCCTCCTAAATCTTGCAATCCTGAAATATTTTCAACTTCAATCACTTCATTGACGTGTGACATTTCGTTTAGCTGGTAAGGCACATCATTTCCAACATTATTGGATTCTATGTAACCCCTTGGCTTTGTTGTAATTGCAACACGCCAACCACGTTTGTATCTTCTTGTGGCTGGATAGGACACATAATACACTTGCCTCACTTGATGTGCACTGATATGAAGGGGTCATATCGATTATATCTTTTATCCATTTGAATTTTCACAGTTCCATATTTTGGATCCACTCTTGTTCCTCTACTCGATGGATCAAACCATTCACAATAAAATAAGACAACCCGCTTATCATAGGTTGTACTGTTATACTGTAGCTCATAAATATGTTTAATTACCCCATAGAAATCATCTGCTCCTCCTTCTGTAAGGCCCTTTACATGAACCCCACTATTTATGGTTTTCTTTCCCTCAGTCCATGCTTGAGTATGAAATTTGTACCCATTGACAAAGAATGTGTGTCATTGTTTAACGTAACTCATAGGACCATATGATAAATCCCGTAAGTGTTGGTTTGTAACATTTAAACCCGAATTATGAACCTACGAACAGTGACAATAAGTTATACCAACATAAAAATTGATAAAATAACATTTGTGAACTATAACATACATACTTGTTGCTGAAACCAAATTGGAAATTCTCCATGTACGTTGACACTATAGGCATTTGGTTCATTTTGTTGTTGGGATTGCAAGAATAAACTATCCAATGAAACATTTAATAAGTGTTAAACATTATTATTGCAGTTCCCAATAACAATATTTAACACCTACAAACTGCAGTACTGGAAAGCTTACTCAAGGTATGACTTAACTTCTGCACAATTAATCAACACATGAACATGGGCTGAGTCTTTCTCCACATCAGTTAACCAGTGAATCAAATCTTTCCCAGAGGGGCGACCATGCTGGTCAAAGATTGATAACATTGGTGGACGACTTTCACTATCAATTGCAGATGCATTTCTAACATTACGTGGAACCAACATAAAGTTGTTGAAATAATGTGAACAAAAATGGGTTGTCTCATAATGTAAGTACGACACACAAATGGATCCTTCAACCCTAGCCTTATTTTTCACTCCTCGCTTAGAATCGCCCATGAATCTACAACATTTACATAACATGTAAGGATGGATACGTGTTACAATTTGTTAATGTGTATTTCAGCAATATGACGATGAAAATAATTACCTTTCAAATGGATACATCCATCTATAGTGCACTGGTCCACCAAGTCTAGCTTCATATGCCAGATGAACTGACAAATGTTCCATTGAATCGAAAAAATCAGGGGGGAATATTCTTTCCAACTTGCACAAAATCAATGGAATATTTTGTTCCATTCTACTCAAGTCATCCTCCATCAGAGTCGAACAACACAAATTTTTGAAGAAATGACTTATTTCAGTTATTGGATTTAACACATGTTGTGGCAATGAGCTCAAAGCAATGGGAAGTAAACACTCCATGAATACATGACAATCATGGCTTTTCATCCCATGCATGGTTCCCTTAGCAACATTGGCACATCTTGCCAAGTTAGAACAATACCCATCTGGCATTCTTAGTTCTTTTATCCATTGACATACTAACTTGGTTTCGTCTGCGGTTAGAGTGTAATTTGTTTTTGGCTTTAACAACTTCCCGTCAGCCCCCAACATCAGCTCCAAGTCTCTCCGCCTACAATACAAAGCTAAGTACTTCCTTGATTTTTCGTTGTCTTTTTTCTTACCATTGACATTCATGATAGTGTTGAATATGTTGTCAAAAAAAATTTCTCTATGTGCATTACATCAAGATTGTGTCTCAACAAATTATCTTTCCAATACGGAAGATCCCAATGGATGTTTCTTTTTGTCCAATGATGCCATTGCCCATGTCCTTCTAATGTTGGTGGAGGCACCCCTACTTCAGTGACTTTTGGCAAATCCCTAACCCTGTGCCAAACTTGTCTAGGCGTCAATAAACGCGGTCGGTCATCAGTTTCTATTTCCCCTTTCTTGAAGGCATTTTTGTTCCTTCTAAATGCATGATCATGTGGTAAAAACCGACAATGACAATCAAACCATGAAGTTTTTCCCCCATTTGCCAACTGGAAGGCCTTTGTGTCCTCCATGCAGTACGGACATGCCAATCTACCATGTGTACCCCAACCAGACAACATACAATATGAAGGGAAATCATTAATAGTTCACATCAAAGAAGCCTTCATCATGAAATTTTGCCTTTTTGAAACATCGTAAGTGACAACTCCATCCCACAAATTGTTCAAATCATCAATAAGAGGTTGTAAATACACATCAATGCCCATCGCTGGATTAAATGGTCCAGGTACCACACAAGTCAAAAACATATATGGTTTAGTCATACACAATTCTGGAGGAAGGTTGTAGGGGGTTACAATTATTGGCCAACAAGAATATGGTGAAGATGATGTTTGAATATATGGGTTAAAGCCATCTGAGCATAGACTAAGTCGGACATTTCGGGGATCAATAGCAAAGTTTGCATGTACCCGATCAAAGTGCTTCCAGGCTTCACCGTCAAAGGGATGACGTAACATTCCTGAACTGCTTCTATTGTCATGGAGCCATGTCATCTGCCCTGCACTTTGCATGGATGCAAACATTCTTTGCAATCTTGGGATTATAGGCAAATAGAACATTGCCTTAACAGGAACTGGTTTTGTATTCCTTGTTGAGTCTGCATTAGCACGATACCTGCACTTGTTACAAAATTTGCATTCAGTTAATGCCATATCATTGTTATAATACAACATGCAACCATCCACACAATAATCGATCCTTTTTGCCTCCAATCCCAACCTCGATACTAACCTCTTGGCATCATAAATTTTTTTTTGGCAAGTTATCTTTTATAGGTGTAACATCTAAAAGCATTTTTGAGATAAACTCTAGATATTGGTCAGGCACATTCCAATTTGACTTGCAAGCTAAAAGCCTTGCAGATATTGACAATTTTGAGTTTGATGCACCTTTGTACAACGGCTGATTCGCTTCCACCAACAAACTGTAAAATCTTTGTGTATCATCATTTGGAGGCTCTTCCATAGTGTATGAGTTTGGAAATTCAAATGTCTCTGGCTGTCTGAGAGCATCGCACACCATGTTTTGCATTAACAAAAATTGTTCAACTTGATCCACATTTGCTCTGGTATTTAATGCATCCATATAACTATTGTCCTCATTTATATCAAAATGTGACATGTCTTCACCATGATCAGTCCAAATCCAATAACTAGGCTTGAACCCATTTTTGTAGAGATGAACTTTGACAACTCTATCCCCCAAAATCTGAGTATCGCATTTAACACAAGGACATCTTATACCCCCCCTCATTGTGATAGCTATCTTGTTGAATAGCTTTGGTTACAAACTCATGAACCCCATCAACAAAAGACTGTTTCAAACCGCTTCTACGACTATAACATCTATCGTACATCCATCAACGATTGCAAGGAATATAGTTCATGTTCTGTGTATTTAAGCAAAAAAATTGTAACATTGATGAATCACATACACACATTTAGATTTTTAGAAGTATATCAACACACACCCGCACACACATTGTTCAAAATTAAAAACATATTATGATGGACTGATCATGAAATTTAATACCTTTCATCTTATCCCCATAAATTTAATACCATGTCAAGTTCAGAGACGGTTGTTTGGTATCCTAAATTCATAATATGTTATAGTTTAGGAGAAAAAATTGCATTTTGCATACAACTAGAAACAAAATCCTTGATCCTCCCACCCCAAACAAATGCCAATCATGTTCAGTATTTGGGAAGTCACATTAATATGCATGATTTCAAAGGCATATATAATAAATCTCAGGAGATACCTAGTCAAATTTAGTGACTCTATTTCTGGATAATTATCAGAACAAGTTGTCCACGTCGGTCTGAAATATTCTGCAATGATAATACAAAGTACTTGGTTCGGACCCCAGAAGATACAAGTAGTAACTGTCAATACACAAATTTCCATTTAACATATAACTACATAAATGACATTGCATTCACAAGATAAATACCTAAACAACACTTTGTATCATTAGTAATACTGCTGAGAATATTCCAGGCATTGATAGTTGTTATTTATGCCACATTAAGCATTAGGGCTATCAAATTATAGCCACTTTGTTAAAGGCATATATGCAATTTTTGTAATCATATTTTAGACCTTATGTAGTTTTATTGTGCCCCTTCAAAGGATTAAAATTGTGTTTTGGACTGGTATAGTTCCTTCGAAAATCATATGCAAATGTAACTTTTTTAATTTAATTTAATTAATTAATTAAAGGCCATCAAATATTGTCCTTGGAAAATTAGGGTTAATTATTTAATTGGTTTAATTTTTTTCAACTAAATTATGTTTCTAATTTCAATATAAAGCTATTATTTTACAAAAGAATGTTATACACAGCCCCACCTGAAGCCACCTGAAGCAAAACAGACCCCTGTGATCAAACCACTAGATTGGAGATTGGGTTTAAAATATGCTGCCGGAAGCTCCTTAATGCCCAACTCTTCAACTGTTTTGTTACAATACAAAAAGAAATAGGAAAAAGAAAAATCACAACAATGCACACACATGTAAAATAACAAAACTAGGTAGTTACTACCAACGAAATGATAAAGTAAATATAGTATAAGTTCTCAAGTTTACATCAGAAAAAAGTTCTCAAGTTTATTTACAAAAATTAACTGATATTAATTATTTCATTATTTAAAAATTATTGGTTCAAGGTATGAAACCAAACTTTATCCATGCAGTTACACATAGTTTTAGCTAATTGGCATCAAGATGATAAACAAACACCACTTTCTTAACTAAAGAAACAATTGTTTTGAGTGACAGACAAACAAACCTGTTAAATTTTCCTACACTCCCAAAGAAGCATGATAAAAATTTTCCATTGTCATCTCTACATAATCTTTCAAACTTAATCTTTCCTAGATTTGTAAGTGTATGCTGTCCAAATTTTAAACTAAATGATACTTTCTCTCTCTCTCTCTCTCTCTCTCTCTCTCTCTCTCCACATAAATACATCTATATGTTCAAATATTAGAATAATTCCTTGATTAAACTTTTGAATTTATATGGATCAAGCTTTTTAGAATACTTTTTTTTAATTTTGAATATATATATATATATATATATATATATATATATTATAAATTAAAATAAAAAATTAAAAAAAACAGCTTCCCATAAAATTAGAGATCAATATTGAGACAAGATTAAACAAATACTTGACTCCCAAAAGAAAAGGCTTAAATACAATAATAATTACAATTTCCAACATCTTAGTGTGTTTTCTTCACTCTCTCTAAAACACTAAACTCCAAGTATAATATAGAGGTAAAGGTTTTGCTTCTTACAAATCAAGAAGCATATCACACGCCAATCCTCTCCCTGTTGCAAATTGGATTAATCCTATCTATATATATGGTTGAATATTTTATCGTTTGACCTGTCAAATAATGCCATTAAATATTGCAAGGTATATTGTCAGACTCACTATAGAGTAAAGTCATAAGTAAATGTCTTGTTTGTTTGTGCATGACCTCAGTATCAAAACCCGAGCTCGACATATAGAAATTAAGGTGAAAATTCAGAAGCTCTAAAGTTCACTAATTCACTATCATCTTATATCAAGGAGAAGAAATTACCATACATACAGTCAGACTCATAGAATTAAATATGCTTAGGTCTTTTGGCTGGGAATGTGAATTGAAAATTTGTAAATAAAATTTAATTAATTCAAATAGAATTATTCAATATATATGCATGTGATGATATTTCTTGAGAATGAGATTCACAAAATGTATATATGGAAAAATGGTTTCCAGGATGGGCAATCATGGAGTTTGAAGTTTCAGCTTTCAAGGATTCAAAGTCAAAGTCATACATCTACTCTCTAAAACTGGATTCAAAGACAAATAGTAATTCTTGCTATTTTTGTTCCTTTACAGTCATAATCATATCAACCTCATGCTCACAATTCTCTAGACCAATTCCAGAATCTATTACAAAAGAGAAGTTGATTATAGTAAATAAAATGTATTTTATAAATAATCATCTGCTATGGAAGAAGAAAACAGAAAAATGAAGAAGTCTATGTCATCATGCATTATTCCTTTTTGTATCTCATCAAAACTTGATCCCCCACCAAACTAGCAAATCAAAAACATTGTAAACAAAACCCTAGCTACCACTAAACCAAAACTCAGCATATGTATATATATATATATATATATATATATATATATATATATATATATTAACAACCCCACACATTGAACACAGTCAGTGACAAACCAAGACAGGGTTTTGGAAAAAAAAATTGAACACGAATGCAGAGAAATGGTGTTGTGACGAAGAAAAAGCAGAGAATTTTATCCAAAATGCGTTTAGTATTGTGAACCATTTTAGCCAAAAAAAAACATTAGATAACGGTATTTCTTAAAAAAAAAAAACAATTACATAAGAGTCTAAATCTGGAAAGTAATATGCATTTGGAGACAGAGCAGCTCATTGGCCATTGCTGCCCATGACATATCTAGAAATTCAAATACTATTGCATTTAGGAAGACACAGTTGATAAACAAAGTTGAAAGACTAAAGAATGAAGGACATACATAAAAACTAAATCATTTCTAAACTTAACATCATCCAAAAATATTTAATTTAGGGAAACATGATCAGCTAACTGCTTATATTCTCTTTCTTATAAGTAAAACAACATTTGAAGAAACTCCCAACTTGTAATTTTGGTTTAGTGAAAGGAACTATAAAACAACTTTCAATCAGAAAAATATCAAGAAGTTGGTGAAACTGAACCAGTAACTGGTCTAACAAACTTCGAGCATTTATAGACGAAAAATTAAACTTGATTTCTTGCAATTTAAATCAAACATTTTTCACCATTATGAGAATCAAACATTTATATTGATATCATGGTGAGAGTAGTGGGGTTTACAAAATCATTATATTGTTATCATGGAAGCAGATCATACCACTGAAAGTGTCTCAATAAAAAAATGGTTTAAGGAAATCAAGATGAACACAAAAGAATATCAGAGGTTACAAATAGCAGAGGTGCATGTGAATCAATTGCAGGGGTTACAACAGCTGTAGCTGCTATTGCTGCTGAAAGTTCAAATGTTTGATTTAAAATGTTTTGTTATTCACAGAGGCCTTGCCCGTTGCTTTTATTTCGAATGGGTTAAGGTCTGCAAAAAGGCAACAAGGATCATTGGGACTGGTATGACTTATGGGTATATGGTGCAACTTTGATATTCAATCTTGTCCCATCACCACTTTTCATTCCAAGAGTCCCTTTGTACATAGAAGTAACAGACAAGGCTAGCAAATATTCTAGCTGGTTAGGAGTCCCTATATTGTCTCTAATTAAAAGGACCAACACCAGTGTCTCTGCTCAAACCCAAGTTTGAAGGCTAGGGTTGTGGTCTGAAGTTTTGGGATAAAATAATTATGTGACGGCCTTAATACCCGTGGAAATACTCTCCTTTATTCTTATTAGTAGTATATATTCATTATTCACATAATTAGGGTTAATTTTCTTTCCTTAGCCAATCTAATTAATCTTTCATGTATGCTAAGTAAGCCAATTAGTGCAAGTTCATCATTAACTCCTTCATATATTCAACTGTATATGCAGGGACACAAGCTAACTTGGCATCCAAGCATCCAATTCTATATGTAGATCCCACTTTTGAGGCCCGCCTTTCTTTTAATTATCGGTTATACCCTTTGCCCTCTCTTTCTCTCTGTGAAAATAGTTTAGAAAACCAACTTATTCTAGCTAGTTGAATCGTACAAAGACAATACATGTAGAAAAACCAAAAGTGGGAGACTAATAGAATTGATTGTATCCTACCAAAAACAAGAGGTGAATGACGAAAAAAGTGTTTTGAAAGATACAAGGGTATGAACTTTAACTAATACAATTCATTTTCTTATTTGTGTTAAACTTTTTCTTTTCTTTTCTTTTTCCTTCGTTGGTTATATTATTAGGGAGATGAGAAATTGTAAGGTGGTGTGAAAGAAATTAAGGATCTGGTTTGGGATATATAGGCATAGGAGAAAGAGATGACATGCATGTTGGGAAATGAAGAAGGAAATGGACAAAGTTCTGGAGACAAAGGTGAAATGGATGTATATGAAGAAATGAACATGATGAAGTTAGCTTTTGAGAAGTTTGTATTTACTAAGACTATTAAGACAAATGCTCGTACAGAAGGTAAGTAGTAGAGTTTGACAACTATGCCTTTATGAAGTCACTTTATTTCACCTTTGGTGCTACGGGTGCCTATTTCAATCTGACCATGATTCTTGGTGTAACAGATTTTTGCTTATTGATTGCCCTATTTTGCATTTTGGTTTCATCTTGAAATTGTTCTATTTTTGGGCATTTATGCCTACAATTCTATTCACATTCACCATAGAGCTAATTTCATAACCTTGTTAAAATATAAGTCATAATGTTAGACCTTGGACTAAATAAAAAATTTAAGTGTTTTGGTGACCTTATAAACCATTTCAGCCATTTAAAATTGTGTCTTACATGGTCACATGACTTGGTCTTTTGCATCAGTACACAATAAATTCAGTCAATTATTTTGGAACATTCTTATGATTTGGCATTTCTGTCTCTGCAAACCAAGTTTAGAATCAGATTGGGCCATTCTTTTCTTTACTTGTGCATTCCTCTCTAACAATGCCTGACATTTCAAGTGCTTAAGTATAATTTACACATATTTTCTAACATTATATTGAATGTATAAAAAATTTCACCCTGGTCATCTGTTCTGCTAAGTGCTAAACATGAATCCGTATACACCTTGGATTTATATTAAATATTAATTGATACATGGCTCAAAGTGTAACCATGTAACTAAACTAAAAGTGAACATGATTAAGCCTATAATAGATAAGGTATAACATGGATAAAGGGCATCAGAAAACAATTAAGTTGTAGTTTGGTTCAAGTTTAACCCTTCAAATCCAATCATCATTTCAAAACAAGTAACTTGAGGTCATTAACAAATCCCCTTTAACCCACAACAATAATAAAAAAGGGATTGGTTAAAGCAAACAAAACAACTAAAAACAAAAAAAAAGGAACCTTCGCAAGCAATTTGTGGAACACTACAGCTGAAGAGGTTATTTATCTACTGTTTCGAATTAAATGATAGGCATATGCATTGATTCTTAACACATTTTGGTTCACAATGAGTGACAACAAGTGCAACAAATTTCACCTTTTGGTTAATAAAGACCTTACCTGCGTCAGTTTTAGTTGAAGACTAGACTTAACAGCCTCAACACTTTGAAACCAGGAGCCTGTAGCAATAAAAGAAACCTAAATGTAAACTCTGGAGTTAACAATAATCCACTTTCTTAAAGTTTCTTGTTTGTAATTTAATAAATTATACAGATATGGACATTCTTGTTGAACATGTGATGAAGGCTATTCACTTTGATGAGTACCTTAATATTAACTTTGATGAGTACCTTAATATTAGCTTTGATGATATACTAAACTATCGGAGCAGATATGTTGGACTATGGTCCAGTCCTGAAGTAGAGCAAACAGAGACAGAAATTGCCAGGAAGAAGAACAGAGTTCAATACCAATTAAATCCCAAAACACATTCAATGGTGATTTTGCTTCAGAATTAAAAAAGCTGGACTTGCCTACCTATTAATGAATGAAAAGGCAACAAAGTACAGTTAGGACATGAGAAATATCTGACAATCATTAATTCAAAGATGCAATGCTTGGCATTTTAAGAGAAGTGAAAAATGGGACATTGATGTGAAGTTAGTCAATGAGATGGTAATTAGGGCTCTGGATTTCTAATGTACGAAAGAGACATTTCAAAAACAAACAAAGTAGAAAAATCGAGAAGACTAAAATGCACAACAAGAGCATTCAAATTGCTATATTCCATACTTTAAAATAAGAATTCCAAATTATCCATAGCTCTGCTGATAAGAACAGTTTTAGCAGCATAGGACCACAAAAATATGTCTTTCCAACAATTTGAAAATGCCTAGCAGAAGGTTCCTAGGGCATTACTGAAGGACAACAAGTTTGAGTGAGAAAGGGTAACACATACCTGTGACGGATGAAGCCCTACCCGTGACGGAGGCCGCGATGATGCCAGAGTCACACAGCTTGTCAGTGAGCACAATGGGAGAAGGCGTTACGATTTCGTAAGGGGACCTAACAAAATAACACACGATGGCTAGGGTTGTTTTCATGTTTATTTGGGATAAATGATAATTTTCGAAGGATTCAAAATCCATGGGAAAATGGCGGTGGGAAAACCAAAATTTCCGACGGAAGCTCGTCGTCGGCGGGAAAAAGGCAGTCGGAAAATCCTAATTTTCCGACGGAAGATCCTCCATGGGAAAATGGCCGTCGGAAATCGCCGCTTTTTTTGTAGTGATAAATTGCATTGTTGATAACACACTATAATTTGGAATTGTTGTTGCAGGATTCATTGAGCCAAATCGACCACCCAAGTAAAGTTGAAAAACGTGCCTATGATAGTATGCTTCTATTGAAATAATATAAATAAAAGTTGATTCTACATTCATCTGCATATAGCTACAATTTTAAGATGAATAATAAAATATAAAGTATTTTACAGATTTAAATAAAATAATTACACTCGTATGGCTCTTAATATTTTTATAGTTTTAAGATATCGAATATATTTATTTTGATCAACTATCTTGTAAAATACTAGAATGTAAATATTGTTACTAAATATTCAAAAAAAAATAAGAATATCTATTTTATCTTAATATTTATATTATTAATTAATTGTAATCATGATCATTTTATTTATTTTATCTAATGTATTGTAAATGTTTTGAAATCTTTATTATAATTAAATCGCAGTTTAAAATCATTTGAATTGAATAAAATGACAAATAAAAAAAAATAAATTACAATAGCTCCTTGTATAATTTTTTCTAATCACATGTACACCCCCTCCACCCAAAAACATTTCTTTGATGCATTTATTGTGACAATCTCAAGTCAACCTTAATGTTTAAATTTCAATTACAAAAATGGTCCTTTAACAACTTTGATTATGTTAGACAAATTATTTTAATTAGTTTTTAGTTTTTCTTACTAATTGAAAAGTTGGTTTGACTATTCAGTAATTAAGCATTTTTTAGTAATTTTACCATTTTTGAAACATTATTTGAAGTAACATTTTTTAAAACTTTAGTTTCTAATTTTTATATTTTCTTCTATTTTTATCCTCAATACATTTATTCAATTTCCTTATTACCTTTTTAAATAAATCATGATTTTATTATTTTTAAGTCATTTTACACTTTCAATTACTTCGATAACTAATTTTACTAAACATTTATAATAGACAAGCTTTTCAGGCTTCATGTTTTAAAAACCGACCCGGTGAGTGACCCGGTCAGGTACTGGGTTACTGGGTCAATGGTTGAACCGGTGGGTCATTGGTTGATCCGCATGACAATGTCAGTGGTCGAACAGGTGGGTCACTAATTGACCCGCATGACAATGTCTTAAAAATTTTAAAACTTAACTAACAAATTAATATTATTCCATAACATAGAGTCATAGATAATTAAATACCAAAATGTTAAAAAAATATCATTGTCCAAATTCAAACAAACATATTACAACAAAACATATTAAGACCCCTAAAAAAAGATGGGCATTACAATCCTGAAGTTATCAAAATCAACATTCAAACAAATCGGGGACTGCCACATGTCATTAAAGAGAATAAGAATGCTAAAACAAACACAACAAATTTCCTAATCAAAAAGAGAAATTTCATAGGATAAAATAATAGGGATATGCATACATAAATTTGGAAGCTTTCTCACAAAAATTAAAAATATCAAACTAATTTATTAACATCTATCATTAAGAATATCAAAATAATTTATTAGCATCCAAAACGAAATTGCAGCTTATACTGCTATGCTGTTTCTGGTATATGCAAAAGAATTCTTTTTCATCTCGATTCCTGCATTAGATAAATACTTCAAGGATGAAAAAGGCACTGTCAGTTAGACAAATATGCCACAAAAGTTGTATTTAAGACAACAATTACAGGATGTCAAAATAGCAGCACACAATAACATGCAAATTGTTCCTTAGATAAGACAGTGACAAATAGTTGAATTAGCATATTCAAAATCACTGGCTGGGTGCAGAACACAAAATATCACAAAGCACATCCATGCAAAAAGGGCAAGCAAAAATCAAGACTATTTATTTTAAGTACAAAACATACAAGACACAAGTCATCCAAATACCACACACAAGTAACACATGATGCTAATAAATTAAATCAAATAAACAAAAGTTCAAATCTATTTAGCTAGAAGCATCAGTCAAGAAAATTTCATGAATATCAAGAGCAACAAAAACTGGATCTCCTCTTGAGCAATCTGACAACAACAAAACATCACACCAAGCAGAAACTATTAGCACACAAAAAAAGTAAACAAGCATGCAGTAAACAAAAATCACAAGTCAAAAGGGTTATCTCACTTCATCGTCATCTTCAAACTCTCTATCATCTTCAACCCCAATCTCATCATCCCCAGTCTCCCCATTATCATCCTCATCCACATCCTCCTCCCCCTACTCATGTCCATCAATCTCACCCTCAGTGCTCGTCATCCTCTCGGTTCTCTCAGGCTCCGCGAAATCACCCTCGTCGTTATCCACATCTTCCTCCTCTTCATCGTCCTCGTCATCATCGTCCTCATCATACTCCTCTACTCCATGCTCGTCATCACTGGGACAACGTATTTACGATGGCAATGAGATTCACCAAAGACCAAGACTGGATGAAGTCACGACGGTGCGGCGAAGGTTGGAGTGCTGGACGGAGGTCGCGATGGTGTGACCAGGCTTGGACGACGAAGGCTGAGCACCACAGCGAGACAGAATGGCTTGGAGTTGGACCCTGGAGGCATGGTTGGACCGTTGGAGGATTGGAGGTGTTGTACTGCGCTCGGAGGTTCGACTTGGAGAAGAAGCAAAAACTGGAAAAAAAATAAAACCTAAGTGCAAAACGGCGCCATTTGGCTTCTAGGAGGGAAATGCTGACCCAGTCCGAGTTGGCGGGTTAGCGGGTCGATCACAACCTAACCGGTTCGAACAAGCTGAGACAGGTTGTTGACACAATCGATCCAAAGTGCAACCCAACCCGGTCCGATTCCTAGGTCACAGTCCGATCAGTCAAATCGGCCCGATTGGTCCAATTTTTAATACTATACTTCCAGCTTTCAATCACCAGCTAACTTTTCAACTTCTAATTAGTTTTTCAACTTCCAACTAGTTTTTTAGCATATTCCCACAAAATGTAGGCTTGTGATAGGAATGTAAGTTGTCTTTCTTGGTTTTGTTGCCACATATTCCATACAATGGTTGCAACAAATATAGTGAGTTTATTTGAAGCACATACTCAAAACACATGGTTGGCTGGTAGAGTTTTTAATGATATCGAATGGCAAAGTTTGTTATGATGCTACCCCATAAAAATAAATGCGTTAAAAACAGAATTCGGGCAACAATTTGTTCAATTATTTAGGGCCAAGTCTTTTGATTCTGAATGTCTTCAATTTTTGATGGTGCTTGTTTAGCAACAAAGATTTGAAAGCACATCTAGTTTTTTAAAGCTTTAGATTATTTTATCAGCATGTCTTTCGGATTCGTATGGCACATATTTTTTATCTTTTGTTTTTTTTTTCTGTTGGACATTCTGCCTATGTATTGGTATGTTGATTTTAGATTTTTGGAGGTCCTCTTTTTTTAACTTATGAGATTCATTTTCTATTCGTTTTTCGCAAACAAACAAAAATCTTTCGGGTTGATGAAGATGACTATTGAGTAGGGGCATTTTCTAGTTAAAAATCACGTGCCTTACATTCTAATTTTTAAATGGAGTTATCATTGAGTAGGGAGAAAAAAATGGGGTGTATGTATAATCCGAGTAAACCTCACGGGTGTTATTGAATTTTTCTCTTATAAAAGATGAATTGGGGAGGAAAGATCATAAGAATTTATTGCACTTATATTGATGGAGTGCCTTTATTTAAATATTTTACTATCATTCTTAGCTTATTTGACTTCTCTTAGACTTTTATTTTCCCATTCTAATTCAGTTTTTGTCTTAGGCAAGTTAGTGGGCTCAATTGCTAATTGTTGCGTATTTTTGGATTTTATGCTCACTTGACGTATCTTCCTTGTACAGGACCTACAGAGCTCTACGGAACTCCGAATTGAGCGTTCTTGTAGTTGTTGGAAAGATAACGAAAAGATCTACAAGTTTGCTAGAAATAAGCCGAGGCCAATTCTACCATTTGGAGGATCATTTTAGGCTTTGAAGTCAGAACCACTGCACTTGTATTTTGGGCTGCGAGTTGGACATTTTATTGGTGTATATAGCATAAATAATTAGAATTGATGGGTTGCTCATGGCTCATTATTTGTTTCAGACTTAGTCACTATATGTTAGTGACATTAGAAAGAATTAGGACATTACATTTCATTTACACAAACAGTTTTACATTTGTCTTTTCCACTTTTTAGAATCAAAACTCTTTCTCTTATTTTCTCTCAACTGTTCTTCATTGTTCTTCATTTTCGTTTTCCTTTCTTCCATTTTCGTGCACTTATTTCATGGGGCTTTCATTGGTGATGATATGAAAGGCTAAATAATCAATCAATCCAAGGATCCAACCCAAGCAAGGGAAGAATTTGAATTCTG
This sequence comes from Glycine latifolia, assembly GCA_013407115.1. NCBI lineage: Eukaryota > Viridiplantae > Streptophyta > Magnoliopsida > Fabales > Fabaceae > Glycine > Glycine latifolia. The sequence goes on from CM023960.1 coordinate 8,301,381, forward strand.
ATTTAGTATTTCGAATTCTGTGTGAATGTTTACTTTCTTCTTCAATTGCTATTATGTTTTCATGATTATGAATGCGTTTAGGATTGAAAGCAGATTAGGTTATGGATTCATTTCCTAATTTTGAATATAAATCACAGATTAATTGGATGATATTTCAATTAGGGTTGTGGTTTCAATTAATTTAGGGGTTCATTCAATTTCATTAAAAGCAGTTCAATCGAATTAACCCCTAAATTAATTGAAA
>CM023960.1:8301724-8315545 GCA_013407115.1 Glycine latifolia
TAATCAATCAATCCAAGGATCCAACCCAAGCAAGGGAAGAATTTGAATTCTGATTTAGTATTTCGAATTCTGTGTGAATGTTTACTTTCTTCTTCAATTGCTATTATGTTTTCATGATTATGAATGCGTTTAGGATTGAAAGCAGATTAGGTTATGGATTCATTTCCTAATTTTGAATATAAATCACAGATTAATTGGATGATATTTCAATTAGGGTTGTGGTTTCAATTAATTTAGGGGTTAATTCGATTGAACTGCTTTTAATGAAATTGAATGAACTTGCACAATAGGATAAATTTCTGAGAACGATAATGATTCGAATAGCTTGGTTTGGTGAATTGGATTGATGTTCTTTAATCTGTTTTACATTACTTGTTATCAATTTTGTTAGTTTCTGCATTAATCTTTAATTGTAGTTTGTGTTTTTGCAATTTTCATTTAGCGCATGCAAACTGTTCGACAAAAATCCCCCCTTTTATTTATTAGTGAATTGAAGTTGGAACCATATTGATTGTGTCTCTGAGTCGATTTAGGTTAATCCTGTGCTACAAAATTAGCTTAGTTTAATTGTTTTGAAGCCACACGACAAACGCTTATCATATATGACATTTAAATATTGGGATAAACATTGTAGAAAATCTTTTGATAGATGAAAATTTGTTCAATCTAAATGACAATCATTATTTGATCGATGCATGTATTTTGTTAAAACACTTGATTGATTTAATATTATTTGTTTGATATTTATTGGTTGTTTATAATATAATTGCATTTATTTTCTATTACAAATTTTTTATGTATGTTAATTGACCCAAAAGTTATAATATCAAAAGAATTTTAGTATGTATTAGTGACTTTTATAAATTTGTGAATAAATTAATTGTTAAGCATCTATTAAAAATTAATGAGAAAATGAATATTTGTCAATATTTGTAATTAATGGGTTAGGAAAATTATGAAAATTGAAATTGACATTTATTTTATTTTTATGGAAACACAGTTTATAGGTCTATATGTAATTATCTCTTATGTCGAATTCTACTTTGTTTTTCACTAAAGAAAATATTGTAAATCAATTAGGTATTATTTTTTATAAAATAAAAAAAAATGTCTTTGATTAGAATTTAATTGCTTGGTAATGATAGAAATGTTTAACGTTGGAATTAAGTAATTAACACTTAGACTATTTAAAATTCAAAATTTATACTTTCTAAAATCTTTAAATTTTTTTTTAATTAGATATGATGTTTAAACTTTAATAATTCAATCTAAACTTGGATACTAAAAAATTTACTGTATAAAATTAACTTTTTCATCTTAACTATTCAAATATATTTTTATTACTCATTCAGTATGAATAATTTTTATTATTAGATGTTAAAATTATTAAATACATGTAATATAATAATCTCTATTTTAAATTACCAGAGCAGATAAAAAAATTGACTTTTATGTTTTTCAAGTATTAAAGTAGATAAATTTATCTATTTTTTTTAAAGTTAATCACCATGGAATTAATGTTTAAATAAATTTATTAATAGATTTATAATGCAAATGTAAATTAAAATTTGATATTTAATTATTATAAAAATAAATTAAAAAACTATTAAAAATACTTCTACAAAAAATGAAGTAGAGAAAGATAAAACAAATTATAGACCATATTTCCTGCCACGGATAACTGGATAAGGAAAGCCAAGTCCTGAAGGAGATCCTCCTTATGTATGAAATGGCATCCAGTCAAGCAATCAATCTTGCGAAGTCGAAAATTTTCTTCAGCCGTAATGTTCCCCAACAGCAGCGTGATTCTGTGGTAAACATTCTAGGGCTTGCGGAAGTCCTGGGCACAGGAAACTACTTGGGGGTATCGTCTCTAATAGGAAGAAAAAAAGAAAGCGCTATTTCCGTATGTCAGAGAAAGAATTTGGAAGAAGGTTCAATCTTGGAGAGTGGCAAAAACCTATCTAGGGCTGGGAAAGAGATCATGGTGAAAGAAGGTCCTTCAAGCTATTCCAGCGTATTGTATGAGTTCCTTTCTCATTCCCATGTCTCTTGGTGACGAAATGTAGCAGATGCTGAATTCGTTTTGGTAGGGCTCGAGCCAAGGAGGAGGAAAAGGGATAAATTGGTTGAGATGGGAGAAATTAACAACCAAGAAGAACGATGGAGGTATGGGTTTCCGGGATTTTCATAGCTTCAATCTTGCTATGCTAGGGAAACTTGGGTGAAAACTTCTTTCTAAGCTTGATGCTATTGTGACAAGAATCCTCAAATCTGAATTTTTATTTCCCTGGGGGGAACTTTTTGGGAGCCAGGCTTGTCAGCAATCCTAGCTAGTTATATATTTGGCGTGGCACCATCAGTTCCCAGGTGGTGTAGTGGGGTAGGAAGCTCGACGGAGAGTTGGAAATGGCCATAGTATCTATGTATGGAAAGATCGTTGGATGAGAAACACTGATTCTACGATGATTAGCACTGTCCCAAGAGAAGCCAATCCAGAGATGGTTGTTAGTGAGTTGATGTTGTATGCAGAAGGAAGATGGAACGAAACACTCATTGAGGAGATTTTGGACCCAGAAGATTCGATGGCCGTGTTGAGCATGCCACTTGCCAATCTCCAGGAGGAGGATATGAGAATATGGATACATAGTAGGAATGGTAAGTATTTGGTAAAATCAGCTTATCATAACCTCAGGGAGAATATTTTAGATACTAGTCAGCTTCAAGTCCTAGGTGATTGGGGAGTGATCTGTAAACCACAAATTCCACCAAAAACTCAAGAACTTTGTGTGGAGGGCATGTAGGGATTGCCTCCCTTCGAGATCCAAGCTTCAAACGCGAGGTATAGCTTTCCCTAGTTTATGTACTTTTTGTGAAAACAATATTGAGAATTAATGGCATGTGCTCGTTAGGTGTGAATTTGCGGACTCATGTTGGAGGGAGAGCCCTTACTGGAACATTATTAATAGTATTTGTGACAATGTTGAGAGCTTCTCAAAACTGTTCTTTTTGGTGGCTAGAAAACTGGAGGAGCAGGCTTTCAATATGTTTATCATGATACTCTAGAGCATTTGGAATAGCAGGAATGCCAAGTTATAGGACAATCTCCCATAGTGAGCTCGAAGTATGGAGACCACCAGGCCCATGTTTTGTGAAATGCAACATTGATGTTGCTTTTTTCAAGGAGCACGAATGGTGGGGGAAGGGAATGTGTATTCGGGATGATAAAGGTTGGTTTGTGAGAGCTGCAACGGATGTTAGACGTGGAATGCCTAAGGTTCACGAGGGAGAAGCACTAGTCATACTACAAACTCTGACAAGGTTGAAGAATATGTACTCCCAATATGTGGAAGTGGAGTCTGATTGCAAAAGACTCATTGATAGTCTTCAGCACCACATAGCGGATGATTCAAAGTTTGGGATGATATTAAATCAACGTGTAAAAGGATCTTAATGTCTTGTCCAAACTATAAGGTTAGTTTTATAAGGAGAAAAGCTAATTTCGTTGCCCATTTGCTTGGAGGGCATCAAAGTTGTACTGTCCGCGCTCCTTTGATCAAGTTCCTCATTGTATTGTTCCACAAATAGTTAATGAAATACAATAAGTCTGTTGCCTTATTAAAAAGTAGGATAGTAATTTTTAAATTTTGTATTATAAGAAAATGGTAAAGATTTGGTATTTTACTCATATTGTTTAAACTTGTATTTTCATTTTTTTTCTTTTCAAAGAAATAAAATAAATTTTATTAGAATTATTTTGTTTAAAATCATTTTTTCGATATTTAAATAATTTATTAATAATATTATTTTAAAACAAAAAATAAAGTATTTTTTATTTATAATTTTTTTTACAAATTATTTTTCTATTTATAGAAGAATAACTTGAATATATATATATATATCACTTACATAATTATAAAATATGATACAAATCAAATTTTTTATTTATAATTAATTATTTATATTTGAAATTATTTTCATTTAAATCAGGTTATATAATTAAAATAATAATAAATAATTGTAAAGTTGATGATTCAAATAATTTCTAACATTAAGGAACGCACGTGACGATGACAATTAATGCGTTAATTGTCATGTGCATTTAAAAATGATAAATTAGATAAAAAAAAAATTTAAACAATAGAAAAAGGTAAGAGGATTTTAAATTTAATGAAAGGATAAAACATAATTTCAAATAAAATAGTAAGAATAAAATTGAGAACAAAAAATTAATAGTTTTAAAGGTAGCTTATAAAAATAAACTACTAAAATAAGTTCATATACCAAATAACTTAATTTTGATGAAAGTAGCTTATAAGCTATGCCTAGGAGCTTATAAGCTATGCCTAAAAACCTTACCAAATATAGTCATAATTTACCTAAAATTTACAATAATAGATTATTAAAAACAATTTCCTCAACTACAATAAAATAACATATGATATATCCATAAAATGAATAATAAATTAATAAAAAATAAAAGGGAAAACTCATGATTTTACTAATAAAATATTGTTGTTTTCTAATAAACAACTACTGACATTCCTAAACTTATTATTAGGTGAAACGATGTCTGCAAAATAGGAGAAATTATAAATTAGAAATCATAAAAATATAGATCATAAACATGAGTAAAACATAAAATATTAACCTTCCTCCTCAAATAACTTGCTTTGGATATTCAAAGTTTAGCTAGAAAAAAAATTATACAAATTTTCAGGAAAAAAATGATGTATAAACAATGTTCTTTATCATAAAAGAAAAGTAGAGTCTTTACTTACTTAAAGGGAATAATTCATGCTCCACTTTTCGATTTTTTACGATGTTTCTCTTTATTTGAGGGGGGAAAAAACATATAATGAAGAAGGTTAAAAGAAGAAAAAAAACACTCAATGCGTCGAATGAGTGTGGATTATGAAAGAAAAGAGGGTATTGAATACATTATTGTTAAAACTTGAAATTTCATTAAAAAGGAAAATGAAGACAAAAATCACCATTTCAAAATTACTTCACAGTAATTGTTACATTTTTAATTTGAATTTTTAAAAAAATATTTGTACATATTACATAACTTAATAAGAATTGAAAAATATTTTTTAAATGATAATTGATTTAATAAATATATTAATTATTTTACTGTATAACTTTATAGTTATTATAATGATTCAATAACTAATTAATTAATTTATTGAATAATTTTCTATTAGGCTAATAATAAGTTATTTGAATTAAAATATAACTAAACGTATGTAATTATTTGATTGTAAATATTATAATCCAAATTGACAATAATAATAATAATTATTATTATTATATTAATAAATTCTAACAATCATTACAATTATTATAATTAGGTAATAAATGAACATTTCAATCAAATCAATTTATTTGGAGAATGTTACATGTAATATTATTTTATTTCAAAGAAATTTATTTTATGGAACTTCTAAGAAATTCATGTGTACATTTATTTTTTAAAAACATTTTCGTGTGTATTATTATAAATAGACAGATTAAGAAAATAAATAAAATTTTATAAGTATAAGATTAAAAGAAATAAATGAAATTATCGGCAAAGTGTGATACCTAAAATTGATTAGGTCCCAAAATTTTCCAAAACATTTAATAAATTTTTACTTAGAAAATGTTTATTACAATTGATTAAGCACTTCGTTAAGTAGTAGCAATGGTCTTGTGCAACATAGAGGTATTACCGTAATTACGCTTAGACACGGGGAACACAATTTTAAAACATAAAATATCATGTGAGAGCTGCTCATAATATAAACCGATTATTACATAAGAGTGAAACTCTAGAACTACTTTGTATCTTACACCTTAATTGTCTTACAAACATGAAGAACTGTCATTCTAAAATTCTAGAATTTTTAAATGGGTTTTTAAAGTTTTTTTTGTGGTGATTATAATATCTTTTATGATTATCACAATGTAATGTCATTTATAAAAATTCATACACAATTTTGTTTCAACGATAAAAAATTTCAAAAAATTTACATTTTTATATTTTTTGAATTATTAAATGATTAAACACAATGACATTGAAAAAAATAATTAGATAAATATTATTTTTTATTGACAAAAACTTTATTATAAAATATACAAATATTATTTTTAAGAAATTCATTTTGTCACATAGATTTATTTGTTCGAATAAAAAATTAAAGAAACTAAAAAAAAATAATTTTTTCACTTAAGAAATCCTGTTAGAGATGTCAAGGAAGTACAAAATAATATATATTAAAGCTAGTTATGTTTTGGATATTTCATTTATGACTTACCAAAGTAATTGGGTGTTCCTCTATAATTTCAAAAGTTCTCCATGCTGGCAATGTTTTTTTAATAAAATATATTTTTCATATTGAGGTTGAGAGCTTGAGACAATTTGACAGAACTGGAACGTTCTTGGGTTCGTTATGGGAGTCAAGGACCAATATGGCAGATATACTACTTGAAGACAGTCTTGCAGGTCTGCAAACCTCCTTTGGCGGTGATAAAATTCCTGATTTTCATCTTTTGAAGCAATATGAACATTCTGCTAGGAAGCAAAAGATGAAATTAAGGAAGTTCCAAATTACGCTTCGCATTGCTTCAGTTCTTTTACTCTTTACTGTTCTAATTAAAGTGATTTATATTGCAGATTTGGAGAATTATGTTGAAGGGGAGGAAGTATCTAATGGTGCACCTGTCTAGATCAAACAACAAGAAGCGCTCAAGGTTTTGTATTAAAAATGGCCTTTCTTTTGTATTAAAAATTGTTGAATGATTTGCATCATTTTTATATGTTTTTAGCTTACAGTAACAAAAGTCTTTAGTGGAGGTAAATTGAGCCTTCAAGAAGTTCCCCTGCTTTGAGATTTCAATCCTAAGAAAGTGAAACAATCCTTTATGTTTTTGGTGCTAATAAATCTTGGTATCAAACAATAGAAAGTTCTTATTTTTAGTTATGTACTATGAGCCCATTTGAGTGCAGCCCAAAAGATCTTTTAGTATCTTATCTACTAAAAAAGATTTTTTTATATTTTTTAAGAGTGTTTGGTTATTAAGCTTTTTAGCTTTTATAAAAGTAAAAGTTGTCAACAGACCTTTTTTAAAAGTTTAAATTTCCAACTTATGGAATGGTACTTTTTGGAAATTTGTTTCCTAAATTATGCTTGGACAATAATGTCCTCAAAATTTTTTAAAATGACAAAGGATACCCTTCATATTCCTGAACCTGCACATGATTTCTCTCTCTTGCTCCTCTGAAGAGTTTTGGGTCGTCCTCTCAAAGGTTCTACACTTCCTCGCTCCTCTGTTCCTCAATCACTCTTATGTTTTTTGACTTCTCTTCAGATCATCTTCTTCATCTCTTCTTATTTGTTTGTTAACATCACATGTTAACAATTTCTTCATCAAGTTCTTTTTCTTGTTTAAATTTTGAATTATTATTGATTAGGGTTATGCTTTTGTTTGTCTCATTAATTATTATGAATTTTGACCCCTTGAACATAATCTTGTGGAGATTGCGAGGTGTTCCCTAAATATTATTGAATGTTTATCATTGTTTTTATTTCTTAAGCTTGTGAACTGTCTCTCAATCAAGTTCCTGTGAAAAGAAAGAAAGCAAAACGGTGCGATAAAAAGATTGACATTCTGCTGAAAGTGTGCATAGAAGAGGTGAATTCTGGAAATAAACCTCACAACCACTTCACTAAGCTTGGTTGGGCAAATATTGTAGAAAAGTTCAATAAGGCAACAAATTTGACATATGAATATAAGCAATTCAAAAATAGGTGGGATTCTTTAAAAAAGGAATGGCAATTATGGGCTAAGCTTATTGGGAATGACACTGGTCTTGGCTGGGATAGACAGAAGGAAACCATTGCTGCTAGTGATGAATGGTGGGAAGCCAAAATTTAGGTGTGTACTATTCAACTAATATTCTGAAAATTATAATTGTTTTAAATTTCATCTTGTCATATGTAATCATTAGTGAATTTGTCTTTCCTCTAAATATTGCCACTGGTATCAATATGATACTGCAGTTTTTGCTACCTCTCTCACTCTTCCACACTTGTTGTTTCTATTTTTTGTTTTTATAACACTTGTTTTGGAAGAATTTGGATGAGAATTTGATTACCGAGTAGTGCAAATTATTTATAAAAAAATAGTTTTTAAAACAAAATGTGAGAAGTGAATCAAACAAGCCCTATAATTTCCTATGTACTTTTAACTCATGGAGAGAAGAGGGTTTGTTGTTGGCTTGTTAGAGCTTAGAAGATGTTTCCTTAATGCCCATTGATGTAATTTGGATTGTCTTTTTGGTAATATTGGGAATTTTCCCATGGATAGATGAACCAACTTTGAGTAATTAATGTAGGAACATGGTCCCTGTGCCATTCATCGTGCTTTACCTTAAAAAAATTGCGCCTTTCGTTGCTACGAGGAGCCCTTCTGCGTCACGATTCCTTGACATGTTGTTTGAGAATGCCAAAGAGAAGGCTGGTCCAGTGGAGGAGTTTTAGTGGCTTGGTCTGATGCTTTTTGTGGCTGTTCCTTTTCCTGGAATAGGAGCATGGAGCGGAGCCTTTATAGCATCCATTCTTGATATGCCATTTGGGGCTTCTGTGCCTGCTAATTTCTTTGGTGTTGTATTTTCTGGGTTATTAGTAATTTGTTAGTGAACCTTGGTCTGAAGTATGCCATCATTACTGGTGTCATCCTTTTCTTTGTTTCCACATTCATGTGAAGCATCCTTAGAAATTTTTAAAAAGGTTTGAGCACGTCAAATTGACATGAAATGTCTGATTTTCCTTTACCAACATGAAGACAATTGTTAGTTTTGTTGTTCATTCTCTTAGTTTTCATTTTCTTATATTTTCATAATTGAGCATCCTAGTTCAGTGATATGTAAAGTGAAAAGGCTTACGTCTTGTATATACCCTTTTTTTGATGTTTTAAAAATCATGGGGTGACTAATATTCCTTGTTGGAGGTTTTTTCTTTTCTCATGTGGAGTATAACTTCAATTGGGAAGCTTACGACCTAATTAAATTATAACTTTGTGGTGCATTAAGATGGATCACACCATATCCTGTTCTTTAAACTAAAGCTGAGCCTGAGTATCTTTAAAGCTATAACTTTGTGTCTTCTGCTTTGAAAGTAGATTACTGATTGAATAAATCCTCATTTGTTAAGGAAAAAATGGTTGATTCTAAATTTAGTCCTTTGTTAGTTTAAATTTTTTACACTATCATCCAATGGTACGTTGACGCAATATTGGCAGAGTTTGACCTCTTAGGTAGTTTTTTCTGATAGTCAGAGTCCTTTAATGATTTGTCCATACATTATCTGACAACTGTGTTGAGAAATTCATTTGCAGTGTATGAAATTTAAATCTTTCTCAAGTCTATTTTTCTCTTCGATCTATTTGGTGTTGGGAATTTGATAAATAATCTCTAATCTAAATAATCATTTGTTAATGGTTGTCTCATATTTTTGCATCTCAATTGTCATCTTATTTTTCCTATATATATGTAGTATTATGAACAAGTACCTCTACTTTTTGTTTAAATATTTATTTTGTCGTATCCCAAAATCTCAAGTTCTTTAAGGTACGTTCATGTTCCAAGTGTTTTGTTCTCTTGTGAATAAAATAGGCCCGAGATGTTGTTCTAAACAATGACTCTCCAGACTTCATTGCATTTTGGATGAAAAGTTTTGTCTTGATAATCTCCATGATGGTTAATAGTTTAGGGAGATTTTGGAGCATGTGGTTTGCTGCTACGACTCTTGATAGGATTTGGTGGAGGAGGAACTTTTTTGCTTTTAACCATTTATAGAGTTCAAATAGATGTATGGTTGCTAATATCAGAGTCTTCTTATTAGTAAAATCAATTGCAATAATTTGCTTTTTGGAGGTGCTGATGTTGTGAATACAGTGGCTGATGATGTGGATCACTCCTTGAGTGATTGTTTTTAAGCTATTTTGTGATGGTGCTGATGAGATTGCAGTGAGGCTTCTTGATGATCTTTTGTCTATTCCTTGCCAATTTACTGATTTGATTCGTGAGATTTGGAGGCTAAGGACAATGATATGTCTTACGTGGTTACTCTAATTAAACTGAAGGTGCGAAGCCTAATTGACCTAATTAATATAATATTGCCATGTTGACCTTTCTCAAGATGTTCTCCTTATATGTATTTATGGCCATATTTGTTGGGAGTCAAATTGGCTGATAGTATGGGTGGATTCAGATTGAGATCAGAAAGGACTAATAAGAAAAAATAAAATACATCTAACAATTATATATCATTAATTTTTTATAAAATATTTATAATATAATATTTTAATACATTAAATTACATTAATAATCTAGAAAGTGGAAAGCAAAAAACTGCATGTTACTGAATTTTGTTTTTGACTTTTTTTCTTTTCTTTTCTTTTTTTGGTGAACTTCTATTTTTTCTGTTTATATATGGAAGGGAAGACCGATAGAGATTTTATAATTTGTAATTGTTTTTACTAATGCTTAGGTCATATAGTTCGTACACATTTCAATAATATTGCAATTTATGTGTCAAATATATATGATAATTATTTTTTTTCATTTTATAGGAGGATCCTGAAGTAGCAAAGTTGAGAGAGCAAGGCCTCAAATTCTTACCTGAGATGAAATTTCTCTTTAAGGGTACTATTGCTACTGGTTTTGCAACATATGCACAATCTGAAGATTCAAGACAAAATGAAGGATTCAACACAAGAACAAAAGAGACAAATATTAAAATTGATGATAACACTGAGATTGAAGTGAATGAGCCTGAGATAGACACATAAACTCAAACAACATCTTCGACAAATTAAAGTGGACAGAGGAAGAGAGGGTGACAAAGGAATTCGGGTTGTTGCCAAGTTTTCCTCATAATTAGATCGTGTTATTCAAACATTTGTGTATCTACTCAAGACCCAACTAGCATTACTGCATGTGTAGCAAAGTTGAAAGATCTACCAGGACTTGAACGTGGGAGTGAACTATTTTACAAAGCCACTAGATTGATGAAAAAAGGGCAAACATGATTACCTTTGTTGCTGTAGAAGATCCTGAACTACAACCTTGATGGATCAAGTTTGACACTTGAGCACAAGTTCCTTAGTTTCTCCTCTATCTGATATCATTAACACTTATTAGTTTTGCTTGGTTATGAACCTTGGTTATGTCATGGATCTTTGAAAATGATATGAATACTTCACACTTAACCAAGAGGGGGGGGTGAATTGGTTAGACCTTGGTAAATCAAAAATTCTTTAATCAAAATCAGAGTTTTAAAGGATCTTTATCACATTTCAAAACCAAGAAACCTTATTCAATCAAGTAGCTCAGCCCCTTAAAATTCAATGGATCAAAACTGACTTTTCAAGATAAGCAAATGAATCAAGAAACAATTTATATGAGGAGAGTAGATTCAGAAAACAACACTCGAGCAATTTATACTAGTTCACTTCAAAACCATGAAGCTACATCCAGTTTCTTTCAACCAACACTAGGTTGAAGTTCCACTATTTAATTTCTGTTCTTACAAGCAATTACAAAGCCTCCCTTTATCAACCCTAGATAAAGTTCAAAAATCTAAAATACTATTAGATTCTTAGAGACAAACCCACTGAGAACACTACTCAGCACAACCCCTAGAGAAACCCTATCTCTAGATTACAAGTAAGAACTCAATTACAATAGCAAATTACAAAACAATAATCAAAACAAAAATTACAACCAGATTAAGGAGAGAAACAACCTGATGATCCAATGTATGCAATGCAAAAGAAGTTACCAGAATAGGTAGAATGTTTAAAACACAAGAAACATAGCTTTCCTTAATCTTGAAATGGTTTCAAGCTTCAAGAGTGACTCAATTTCACATGATCAATGTAACATGAAGCTAGACTGAATCAAACCCTCAGAAAACAATTAAGAATGCTCACAAGATTGTTTAAGCTCAGAAAATTCGAATGGGTATTATTCCACAAAGTTACAAAAACAGCTGAGCAAGGGTTCTGTTTATAACATAAAATTTTTAACCGTCAATAATCGATTAAGACGCGCTAATAATCGATTAAATTACCTTGGTAATCGATTAACTTGCCATTATAATCGATTAATTTGTTCATAGGTTTTCTGGGTTTGAATAACGAGAAAAATAATCGATTATCTCGAGCTGTAATCGATTATTACAGTCAAAGCGTATTTTTCACAAAGCTTGTTTAATCTATTATAGAACCTGGTAATCGATTAAACCAGTCATAGTATATTTTCATAAAGCTTGGATAATCAATTACAAATCCTGGTAATCGATTAAGACAGTGCAACACAATTTTTCCAAAGCAAGGTGCAATCGATTACGAACTTTGGTAATCGATTAATTTAGTAAAACCTGGTTTTCTTCAAAGGCTATGTAATCGATTACTATATGTGGTAATCGATTATGGCAGTGGAGTGTTAAAATCAGATATGAGCATGTAATCGATTACAACTTCATCATAATCGATTAAAGAGTTCAACAAGGTAGTTTATATGAAAGCGTAGGTCAAATAATCGATTAATTCGACATGGTAATCGATTAAACTGTTCTTGAAGATTTTCCAGAGTTGATGAAGAACAAAATAATCGATTAAGCCATTACTGTAATCGATTATTACAGTGAGAAATGCTTTTTCTTAAAACCTTTGAATTATTTTAAATCCTTAGTTAAAAATGCCAATGCCTTGTGATTTTTGTTAGCCTGATTAAGTTGAATATGTATTGAATAAATGCAATGCACTTGGATCACCAGAATTGCTTTTCTCTTACACAATTTAATCCTAAATTGTCTTCAAGTTATCCTTTGCATGTTGAAAGCTCAAAACCAAATCTTGAGTTAAATTTCTTCTTATTCCTGAAGTAGCTCCCCCTTAATCCAACAATCTTTGTTTTTAATTTTGGTTATGCTATGGATCTTGGTTATGGTTTGACTCTTTATTTTTTTTTTTTCAGTTGTGTTATGACTTTTTTTTCCTTCTACTGGATGCGTTCATCATTATCATTAAATGATTCTTCATCTAATGATGACAGTCACATTACGAAGAACAAAGTGTTGATGCTTGTTGTAGCTAATGCTACCAATTACTTCACGAATTATGTTATGAAAAATCCATGTAGAGATTCAAGCATGACATGCCATCGTTGGATATCTAAAATTCTAAATGGTCATCCAATACGTTGTTATTAGATGTTTAGAATAAAGAAACTTGTCTTTCTTGAATTATGTGATGTCTTGGAAACCAAGTACAACTTAAAGAAAACTCAAAATGTCGAAATTTATGAGCAGGTTGGCTTGTTTTTGTACATGTTGAGTCAACCAGCATCTGTTCGTAATTGTGAGGAAAGATTTCAACATTCAGGTGAAACAATATCTAGACATTTCCATGGTGTCTTAGAAGTTGTGTGTTTGTTTGCAAAGGACATAATTAATCCTGTTGAGATTCTAAAAGATGCCAGATATCGCCCCTTATTTTAGGGATTGTATTGGTGCAATAGATGGTACTCTTATAAGAGTTTGTGTTCCCTCTCATCTACAAGGAGTCTATATTGGTCAAAAAGGTTGTTTACCACTAATGTCATGGTTGTTTGTGACTTTAGCATGTGTTTCACATTTGTTTGAGCATGTTGGGAAGGTTCTACACATGATACTAAGATATTTATGGAGGCTTTACATAAGCCTACATTGCATTTTCCACATCCTCCTCAAGGTGCTTAGCATTTATATATATACATATATACATACATAC
>CM023960.1:8315555-8392267 GCA_013407115.1 Glycine latifolia
ATATATATATATATATATATATATATATATATATATATATATATATATATATCATTATAAGTTTGTGTTCTAACATACATTATTGTTTTATTCTTTAGGTAAATATTATCTTGTTGATTTTGGTTACCCTACTTTTACGGGTTTTCTAGGACCGTACAAGAAAACTAGGTACCATCTCACACAATTTAGAATTAGGCCTAGAATCAGGGGGGAGTTGAAGTTTTTAATTATTATCATTCTAGTCTTTGAAGTGCAATTGAACGTGCATTTGGTTTGTGTAAAGCGAGATGAAAGATATTGGGTAATATGCCACCTTTTACTTTGAAGACACAACCAAATCATTGTTGTTTGCACGACTGTACATAACTTCATTCAAAAAAATGACAAGAGTGATGGAGAATTTGATTCACTAGATGAAGATAACAAATATATAGATAGTGATTAGGAAAGTGAAGTTGGCTCTAGTGCTACAACATGCGAAGAACCGGATGCTCAAAGTACTTTACAAATGGAATGATATAGAGAATCTCTAAAAAAATATGCTTCCAACATATATTTGGTTTTTTTTTTTTAAGAATACAAGGTTGTATATTTATGGTACGAGTACATTTGAACAATTTTATATTGGATGACATTATTGATGATATTATTACGAGGTTAATGACATTTTATATTTTATGTTATAAATTATAATTACATAAATAATAATTAAATTATAAATTAGAATGTAAGTGATTGCATTACTAAACAATAATATATTAATTACATTTGAAATATGAAAATTAATTATGTTAAGATGTATAATTATATTTTTATGAGATATTTTTTATTTATAAAAATAATTATTTTTTATCAAAATTTCTAGAAATAATGTCAAAGCATATAATACCCTTTTTGGTAATTTTAATTATGTAAAAGACCTTTTACAATTTCATCCAAATATCATATTATTTTAAATAAACACTTAAGAATTTATCATCCAAACGTCAAATTAGCTTATGTAAAAGTAACTTTTCATATAAGAGCTTCTTGAATAAGCTCTTTTTCTATAAGATCTTCTACACTAGTGCATCTAAACAGGCTCTATGTATTGTCTATAAGATAGGCTTTGTTTTGTTTATTGTCTATAACGTGGAATAGAACACTAAGTTGTCTGATCCCATTTTTGTTTCGTTATTCAAGTATGCAGCAGGGTGGGTGATTTGAGGTAATAGAAATACAATTATTTTTACAGCAAAAAGGAGAGTCTTGAAAGTTGTAAGAGATGGTGGAGATGGTTATTTTTCTCTCTTTGCAGTGATTATGTGTAGAAGCAAGTTGATAGTGAGTGACTGAGTGTCAGGTAGAATTCAATTATATTTGAGGTGGGAGGAGGAAGTGGTATTAAGTATGATGCATGTTGCTGAGACCCGAATCATTGGGTAGTTATCGAGACTCATGTAAATTAATTTGATTCTAGCTAGCATGGTTTGATGTAGCTCTTTAATGATATATGCTGCTATAGGATACGTGGAGCAATAGCATGGCCTAAAGGCCAAACCGGAGAGTTCAAGATTGTGTCACATTATATAAGAAGAATAATGATATATAAACATTTTATTATTTTAGACACTCCTTTTAATATTTTTTATTTCTTTTTATGTTTTTGTTTCTATCATATAGTAAAACTTATGATACTTATTATTTTTTCTTTTTTCTTTTTCTCTCTAAGTATTAAATAACGTATATTAAGTGTTGATGTAACATTTTTCACATGGGGATTGTACATGGACATAATGGGATGCAGTACACATTTTGGAGTGTCACATATTGGTGGGATTTTCATTTGGGGGTTGTTCAGTCTCATAGGGTGGTTTGTATTCAAGGAAACACCAAGGATTCTCATTCAGAGGCATTTACTTCCAGTAGGATATATGGAACTCCATTGGAGGCTTGGAGGGGCATGTGCCAATGCTTACTAACAACGGATGCATGGGGCTGATTTCGATGTTGAGAGCTTCTGACTTTATGAGCACTTTGGTGTATTTTTTAAAAAAATATATATATTTTATTATTAATAAGATTTGTTTTTGTAGGAAACGTTTTATTTTCATGTTTTTTTTTATAAATATTAATTGTTGAAGGACCAGAGTTTTTAGTATTTGCTAATTTATTGTTTCAATCATAAATAAAAGCGATAAGTTTAACTCCAATAACTAAGGATATGAACAAAACATAAAAATGGAAAATGATACCAAAACAATTTGTCCTTAGATATGGAAAATGCCATAGCTAAGTAGATACATAATGCAATTTCTTTAAATAAATAAAACTATGAAAACAGGATTTGCATTAAATACTACATTTGATGTTCTAACATGTTGCTAAATGTTAACATAGCATCAAAGTAAGTAATTACCAACTATTTAGATAAAATATTATTAACTTGTTTGATAAATAATTAATTAGTCATTTTGAAAATTAATCTTAAATATTGGATGAGAAGTAAATATGAAGTAAATAATATTTGAACACTTTCACATGTATTCCTAAAAAAAGGGACTTTAAAAGATTGAGACATAATATTTTAAGTAGTGCTTCAAGGCCTTTCCAGGTGGATTAGACTCTTCTATCCAACATCTCTTTCACTAATCTCTTACGACTTTCCTCCTTACTAGGTCTATGGTAACTTTCATACTTAAGTTTAGATTTTCACCTTTCAATGATTTTATATTTCTCGTTGGCTTCTTTCTTGGACTATTAAAGGAGCATACGCATGTTGTCATTTTAGGACCTCTCTCATATTAACACTTTCTTACTACACTCTACTCAGTTACTCAATATTCCTTAATTACATAGATTTTTCCCTTATTTTTTTATACTTGGGGTCATCTACCAATGTCAAGACTCGAGCTACTAGTATTCTTAGATATCCTTAACGTTCCCCTTACATAGTTCTATTCTTACTTAATGACATATATTCTCACATCTATACTCCGACTAAGACTCACATAGTACTATTTAAGATATAACTCCTCTTTTTCCCTTAACCTTAACAACACATCAAATCACATTATAAGTCACAACATCATTCACACTTCACACAAATACAACACAATGTACACATGGCACACACAAAACAAAACCATACAAGCCAAACATAATAACAATGATGCACATATGCAATGTGATGTCTTTCCTTATTATATTCCCATATGCATGTGGTATCATTCAAATATCTTTCGCGAAAGTAGGCTAGGAATACATGCATTCAACAAGTCCTCTTTGGGCATCCAACACTAATAATAGTGTGTCAGGATTATCCAACTTTGTAAGGATACTCCAACTCATAGGATCATCAAAAGTCACACAGAGAATCCACACTAGATAACAACCCCAAGTCTAGAGCCCAACAACCATGGCCTCCGCGATTAGGTTCATAAACATACTTTTAGAAACACATATATCTCATGTCATGATGTATGATTCACACAAGATGCACATGATCTTACTAAACTCATCACATAAAGGATCCTACCTCTCATGGGCTTGGTCCTCATCCTTCTCATAACATTACACATGTGGCATGACATCTCATCATACACACAAAAGCGTCATGCATCTCATATCTCATTCTAGCTTGACCATCATCCAATAACTCCTTTACACAAAATTGATACAAGTTTCCATACATGTTCTTCCACTAGCTAGCCATTTGCATTAACCTTGGTAATCATCTTTTAGCTACTCCATCTCCATTTCCATTTCAAAAGCGATAGGTGAACCCTGATGTTGAAACAAGCTAAAAATAAAGTTTGAATCACAACTAAAGGATCAATATTCATAATTTCAAAGACTAACTTTGTACATCACTGATGATAAATCATAAACACTATGCTTAAACACAACATCAAAATAAAATAAAAACAAGTACTTAACAAATTTAATAGTTTTCATAACTAAATGAGGTAACTTGTTGTCCACAACAACCTTACAAACCTAAAACTTTAAAGTGTCATTTCAATCATGTTGAGTCTCCAAAACACCTACATCCTTTGCAATGGTTTCATAAATGCAACATTAAAACCTAAACACACATCAAAAGAAAACCTTAAGTGAAAAACAACACACCTCGAGGTTGAAGCATAAACGAGAACCTAACCTACCTTTCTTAGAGGCAACAAACACAACAAGTAGAAGAGCGAGTGAAGTGCCAAAGACCAACTAAAGTCTGTCATGGATATTTTTGTAAAAATTTAATTAAATGGAATTATATTTTTGTTGTATAAAAGGGATACAAAAAAATACACAGCATAAATACATTTCCATTTTATAAAATATACAACGATGTGTATTTTTTGCACCTCCTTTTACACAACAAAAATGCATTTATGTTGTATATTTTATGCAATGGAAACATATTTCGGTTAAAAGAGCATTTTGGAAATAAATTTTAAGCACATGGGAATGTGAATAGCAAAATTGAAGGTGAGAATAGAAACTTCTAAAGAGGCTTACCAATGACTTGGCCCACAGGGCCATTATCGCAAATAACTTGTTGTTTCTAGCGTCTTACACAACATCAAAAGGGCAAAAACACTTTCTTTCAGACATCTGTCACCAGCGAAACTCGCAAACGTAAACGAACTTGAGTTGGAACTTCTCCGATGAGTATAACCAATTGGTCTCAAACCCTATCGCCTTTTGCTTCAATTCACTGCATTGACAAATTTCCCCTTCTCTGTGACGCGTGGCTAAAATTTTCCCCTTAATTTCGTGTAAGGATTTTTACTACCACTATTTGTTTCGTTGCAATTTGTCATTGTGCTGTTTCTGTTTCCGTTTCGAGCTATAGTGCGAATTCTTGAGTCATTGCTAGTTTCCATTGGACAGATTCGTAGATCCTGTGAACATGATTTATTTCGAAATACCTAAGTTTTATTTTATTTTATTGTGTCTATCAAATGCTCGATGGAATGCATGAATGGCATATTAAAGTGATTTGGTTGTTGAATCCAGACTTTGCTTTCTCCTTATTGTGTCAAGTCACACTTAGACAATTTCAAGAATTGTTCAAAACCATAAAAAGTGAAGATTCTAAACATAAGCACTTTTATGTCTCGTGTATACCTATGTGCTGAAAAGAGTGACTTTTCAGTTTTGAGCATAAATATGCATATGTACTCATTGGATGTGTAATTAGGTTCCATATAGAGTAAATTTCCTTGTTATTAAACAAGGAACACATAGAATTAAGAGCAACTCCAATGGGGAGTTCTTACCGGATTCCTTCACTTGAAGAAACCGTTTCGTGAAGAAACTGTGCACTGGAGACTACCTCCATGGTGGAATACAAGAAGAAACACATCCTATATAAGAAACACATTCTTAACAGTAAAATATTATTATCTAGCATCAACCACCCATGTAAAAAAAAGGGAATATAGCGGGATCAAAAAACCAGATTCACCAACAAAATAGGGGGAAAAACCAGGGTCGACAATGGTGGTTGCATGAGGGAGGTCCATGATGAAGGCTTAAGGGTCGAATGATAGATGAGGAATTAGAAGACAACACCGATGAAGAAATCATTAGGTTGCTACTTGAGAGCCAACAACAACTACAAGCCAACACCACTAGGCATAGGCAAAGAAGAAGAGTGGTACATCGAAATCATGAAGAAGGTCATGATCGATTGTTCAATGACTATTTCTCAGCAAATCCTATGTACACAGAGATTTAGTTCCGAAGAAGGTTTCATATGCGAAGGCATGTGTTTCTCTGAATTGTAGATAGGCTTAGCAATCATGATGAGTACTTTCAAATGAGGGTTGGTGCACTGCGTCGAATAATATGTTTCAAATGAGGGTCGATGCACCGCAGGTTCAAATAATGACATTACTGTGTTAAATGGATCTAATGTGTTTGATGAAATTTTGTCAGGACATGCGCCCACAGTGCAATACACAGTGAATAGAACACAATATAATATGAGATACTATTTAGCGGATGGTATTTATCCAGACTTTGCTACATTTGTGAAGACCATCTCAATGATACAAGGAGAAAAGCGAAAATTATTTGCTCAACGACAAGAATTGGCAAGAAAGGATGTCGAACGTGCATTCAGAGTGCTCCAATCTCGATTCACAATTATACGTGGTCCGACACGCTTTTGGGATGTTGCTAAAATGAAGAATATCATTTATGCATGCATCATATTGCATAACATGATTGTCGATGACGAACGTGACACATATCAAAATAATATTGATTATGATAGTGTAGGTAACACCACGTCAACATTCGAAGTATCTTTAGGTGTTCACCCTAGTACTAGATCAACATACCTTCAAAGGAGAGCAGAGGTTCATGACAAACAAAAACACCGTCAACTTCAAGCAAATTTAGTCGAGCATATATGAGAACATTTCGAAAATGAAAATAACAATAATTAATTTTATGTAATATTTTTTATTTTCCATCATTATGTTTTTTTTATTTCAATGTCATTGTGTTTAATTATATATTATTATGTAAAATTTATTTTTTATTGTTATGCATTTCCTTTTAATGTTATGTAATTTTGTTATTTTTAATTGATATTTAATATTTTCTTTAATTATTCATATTCATAAAAACTGAAAGAATGATAAGTTTTAATCAAAAAATATAAATGTGTGGATTTTTTTGGAGTTTCTTGCGGTTTCTTGCATTGAAGCAAAATTTTGTATGAATTTCTTATGAATGACATGACAATGTGGGGACCACAAAAAATATTGTAGGGACAAAATTTTTTTATTGAGAAACCCATGGAATGACTCCCCATTGGAGTTGCTCAATGTATTCCTCAATGTATTTCAGATTCTTTGGTAAAGGATATAGATATATATAAACCAATTCCAACCCAATGTAGTCCAATAAAAAAAACTCAAAGGTTTAGCTATCTTTGACTTAGTTGAAGAAAAGAAGCATTGCTTGAACACAAACTCCATGTTTATTGCATTTTAGATTAATACAGATATTTTAGTCTCCCAGTAAGCTATCTTGTTTTCAATATGCTGCTTGACTTATCTATTTTCGTATCATCAAACAGTGTGATAACTAGCACTAGGTGAAGAAAACCACCTCCCAGGAAAATTAATAGGAAAAAAACTATAATTACTTTTATCTGGTGTGAAGCATTCAAGATGTAAATTCAAAGTAAAATAGTAAATCAGTGTAGTTGTTTAAATTGGCTCAAAAAGGAGAAATATGTTAGAGAATGAGTGTGGATCAAGACTAATGTGCTGAGTGTTGTAATCTAATATCATATGTTCTCTTAAAAATCTTATGCAAGATTTAATGTAGTCATCATTGTTTAGACTTTTTGGAGTTCTTATAGTTCCTTTATTTATGTTTAACTTTAAGTATCTTTCTTGATTACAAGTGTTTATGCTTTACATCTTAATTAAATAATGGGGAGGAATAAGACTGGATCAATATTTTGACCTGTAGAATGGTTGGGATTTGCTAAGCTATTAGAAGTGCAGTTGTTTCGTAACTATAGAGGATTCTAGTCTAGTAGTACTTTATCTTAAACAGTCATAGTATTTTAGTTTTTTTATTTGAAATTGGCAAAAGGGTAGAAACAATTTACTCATCACACGATCAAATTGTATCAGTTTTAGAATTTACCTTGTTAGCTAAACAAATACTGTTATATACCCATTAATTAGTTAGTTAGGTTAGTTGGTTATAGCAATAACTGAGGCATGTTGCCTATAAGTAAGAGGGGAGGTGGAGAGAGAGAACCTTGTCATTTTTGAGAGAATTGTGGCCTTTGGGTGTTGGGTGGTAGTGAGGTACAGACCCTTGAAGTTTTACAAGTTAGGCATTGTATTCAAGGGAGAGGAGATATACCTTATTATTTCCTTTAAGATACCATATTTCTATCATGTATAGTTGGGGTTATATAGTACACTTACACAAGGGGATATGTTGGCATAAAAGGAGGATTTGGTTGACCTCCGACCATTTTCCATCTATCATCATTGTTAAAATTCAATCAACCTAGAACCATAGCTTACACCAAATGAGCTATAAGTTCTTAAAATTAGTTATAGAAAAATGCAAATATCATATTTTTTATTTAAAAAAATTCATAAATTTTACAAAATAGGAGTGACACACATAATTTAGTAGGTGTTACATACATTTATTCAATAATAAGAATACACTAAAAAAAGCTAATTACTATTATTTTTTTATATCAATATTCTTATTACATAAATGATTCATTTAAATTTGTCATGTTTTAAATATGCCCACAACCCTAATCATAGTTAATGTGTCAACGATCAGATATCATACACTTTATAATCTCAATTATATACATTTTTTAGAATACTATTCATGTGCTTGTTGCCAGAGCATTTTTAGCTTCTTTCATCGCGCTGTTTCTGTTTCTGTTTCGAGCTATAGTGCGAATTATTGAGTCACTGCTAGTTGCCATTAGACAAATTCGTAGAGCCTGTGAACATGATTTATTTCGAAATACCTAAGTTTTTTTATCTATCAAATGCTCGATGGAATGCATGAATGGCATATTAAAGTGATTTGGTTGTTGAATCCAGACTTTGCTTTCTACTTATTGTGTCAAGTCACACTTAGGCAATTTCAAGAATTGTTCAAAACCATAAAAAGTGAAGATTCTGAACATATACACTTTGTCCCGTGTATACTTATATGCTAAAAAGAGTGACTTTTCAGTTTTTAGCAAAAATATGCATACGTACTCATTGTATGTGTAATTAGGTTCCATACTGAGTAAATTTCCTTGTTATTAAACAAGGAACACATAGAATTAAGAGAAACTCCAATGGGGAGTTCTTACCAGATTCTTTCACTTGAAGAAACTGTTTGGTGAAGAAACTGTGCACTGGAGACTGTCAGGGTCGATGGTGGTGGTTGCGCGATGTTTTAAATAAGAATACACTGAAAAAAGTCAATTACTATTATTTTTTTATATCAATATTCATTACATAAATGATTCATTTAAAATTATTATGTTTTAAATATGGCCACAACCCTAATCGTAGTTAGTATGTCAACGACCAGATATCATACACTTTATAATCTCAATTATATACATTTTTTAGAATACTATCCATGTGTTTGTTGCCACAGCATTTGTAGCGTGAAAGTTACACGAATTCATTTTTTTAGAAACGTGGACTTAATTGCCGAAAAGAAAAGGACTACATCAAAAGATTCACAGTGCCCATTATTTCCTGCACCTCCATTTTTGCTTCCTGCACCCTATAGGAAAGTTAAAAACACCCCAAATGGACAAAAATGCCCTTTAGGATTCCTCATTTTCCTTTTTCTATTTGCCTACTTCCAAAGCACCTCCGATCTTTCTTCCTTTCTTCCTTTCTTCTTGTGCGTCCACCATTTTTTCTCTGTGCATCAACGCCTACCCAACACTGTTGTGAAAGCTAGATGCTTTATTGGTGTCTGGAACAAGTATTCCGTAACCATACATGTATTATTATTTTAGTTTCAAAATAGAAAATGCAAAACATACAGAAAGAAATCGGCCCTTGCAAAACACACTATCCAAAATTATATAATTTACTCTATGGATTACTCAATCCAAAATGGCACAAAAAAATTCATTAATATAATTTTTAAAGAGCATTTTGGAAATAATTTTTAAGCACATGGGAATATGAATAGCAAAATTAAAGGTGACAATAGAAACTTCTAAAGACACATACCAATAAAAATGGTATAAATTGGCCAACAGGCCCATTATCGCAAATATATACATTTTTTAGAATAATATTCATGTGCTTGTTGCGACAGCATTTTGAGCTTTCTTTCACTGCCTCATCTAGGCCTTTTGTGAGATAAAGGAAAACTTGCCATTTTCTTGTCTTTCTGTCCACCTCTCTGACATTTTTCTTTCTTTCTGTTAGTGTTTCAATTTGTATGTAATTTGGAATATGAAGTTTAATGTCTTAATTTATTCGTTATCTTAATTATTTTTCTGCTATTGATTTAAAAGTTCTTTAGGAGAGAACATGGCATCGAAAAGGGAAAGGGAAGCGAGTGATAGAGTAGAGGATGAAGGGGTTGATAATGAGTTGAAAAGACAGAGGCTGGATGAGGATTCTTCCCCCTCTCCTCCTCCTGTGTCCATTGCAAATCCTCTTTCTGGGTTGGCCAATAATTATGCTGACATTGATGAGGAGGAAGATTATGTTAGAAGGGAAAGGGGTTCTATAAATGAGAGGAGGAAGGATGGTTCCCAGCATAATGGGCATAATAAATATGGAGAGGCTGATGATAGTGATGAAGAAGATGATTCACGTGAACAATTTAGTGGAAGAAATCGCCAGGTTGAGGTTCGGAAGGACTGTCCTTATCTCGATACTGTTAATAGACAGGTATTTGACTTATCTTGTACATTGTTGAGAATAATTTTGCTTCTTTTTTATGCATATTTAATTTTGATGACGTTTGTGGGCAGGTTTTGGATTTTGACTTTGAAAAATTCTGTTCTGTCTCCCTCTCGAATTTAAATGTGTATGCTTGTTTGGTTTGTGGGAAGTATTACCAAGGGAGAGGAAGGAAGTCTCATGCATATACACATAGTCTGGAAGCAGGACATCACGTCTATATCAATCTCCGCACTGAAAAAGTCTACTGTCTTCCTGATGGTTATGAAATTAATGATCCTTCATTAGATGACATTCGACATGTCTTAAATCCAAGGTTGGTCTTTTCTTTGTAAGATGCCTGTTGTAATAATTTATGTTCTATTTTCTTCCTGTGGATTTACCAAATTGCTTGCAACATGCTTGATAGTTGACCTTCACCAGTCACTTGAAGTCACCATAAAAGATAAAGCTTCAATTTTTCGTTAATTAAGAATCACGTTGAAACATTTAAATCTGTCCCATTAACTAATTTGTCATCATCATCTTTATCGTTTATGATTCTCTGTTCTCTTTATGTTGTTGTTACCCTGAATTCTTTAACTGTTAAACTACTAATATACGTGATCTAAGTTCATTCATATGGTTCTCTATCTGCAGATTCACTGCAAAAGAAGTTGAACAACTTGACAAAAATAAGCAGTGGTCTAGGGCTCTCGATGGTTCTAGTTACCTTCCCGGAATGGTATATTTTTCATGCTTATAGAAATGAAATTTTGATTTTTGATATCTTGGAAAGGCTATTAGGGGCCTACAATTTATCCCTTGTATTGTGATTTTCAGGTGGGACTTAATAATATCAAGGAGACTGATTTTGTGAATGTAACAATTCAATCCTTAATGAGAGTTACCCCCTTGAGGAATTTTTTTCTTATCCCTGAAAATTATCAACACTGCAAATCTCCACTTGTTCATCGATTTGGTGAACTCACTAGGAAAATCTGGCATGCACGGAACTTTAAGGGACAGGTTTGTTTCTGATAATTCACTGTATATAATATTATTATAAATTATTATAATTTGATGGTGAATTGTCTTTCAATATGCATGTCAATAGGTCAGCCCACACGAGTTTCTACAAGCAGTGATGAAAGCCAGTAAAAAAAGGTTTCGGATAGGTGCACAATCTGACCCAGTAGAGTTCATGTCATGGCTACTTAATACGCTACATGCAGATCTTAAGACTTCAAAGAAGAATACAAGCATAATATATGAGTGTTTTCAGGTTCTTTTTATCTACTCTAATTTTCTTTTCTTTTGGTTGACATGTTGCTGGCTGGAACTATCCACTTAAGTTGTGTTTGTTGTTTTTATTGTGCTTACAGGGTGAACTTGAGGTTGTGAAAGAGATTCCTAACAAAGTGATCTCTGATAAGAAAGAAAACCGTAAAGACCAAAACAATGCCGAGAAACTTTCAGATGGGGTGAATGAGCGATATGCATTTGTCAAAGAAACTTCAAAAATGCCATTTCTAATGTTAGGGTTGGACTTGCCACCACCTCCTCTTTTCAAGGATGTGATGGAAAAAAATATAATACCACAGGTACTACTCTACTCAATGCTACTGTGCTTGTTGCATATGCAATATTGTAGTTGATGATTAGATAATTTACATTGAGGTGATCCTACTTTGAAGTTTGAATCTTGTTATTTTTGGCTGTTATTGTTATATCCAAGAGACTTGTAAAAATAAGAAAATTGTGGATATGATTGTTTGGAAGGATGTTTTGACACCACTACTGGTAACCTATTGTCACTAATAAACCATTATTTAAAAGCAAAGCAAATAGCTTGTGAGATTGATTTGACTAATTATGCTTATGTCATACATCCTTTGCTGTGAATTTATCTTGTTTTCTCAGCATGTCTATTGAATCTGATTGTTTAGCATGCTACATGGACTGCATGGCTACTATTTACTATCTCACCTATATGCAAGTATATTTTGTTTCATACAGTGCATATTGTTAGAAGACATGAATGACAATCTAAATTTTAAAGCATTACAATGATTATTTTCCCATGTTTTCTGCATTACTCACTATTTGTATGTCTTGGAAAAAAATTGTCTAATTTCACAAAATAATTGGATAGAAGAAAATTTGTAGTTAAAAGAGAACATTTGACCTTGAGCAAAGACTTTTTTTGGTCC
This sequence comes from Glycine latifolia, assembly GCA_013407115.1. Lineage (NCBI taxonomy): Eukaryota > Viridiplantae > Streptophyta > Magnoliopsida > Fabales > Fabaceae > Glycine > Glycine latifolia. The sequence continues at coordinate 8,328,172 of CM023960.1, forward strand.
ACGACTTAAAGTAATAACCTTCAAGGTCCAGTTGCATTTAACTATACGAAATTAACATTGTCCATAACTTTTTTGTACGGTTGCATGGAGAACACTTCCCAAGCATTTTTATGAACTCTATAAATGGCTGGGGAGACCAATTTTGAATGCTCCATACCAGTGCTATCTCTTCTGTGGAGTTTACATTCTAATTGGTCAAGATTTATGAATTTAAAATGTACATTTGTAGTTATTATACCATACCCCCTCGACATTTTAGTTTAGTCTCAGTTATCTTTTATTTGAATGCCATGATGTAAAAGCTTGCAAGTAAAAATGGTAGAATTCCTCTTAAAGCAATGATATTCAGTTCAATTTGCATTCCCTTCCACTTATGACCTTGAGTTTTGTTTTTCATTTTTCACAGCTTGATGTTAGTTTAGCCTTTTATTTTGAAGGTCTGTCTGTCCTTTTCTACTTGCCTGCTGATAAAGCTTGATTTTCTATCCAGGTTCCACTTTTTAACATACTAAAGAAGTTTGATGGTGAAACTGTCACAGAGGTGGTCCGTCCTCATATAGCAAGGATGCAGTATCGTGTTACCAGATTGCCCAAGTATATGATTCTTCATATGCGTCGGTTTACTAAGAATAATTTTTTTGTCGAAAAGAATCCTACGTTAGGTAAGAATTTCTGTTGCAATCTTCTGTAATTTATTAAAGTTGACATCTGCATACTTCTAACTTCACCCTAATCCATTCTTTATTTGCTTCAGTCAACTTTCCTGTGAAGAACCTGGAGTTGAAGGATTACATTCCCTTGCCAACACCAAAAGAAAACGAGAAATTGCGAACTAAATATGATTTGATTGCTAATGTTGTTCATGATGGCAAACCTGGTGAAGGATTCTATAGGGTATTTGTGCAACGCAAATCAGAAGAACTATGGTAAGTTCTAATTCTTTGTAAGATAAAAAAGATGCTTCAATCTGAATGGATGAATGGATGCTTAACAATGATGAATGGATGCTTTAGGTACGAGATGCAGGATTTGCACGTCTCTGAAACACTTCCTCATTTGGTTGCACTTTCAGAAACTTATATGCAGATTTATGAACAGCAGCAGTAAAAGGCGGAGTTCGATACCTTCTGTGTGCACCATACCTGAAGCACATTGTGCGCATAAGGGTTGAGAATATGGGAGATTTCACACGCACGGATATCAAATTGATCAACAGGCTGCAATTGAGATAGGATGCTTGGGGTTATAACAAAAAATTATTCCATGTTTCTGATTGTTGAAGCTGTCAATAATGTAAGATGAATAACCTCTTTAGTGTTCAACTTTGACTGGCTTAACCCCAGAATACACAGATATACTGCATGGCACCGAGGGATCCAGTTGGAGTTTTCTTGTACTTAGCTGATACTAAGTTTACTTAGTAACACATGGAATGTGATATATCCTTTAAGCTTATTCCAGATTTTGGTTGAGTTGAACATTATTCATTCTCCTTCAGGAGGCAGTTCAGAAAATGCTGATGGTATTGTCTGATCGATGAACCTTCAAGGTGCCTGATGCATATGGCATTTCTATTAACAATGATTGGGTAAAATATATATTTTTTGTTGGCACGCTAGTGTAAATCTACAAAGATTGGTGTTATTATGCTAGTGGATTTTTAGCTGCTTATGCATAGGCTCTGTTAAGGGGGATATTGTTTGTTGTTTCATACAGGATCATAATTTTTCATGCCCGTATATTAAGAGTTAAATTTCTATACAATGTCAGTGTAAAAAAAAATACTATTAATCGATTAAAACTATGACAGGTATGATTTTTAAGGTGATAATTATTAAAATCAACTTATAATTTGATGTTACAAAAGGAGTAAATGTCCTTTATAAAATAATTTTACTAGATTGTTATTGCTACAAAAGGTTCCGTATTTTGGATTGACATTCAAATATGGTTTTTAACTGTGGTTCTCAGTTCAATTTCCATACATGACACCAATGATATGGTTCCATAAGCCTGACATTGACTGCGATTGAGTTTCGGGATGTGTTTGTAATGGCTCCCTCTTCCAACACGATTGAGCTTTGATGTGGATGAGTTGGGATATTTGCAAGAGATTGAAACACTCGAGTTTGCATGAATTTTAGCATATATCAGTGTCATAAATACAAACACGATACTATTGACGTTAGGAGTAGTAGGAATGCACGGCAAAGAGTTATAGGCCACTATAGAGTGTGTTTGGTAACAACCGCTGAATCAGAAATTTTGAATTTTTACTTCTCAATATAATTTGTATGAAAATGTGTCCATTCAACCTAATATCCTTGGGCCATTTGAGTAGAAGTGTCAAAGTAATTTGGGTAAAACTTTATACACCAGCAGAAAGACTAATACACTCAGAAATTTATTTAAATACCCAAAATGCCCTCCCTTATTTATAATAGAAGCTGAGCACCTGTAGGGAGTAACTTGCGTTGCGTTTTCCATGAACAATTGAAGCTTTCATTTTGGTAGTGGTTGAGTGCATTGTCAGTAGTAGCTGTTGGTTGTGGTCGTTTTGGCTGGTGGTGTTTGGCTTTGCCGTTGTTGGGTTGCTCGGAGTCGTAGACAGTGGTGGTGCAGTGGTGTGTGAAGGTAAGCTGAGTTTTTGGAATTTACAGATTATGTAATCCGTATGGAATATACGGATTATGCAATCCGTATGTTCATGTAATAGTTGTTGATCCGTATGAAACATACGGATCAGTCAATCCGTATAAAGCATACGGATCAGTCAATCTGTATATTTTCGTGAACCTTAAATAATTAAAAAATAGTTTTAAAAATGATTTTAATTAGTAAAAAATGATTTTAATTATTAATAAAATAAATAGGTGAAAATAGATGTTAGTTTTAATTTATGGGAATGCATTACTTGGATAGCTTGTGTTACTAAACATTTTATTTGTTGATTTACATAAAAAAACAAACTTAATTAAACCCAACAAATATTAATTAAAAAATTATTTTCATTACTAAAAAATAAGTATGTTAAAATTGAATTTAGTTGGATATTGAAATTAGTTGTAATGAAAAAATAATTTGATATTGTTTTATTTTGTAATATTGATGGTGATTAAAAATGTATAGGATTTGTTTGATAATATCATGTTAATGTTTTTTAACTGTTATAATGTGTTTCTTTTGTCACTTATTTAAATTTATTGTAATTTGTTAAGATGGACACCGATTACTGGATGTATGACTGTATTGTGTCTGAAGAAATTGATATGAATAAAGATGACGGAGATGAACCTAGTGCGTTTGAAAAAGTTGATTGTTCTGCAGCCTTCAGTACTTGTGAGGTATTTATATTATTTGTAAATTGGTTAAAGTTTTTAAATACATCATTTATGGAAGTTAAACATTTTTTTTTATCGATTTTTGTAGGTGTTCCCTTTCCGTGAGGATGTATTAAAATGGGCTAGAAATGTTGCATATGAGAATGGTTTTGTAGCTGTGATAATGAGGTCAGACATGTATACTGGAAAGAAGGGAAGAACATCATTTGTTTTAATTGGTTGTAAAAGGAGTGGAAAGTATAAAGCATTCAACAAAAACATGGTACCTACAGTGACTAGTACTAAAAAATGTGGTTGTCCGTTTAAGTTGCAAGGCAAACCAATAGCGGGAGGTGAAGGGTTGATGGTGAAATTATTATGTGGCACACATAATCATGCTTTGGCAAAGTCATTATGTAGACACCCATATGCTGGTCGACTGACAGAGGATGAGAAGATTGTTGTGCATGATATGACAAGGGCAATGGTGAAACCTAAGAATATTCTCCTAACTTTGAAAGAGCATAATCCCAATAATTGTACATCTTTGAAGCAAGTAATGAATGCAAGATATACATATCGTACACGTATAAGAGAAGGTAATACTAAATTGCAACAATTAATGAAGCTTCTTGAACGTGACATGTATATTCATTGGCATATAGTGAAGGATGAAAATGTCATACGTGACCTATTTTGGACACATCCAGATGCAGTGAAGTTGAGCAATGCATATCATGTTGTTTTCGTCATAGACAACACTTAAAAAACAAACAGGTACAGACTTCCGTTACTTGACATTGTTGGTGTCACTCCTACTGGGATGATGTTCTTAGCTGCATTTGCTTTGTTAGAAGCTGAACGTATAGATAATGTTGTTTGGGCCCTAGAACGTTTTAGAGGCATATTTATTAAAAGTGAATTTTTCCCAAGGGTGATTGTCACTGATAGAGATTTAGCATTGATGAGTGCAGTTACAACTGTGTTCCCTATGTGTACCAATTTACTGTGTCGGTTCCACATTGAAAAAAAATGTGAAGGCAAAATGTAAAACTTTTATCCGACAGAGTAACGCATGAGATTATATGATGGAGGCTTGGGGGAGTCTGGTGGATTGTGCTAATGAGAATAAATATGCCGATTGTGTTACGAAGTTTGAAGTTGCATGTTCGCCATGGCCAACATTCGTTGATTACGTGAAACACACATGGTTGAATACACACAAAGAAAAATTTGTTACAGCATGGACAAAACAAGTCATGCATTTGGGTAACACAACATCTAACAGGTTCGAAAATCTTTAACTTTTGTTAACTTGTTGCTGACATATCGTCGATGTAGGGGATTCTTTTTTACTTTTTAACTTATACTGCAAGGTAGAGTCTGCTCATTGGACATTGAAGAGGCTAATGCATAATAGTCTTAGTGATTTTTGTAGTGTATGGGATGCAATGCGCAACATGTTGACCTTGCAACATATTGACATTAGGGCATCTTTGGAGAGAAGCATACATGTGGTGGGTCATGTGTTTAAAGTAACGCTCTACAAAAGACTAATTGGCATGGTGTCCAGGTATACATTAAACCAAATAGCTGTAAAGTATGAGCGAGTCCATTATGCATGCAAAAACCCTTCTCGTTGTGGATGTCTTATGAGAACAGCGCATGGTTTGCCTTGTGTATATGAGCTAGGTAAGTATGTTCTTGGGAGCATACCTATTGATACTATTGATATTTTTTGGCGTAGGTTAAGTTTTGAAGATCAAGGTTTAGATGAGTGTCAGGTCGACATAATTGAAGAGATTGAAGTCATATCTAAGCGCTTTGACAACCTTGACATTTGTGGGAAGGTAACTTTAATGACAAAACTTAGACAAATTGTATTTCCTAACAAAAATTCAATGTGTCCTCCTCCTGAAAAGGTAAAAACAAAAGGTGCTCAAAAGAAACCAGTTCCGCAACACGTCAGATCAACCAAGCGGGATCCATCTTACTGGGAGTATGTCGATGAATTACATTATGTGCAAAATAGTTGTCCCACACCAAAACCGTCTGGTTCATCTTCGGAGTATGACAGACATACAAAGAGGAAGCTGCCTATGCTGGACCAATTTCATACATCTATGCACAATTTTATTGTAGACATCACTGATGTTAAAGCTGATGGTAATTGTGGATTTCATGTAATTGCTGCCTTGGTAGGATACGGTGAAGAATCTTGGTCTTTGGTATGCAATGATTTGCTCAAAGAACTTGCACAATGGTCTGATGAATATATAGCTTTGTTTGGTGGATTTGATAGATTTTACCAATTGAAACGGTCCTTACTTGTTGATGGGTTCTCAAAGGCAACTACAATCTTCTTATGTCGGTACTTTTAATGCATATTTATTTTACTGGGATGAACAACTGTTCTTTGTTAATGATAGGTAACCTCTGATAAGTGGACGGATATTACCGATTTAGGATACGTCATTGCATCAAGGTATAACATTGTTCTCGTTTCTTTGTCTCTCCAACAAAGTATGACGTTTTTTCCTTTGAGAAGCCAACCACCTACAGATGCCCGTGTTCATCGCATTTTATGTATTGGTCATGTCTTTGGTAACCATTTTGTTCAGGTATTTGATTGTCAATATTGTTATTTGCCTTATTTTGGCACAAATGTTAACCAACTCCAGTGTTGGTAATTTTTTCAGGTTGTATTGACACCTGGATGTCCTATTCCGCCACCTGCGTTGTTATGGTCACAAAATTGTTACAATATTGCACAACAATGGATAGTTCCTTACCAACGTAGAATGCAAGCATATACTCAGTTAAGAAATTAGAAGTGTAATATGAAAAAATGTTACTAATGTATCTGGATGTCCTATTTCCTTTATTAAGACCGTCTGAATCAGTTAGTTAAACAGGAGCAAGTGTTAATTATAAATCTCGTAATATTTATCTTTAATTTTTATGGGAAAAAAATTCATACTTTCTTTTTACAACATCTTGATTTATCATGATTTTTATTACACATATATATTGTGAAATCTAATAAAAAAATAGTTTACTAACTTCTTAACTTATATTTTTAGATCACTAGTTCTTAAACTTTTAAGAACATTGATTAACAAATATAAGATTGTTTTAGTTTAATCCATTGTCTCAAATTTAAATTTTTGGATATATAACTAATGTTTAATATTTAAAGATGAACTTTGAAATATACAAGTGCTCCTACCTAACTTCGAACCAGATTGGTTATAGTAAAAATAATACATGTGGTCTTTAATTTTTTTTTAATCATTTTCAAATTCTATTGGAATAAGCATTATGATGCTCATGCTTTTTCCACTCTGGCACAGTGCCACGGTAGACAAGGCATCAGTGTTAGATGCCTAATAATGTGTCCGAGCTAAGGGGTACTGTTGAACATTCGTTGGCGGATTTATGAGGTTCATGGGTGTACCAAGGCAAACATTCAGGTGTTTTGGTTTGTGTGGTCTATAGGTGTTCAACTTCCAAGCCCAGGCAACATTTCATTCGAATAAAACACTGGGGTGATGTAACCATCAATACCATGTTCGATTGTATTTAAATTTTATTTTTCGACAAGCGTATTTTTCAAACTTAATATATTATATCAAAAGGTAAATAGAATAATGTTGTGTACATGAACTAGGATTAAGAAAACAAAATGTCATGTGATAAAACCACATTAAAGTCATATACTAATTAAGTACAATGCATATCAATGTGTCCAGCAACATGACTACTCCTGCCGCTGCCTCGTCTGTCTTTGTCGCGTATACACACATCCATCTTCGGTGACAGAAGGAGCTATATGCAGTAGGCGCTCTGTAGCAACAAAGGCATCAATCCCTGGAGTAACCATATGTAGGTCTATCATCTCTTGCAAGCCTTCAACTACCCTTTGACACGTAGCCTGAACCAATGTCCAACAGTAATGGTTAATAAGATAACAATCAATACAATTGAAAATAAATTGTTATACAGTAGTTTCATACCAAAGCATGTCGAGGCTCCTCAGATGCAGGTGGAACTGGTGCTGGGTCATCAGCATGACGATGTGGAGGATCTGGTGACACGTGTCGATCAGTCAGAGGGTGCCTAATAGGATCGCCAATCTGAGGGGGACTCATGTATGGTTGAGACACACGGAAAAAACCAGTCCATATACCCAACCACCGTCTAACTGGGATGAGTAAGAACATCTGTGGTGGATGTTAGGTGGTCCCCAAACTGTATCCATCTCTCATCGACCTCCTCGGTGCTTGGCAATTCTGTTGAGTGGATCTCTGGAATTGGTTGAACATATCCGAACTGCCTCAGCACCCTCTCTGGTAAAAGTCTGACAACAATCGATTCGCACCGAACATACCTAAAGAATAAGGAAATGATGTCGAACTCTCTATGCGCACGATGATCGCCATAAGGAGTCCAACAAATATCATCCATAAGCAACCTGTCTAGTCGCCTCTGGTAGGTGATGCACGGTAATGCCTGGGCAACCTTCCAGCGACACGCACGTGGTTGTGTCTCCAAGTAACTCTCATCAGCAGTGACATTTCCAACAGATGGGAAATGTTCATAGATCCAAGCCTACACCATAATGACCAACATCAATTTCATATATTGAACCAATGTTAACACATTTATTCCTATTATGTAGTATGAGAAGACTCGAAACCATTACCTGCAACAAGGTGATATAACAGGCAAGATGTTTATCGTGGTGCTGACATGCATAGTTCAGATTAGCATACATGTGAACTAATGCTGCCATACCCCAAGCATATCGTCCTGAGTCTTCCACATCGCGAAATACCTCCAAGAACACCACACTGATGTGTGTGGCACTCTTGTTGGCAAAGAGTGTGCACCCGACCAGATGAAGCAGCTACGCTCTGGCTGCTACAATCCATCTCATCTACTGACATTTCACAGCATATATGTCTCGCAGCCAAGACAAGCGCACATATGCCTCATGGCAATGCTCCATCTCCACTCCAGCTTCTTCAGCGGATACCTCAAGCAATTCAACAGTCAAACAAACTGCCTGTCCAACATCAACAGCCTTGTACGATAACAATACTCCTTCAATGGGGATATGCAACACCGATGCGACATCATCCAAAGTGATAGTCAGCTCCCCAACAGGCAGATGAAAGCTGCTAGTCTCAGAGTGCCACCTTTCTACAAAAGCTGAGAGCAAACCCCTATCACCGGTCTCGACTGAGCATGAAATCAACGAGGCTAAGCCGCTAGCAGCAACCAATCCTTTTATCTCGAGTGCAGGCCGCCCAAATTTATGAACCTTTCTTTCGTGTGACGCCAATTTCAACTCAGGGCGTTCCTGCAATCATTTTACATCAATGTCAGTCATATACTTCAAAAATCAAACCAATGTCAATAATAAAACAAGTACCTGTCCTTCCCACACTCGAAGAGCCACATGGTCAGCATACTCTGTCAATACTGAACAGTCCTGCGGCCCACCTAGATAAGATTCTATTTCATCACCTCCACCCTCCATGGAAGGGATATCAGCCTCCACACGTCGTTCCTCAACACCACCATCCTCATCCAAACCAGCCCCCAAATGTACATCCCGAACCGGAGGGTCTACAATACCTACCCCTGACCTTTGTCTTCTGGCAGATGTCGTAGGCCTACGACGTTGAGGGGCTGGCTCTTCATTCCCAATGTTGTCTCTACCATATCCTCTGCCTACATCTCGACCTAATGCCTGATGTCCTCCTCGTGTTTTAGCCATAATCTGGTATACAACAAAACCAATATGGAATTCAGATCTCATTCAAATAGAAAGATATCAAATATAATGAAAAATAACAATATTATCACCCATGAGCTATTCAAACATAATCAACAAAACAATGAGAAACCTAAGCATCATGACGACCACTACCACTTAATTGATGGAATCATGAAAACCACTACCAAAGGCAACCATAAGTGGTATAATAGTATAAGAGCGATAAGCCACAACTAATAAATCCATGGAAGCATGATGACCACTACCAAAGGCAACCATAAGTGGTATAATACCATAAGAGCAAGAGCAATAAGCCACAACTAATAAATCCATGGAAGCATGATGACCACTACCAAAGGCAACCATAAGTGGTATAATACCATAAGAGCAATAAGCCACAACTAATAAACCCATGGAAGCATGATGACCACTACCAAAACCAAACATTACAAGCAACCAACACTGAAAATAAAACCAAACAACCAAATAAAAAATAACAATATTATGACACAAAAGTTGGTAAAAGGATAATCAACAAACAAAAAAATCACAAAGCCAAGCATCATCACCACTACCAAAGGCAATGCAACCATCATGACCACTAACCAAAATATGATTAATCATGCAGCATATACTCTCTCATCTAACTCCCTTCCTGTGATAGAATCATGATGACCACTACCAAAGGCAACCAAAGTGGTATAATAGCATAAGAGCAATAAGCCACAACTAATAAATCCATGGAAGCATCATGACCACTACCAAAACCAACATTACAAGCAAACCAAATATTATCACAGAAAACTACTTCAAACATAATCAATACAAAATCACAAAGCACCACAATTGGATCTATGATGAAAAAATGTATAACCAAATTAATTAACCAAATATAATGTTTATTCGATCCAATAATCAATATTATCATCATTAAAAAAAACATCTAATTATATAATCTAATCTAATTAAATTTGCTAAGGGCTCAAATATGTACAATAACCAATAAAAAACAATTTATTTAATCATTAATTTTTAAAAAATCATTTTAAAACCTCATACGGATTGAGTAATCCGTAGGTTACTTATGGATTAACCAATCCGTAAAACTCTTACGAATTACTCAATCCGTATGAAGTATACGGATCATGTAATCCATGAACTTCATACGGATTGAGTAATCTGTAAGAGTTTTACGGATTGGTTAATCTGTAAGTAAGCTACGGATTACTCAATCCGTATGAGGTTCACAGATTACATGATCCGTATACTTCATACGGATTGAGTAATCTGTAGCTTACTTACGGATTACCAATCCCACTCACTCCTACGAATTAATCAATCCGTTTGGAGTATACGGTTTGATCAATCCATAGCATCCATTAACAACCCCAAAACGAACACCAACCTCACGCCGGTTGCCGCTGTCTACCACCTCCCACTGTCAACAGCCAATGTCGCCTGAAATGCGCCTCAGCTCACCCCAATCTACCACCTGCGCTGGCAAAGGGAACAAAATCGCAGCAAGGAAGACGAAGTGTATGCGTGAAAGCGGCAAATGAATAGTTCAAATTTAAGTATATAAGCAAGGGCATTTACGGAAATTAACTATTCATTCCTGGGTGTATTAGTCTTTCTGCTGGTGTATAAAGTTTTACCCAAGTAATTTTCAATTTATGAGTCGTTGATGTGGTCCAATTCACTTAACCTATAAATTAAGGAGTTTCAATCAAATGAGTTTGGTCAACCTATGCCAGTTGGCCTTTATTATTTAAATTTTCTATATTTACTATTCCCCCTCCTTTGGTTTTAATTTTTCTTTGATATTTCATTTTTATTTTCCTTTAGATTAATTGCACTTTTAGTCTTCCTACTTTCCCAATTTTCAAATTTTATCCTTTTTTTTACAAATTTTGACTTGGTTGAACTCTTACAGTTATTGGAGCATAACATTGTTGATTTATTGTCATAATAAATATTTAATGACCTCTTAATGTTGAAAACAACAAGCAAGCTAGTGAAAAAATTTAGAAGTCATATATTTTGGTTTGATGCCTCATAGCAAGATATTAACTCTACCATCATGATTAAAGATGTATCCTCATGTGAAGTGTCTTCTATTTGGGCATCCCCCAAAATCAGAGTCAAAATATCTAATGACCTCTAAACTTTCAGACTTCTAATATGTAAGCATGTAGTTTCTTGTTCTCTTCAAATAGTTTTACTACTTTCTAGTGTTGCATACCAAGATTACTCATATATCTCCCCCCAAGACTCCCACTAAATGTTATGTTAGGACGAAAATAAACTTAAGCATACATAAAACTCCCCACAACTGTAAGGAATCTTTTGCATCTTTCCTTTTCAAGATCAATAATAGGGCAATATTTAAGACTAAATTTGTCTCCTTTAGCAACAAGTATATCTTTTTGTTTACTATCTTTCATGATGAATCTATCTAGAAATGCATTGGTATAACTCTTTTGTGATAATAAGGCTATACCATGACTAGTAGAATGTCATCAATATATAATACCAAAAGGACAAATTTACTCCCATTGAACTTTTGGTATACACAATCATTGACCATATTTGTCTCAAAACCATAAGAGATAATGTTGATGAAATGTAATGTCATTGACGGGAAGCTTATTTAAGGTCATAGATGGATTTCTTTAGTTTGCATACCATAGACTTTTGACCACCTTAACAAAGGTTTCTAGTAGAACTATATAAATTGTTCCATTTAGAAACACAGTCTTTACATCCATCGAATGCAGTTCTAAATCAAAATTAGTTACCAGTGTCATTATAGTCCTAAGAGAGTCTTTCTAAGAAACCAGAGAGAAGTCTCTTTATAATCAATACCTTCCTTTTGAGTAAAGTCTTTGCCAACCAAATGACTTTTATATATCTTAATATTACCGTTTGAGTCTATTTTGATTATAGATATCCATTTGCGGGTTATGGGTTTCACACCTTCAAGTGATTTGAAAATATTCCAAATGTCACTAGCAACCATCGATTTTATCACATCATTCATTACATCAATCTACTTTTAAGAGTTAGAACACTGCATGACTTGACTAAGTTGATTATACATTCCTTAGTCAACTCAATGTCATATTCACATTCTTGCATAAATACGACATAATAATTTGATATTGCATTTCTCCTTTCTCTAGTAGAACTTATTAATGACACTTCTTGAGGTTATTGAGTTTGAACTATAAGTAGTGCTTGGGGAGGAATCTTAGTATTGTCTTGTCCTTGAATGATGTTAGGAATAACATTGTTATTAATTACTAGCTTCATTTCTTGAGCTATGGTACATACAAAGACTTGTCCATTGTCAATAACAAGATCTTCATCAAAGAGAACACCTCTTATGTTTCCTTCCCCTCTAAACTTGATAAATGCCATATAAAAGTCAAAATAAGGTTACATTTAAGGCATTTATCTAAGGTTTTATTGAGAAATCCATCTAATCTGCCCTAATTTAGTTTGTTAAGATGAAAAGCTTAGCATCAATGCCATAATTATAAATCTGGAATATTAATACAATCATATTTCATATTTTGATAGATTCCGTGGAATGCTAGAGCCTTCGGAAATAAAAAGCAAGTCAAATGGACTAAACAAAGCAAACAGGGGAGGTGCACCAAGCAGATCAGGCCCAGAAGCCCAAAACAGAATTCCCTGGTGCATTTAACTCGCCTGGGCGAGTGGTTCCTTTGTATTTGACTCGCCTGGGCGAGTGGACATCTAGTGGACCACTTGGGCCAGCTGTGACCAGCCAAATTGAAGCCCAAGTTGAAGGCAGCTCGCCCAGGCGACTGGAATAGGCTAAAATGACTCGCCTGGGCGAGTTAAGGCGGCCAGAAAACATCTATAAATACCCCATCACCCTTCATTTGAAACTTACACTTCTTCCATTGATTTCTTTCTTCCTTGGGCTTCTAAGGTGCTCATAAAAACCTTAGCTTTTCTTCTAAACTTGTATTAGGGAGTGATTTAGTTAGGGAGAGATTAATATAGAGTGCGGAAGCTCTGCCGGACGAGAATGATGATGATACTTTTCATCTATTTTTCTAAGGAGACCTGCTCCATGGTTGGCTAAACTTCGCGCACAAGGATTGGATGTAATCTTCTTACCCTAAACTATTTCTTTTAATATATTTATTCATGCATTAGTTCTTCTATTTATTTTTTGATAGATTTATTCTGCACTTAATGCTTGATTCTACTTGATCAATAGTCTCACGAAGTAGGGTTTTAAGTTTAACTGGAAAGTACTCTTAAAACTAGACTTGAATAAATTTATTCTTTACGTTACGATCACTAGGAATAGGGCGTATCGTTTAGATTGCAATTTACACGCGAATATAAACGTAATGCTGGGATATTTATTTTATATGCGAGGGATCGATATTTGATAAATATTCTTAGAATTTCCAATTGCGAGGAATCGATTTGGAGTGATTTTACGTGTGCATCAATAATAAAAGGAATTAACTTATGCATGGTAATATTAATTGAATACTAAGGGGTAAGAATGATGAAATCCAATCCTGTGCTTCTCTTTAATTAATCTCGTTCTATTTATTTCCGTAACTTTCCATAATTGTTCGTAATCAAGTCATATTAAGTTATTATTTCCGTCTTTTATTAATTTCTATTTTAATCAACACTTGAATGAATTCCGTCCACTATCATTGTATATAAACTATTAAACTGATAAGTTTTATTTAAATTAATTAAGTAAAACCAATTCCCTGTGGAGACGAATCTTATAAATTTTGTAACTTGCAACGATAAATCGGTACGCTTGCCGAGAACAGTCCTAACAAAACTCAACTTCCTTGAGGAATATTGCACTCCTCATCTTAAAGAAGAATCTTGTAGTGGGATTGTAAAATTTATACATGCAAAAGCGTTTAGTGTAACCAAAAAAGTAGAAACTAAGTGTCTTTAAGTCTAGTTTTTCTTCATGCGGCCTATAAGGCCTTGCTTTAGTTAGAAATCCTCAAATATGCATGTGTCTAATGCTGGGCTTTTTCCCAATCCAAACTCATAAGGAATCTTAGTGATTACTTGGTACCTTGTTTAGGATATAAATTGAAATATTTAATGCCTCTCCCCAAAGTGGCTTTGGTCAAGAATTATGACTAATCATAAACAGATTTACAAGTTACGCACTTAGTCTTTTCACTCTCAAGATGTACAAGGTGTTATTTAAAGCTTTTACAACTTAAGAAAAATCAAATTTAGAGAGTTAGAGGGCTTGTAAGAATGTTTCATTCAAGAGTTGTATCTTTAGAACTTCAACTCTTCTAGTATTTATAGGCTCTAGGAAGAAGTAATTATTGTCTTTAAGCAATCTTCAATTTGCATTTGTTCGATCATCTGAAGTTAAGTGTCTGTTGAAGCATTTAATGTAGCAATAAATGTACATCAATTTTCAATAAATTCAAGCTGATAAAACACATTACTTATGTTCCTTAAGAAACATTTCAAGACTGGCTTCAAAGGTCAAATCACCTTTTGCTCAAAAGTAATATGTGCACTGCATGGCACATCTTTTTATGTAGAAAGAAAGTTTAGACTTTGACTTTTTTTCTCTTTCCTTTAGTTTGATAGATCCTATGAAGAATATTTAGACATTACATGCACATAATATCAAATAACAAAGCATTAATTATATCTTAAATGCTTATAGATTCGATGTTAGTTTGTCATCGTCTAATTCATTAGACACAGATACAACACCTTCGTCTATAAGCATTTTAGTCACAATTTTTTTAACTTAGAATTTATTTGCATCAAATCAAAATCATTAAGAGACCTAATTTGTCTTATGACTTAACATCAAATAATATTTTTCATTTCAGTTTGTCTTTCAATATAATTTGATCCATTTCTTAGGTTAGAAAAAATGGATAAAGGTTTGAGCAAATGTGCTTCTATATATTGTGGGATTTTTATACATACAAAATTTGTTTTCATACAAAAAATATTATTCTGATCCAACTAACTGTTTTAATACGAAAGAGATCCAAATGATCATAACTAATAACTTCTATTAAAAATAAAGTATTTTTAGTTTTATATATATGTTTTCACCTTTGAAAAAAAAATACATAGACATCCACAATGTTATTCAACACTTAGTGAAAAAGAAAAATATAGATTTAATAGGTGATATGATGTGATAGAAACAAAGAGACAATAAAAAATGAAGGGTGTTGAGAGGGTGTTAAAAATATATGAATATTAAAATATTATTACTCTTAACCTTTATTCCTATATCTTATAATATGACCACATATTTATTTAGACAAAGCATAGTTTTGAAAATCGGACCAACCTGACTGGTCTAATCGATTGGACTGGGAACTGGAGGGTGGATCGGGTCAATCATGACAGCGAATCGGGAATGCTTTTCGCCCGAATCCACCCATAACGACCCGGTTGGATCTATGGTCCAACTGCCGACTCATCGACCCAGAGCAGGTCGCTATTTTAAAAAAAACATTGTAAACACATGCTGAACGACATCATTTTTCTATTAGGTTTTCAAAACTACCTTGGCTCTCTACGACTCTGCCTCGCTGTTCCAAAGTTCCTTCCAAGTTTGCGCCATTTCCATCTTCATCCACACCGCTTCTGTCTTCTTCCTCTATGCCGCTTTCGTCTTCTTCGTCTGCATTGAGCAATCACATTGCATCGCGGTCACAGCTCCCACTCGAGGTATTATTTATGCTTAACCATATTAACGGGTTTTTTGGTTGGGGAGGGGCGGTAACAGGGTTGGGGGGGGGGAGGGTTGCATTACTCTGTTGCATCCACTTTTTTTTGTTGGGGGGGGGGGGCTGTTTTGTTGTAACGAGGATTTGAGGGGAGGGGGGTTGTTTTGCCTTACTGTGAGTCGGATATTGTTGCATTGCTTTTTACCCTTCTTCGATTAAAATGGAATTCAAAGATACCCCCATGAAGTAAAATGAAAAATTGAATTCAGAAAAATATCGATAGCAAAGAATTTTCGAGAATTAGAAGGGGAAGAAAAAAATTTAATCCAAAACAATTAATGTAAGTATGTGTATGGTATAGAGATGGGATCATAATGTTACTATAGTTTCCCTTGGCTGAAAATGGGTTATTGGGTGGAAAATAGCATTATATATTTTTGTGTTGATGATTTTGTTTCTTAAACTTTAAATTTAATTTTTTTGTGGAAAATAAGTATATTCATGAAAAAATATGTCTAACTTTATTAAGTACTTTCTATTTAATTTTTTTGACATAGGTCCTTTAAATTTGGATGATGATGTTGAAGAAGCATAAGACAATCTCATGGAAAACATGAATTTAAATGAAAGCAATGTTGACCATGAAGTTACAATGAGAGGTTCTTCTGAGTTCTTTAATAAAGAAGAAGTTCCTAAAAATGACAATGACTTAGTTTATGCCCCTTAGCAGTAGAAAACAGTTGAAGTGTTGAACTTGTTTAGGAACATATGTTAAACTTAAACTTATTTAGCTTATGTTTATGATCTTTGTTACTTGTTTGTTTGAACTTGGACAATGATGTTTTTTTTTAATATTTTGGTATCTAATTATCTATGTTATGAAATTATATTAATTTGTGATTTTTTTTAATATATTTTAAGACAGGTATAAAAATTTTATATTTTTTATTACAGACTGGGTCATGCGGGTTAATTAGTGACCCACCAGTTTGATCATTGATCCAGTGACTCAATACCCTAACCGGATTATTCACCAGATCAGATTTTAAAACATCGAGACAAAGGATTCAAAATCTAATTAACATGCAAAAAAATATCTGTAGCATTTAATTCACTGACTGCCAAAACAAAACAATTGAAAACAAAATAAATGTCTCATTAATATACACATGCATCACAACCATATATCCACCATGCATAACCAACATCCACACAGGACCACATATGAGGAAATAAGGAATAAAAAGATGCATAATAGGTACATGTTGCTTTCTATCTACTAAAAATATAAAATATTGTTAACACCCAAATTTTACTGCATAATCTAGTTGTTGTGGATTCAACAGAATGGTTGTTCGCTAAGGTGGATTTTGACTAACATCTATGTCAGTTGAATGAGGTGAAAACTAGTATGATTAAATACTGAATTAATAACTTATCAATATTAGTCAAACAAAAAGATTAGCAAAACATGGACAAGGTTAATATAGTTATCTATAATGTTAGTCAAATTACATAATTCAACTAATATTAATGTTAGTGAAATAAGAATAGGGTTAATTCAGTTGAATGCACAACTAATTAATCTTCAATATTTGGGAAAAATATATTGCAGGGATTCAAGTCATATACCGCAACAACATATCATATCCCATGATTTCAAGTTCTCTGCTAATTATATAATGGATAAATATAGATTAAGTAACTATATTAACAACTTTCTTTAGAGTACGTAACAATAAAGATATATAATATAATTTTTTCTCATCAAAACAGATTTTTTGATATATATATTTTTAATTCAACATCAACATCAACACCACCCTTAATCCAAGTTAATTGAGGTCGATGGTAGATGAACTCAATGATAGATCGAAAATAAGATAAAAAAAAGAGAAAGGGAAAGGAAAGAAAAAAGGGGAAATAAAACAAAAGAAAGGGAGAAAAAATTGGGAAAAACTAAAGTAAAAGAAGGGTAAAATGAGGAGGGGAGAAATGAAGCATAAAAGAACTAAAAAAAAAGGAAACGAGCATAACATAGAGATACTAATGGGATTAACCCTCTACCAAGCTTATAGTTTTTCTCCACTCCGTCCTAAGACACACCGTCCACCAATCTATTTCTCACTCTATTAAGTCTTGTTTAACTACCTTTTCTCATGTAAGTTTCGGGC
Source organism: Glycine latifolia (assembly GCA_013407115.1). Lineage (NCBI taxonomy): Eukaryota > Viridiplantae > Streptophyta > Magnoliopsida > Fabales > Fabaceae > Glycine > Glycine latifolia. The sequence continues at coordinate 8,346,197 of CM023960.1, forward strand.
GACCACTACTTTTCTTTATGTCGAGCTCTTGGTAACAGACTCTTGTTCTTACAGGAACATCTAGTGGACGTTTCATAACGTGCCCAAACCATCTCAATCTATGCTTCATCATCTTTTCACACACCGGTACTACTGCTACCTTTTGTTGAATATCCTTATTTCTTATATTATCAATCTTTGTATAACCATACATCTACCTTAACATCTTCATTTCTGCTACCCCTATTTTATGTTCATGTTGTCTATGTGCTGGTCAGCATTCCACTCCATATAACATTGTCGATTTTACAACTATTCTAGAAAATTTTCCTTTTAGCTTAAGGAGAATTTTGCGATCACACAAAAACTCAGATACATTTCACCATTTCATCCACTTTGCTCTGATTCTATGATTTACATCCTTATCAATCTCATCACTTTTTGCAAAATTAAGTCTTTTTTTGGCAAAATATAAAAAAATTAAGTCTTCCAGCAACTTGGTATAGAGAAGAAAAGCTTTAACCTTGTACTTGGATGAAACAAATCGAGGGATCCTATAATCATACAAAAGCATATATATGGTTAATAGCGATAAAGTATATGTATATATCTTTTTTTTTACTGCATATGTATTTATCTTGATTACAATTAGATGATCAATCTCTTTTGATGCCACGTTTTCTCCCTCCAACTACCAAGGTGAGATACATGTCATCCTAACAAGATATAATAATCCCAAACAATTTATAAGTAGATCACCTGAAATTAATTCATTAATTCTGACTTTCATACGGAGCAATCATTAATTCATTTTTGAACCAAAGTCTAAAACATTAATTAATTAGTGGTATGTATAATACTAGTACTAATTGTTTTGCTTATAGACTATGAATCCGGTCATGCCCTTCACCATTTAATTTGATCAACATTTATAAATTTAATTTTGAACTTTCATATTTTATAGTAAACTTTTTTTTTTGTTGAGTTGGTTTTAAAATTATTGATGTTTCAATAACGTTATCTTAAACACAAGTTTATAATAAAACTTAATATAAAAAATTTCAAGACAGAACAAAAAAATTACAATTTTTTTTTTACTTTTAATCGAGATTATGCTTTCCAAACAAACTTTAATAATGAGAAATTACAATCAAACACAATTATTTTTCATGAAATCATGTCTAAAGCTTCAAATTTTAGTGTGGAAAATATAAAAAGTCCCCGAAACAGCTATAAAAGGAGGAAAAAAAATACATTCCAAATCATGACATTTCATTAATAATTGAAAAGTAGCTCGTGAGTTGACCTTCGAAATAATCTGAAGTTTGTTAGAACTTTGGATCATCACTATGCATTAATTAGGGTCGTCAACCGTTTATTTGTTTTAGTCATATATGTTATATGTTTGAAATATTCATCAATTTATTAATGATTAATCTTCATTAAAAAAATTAATTATTTATTTTTAGTTTTTTCTTTTAATTACATTTTTCTATTCACAAACCTAAATACTTTACTTTAACGATTTAAGTCCAATTCTATTTGCATCAATAACATGATAATCCATTAAAAGTATTGCTTAAGAGTCAACCATTTTGAATTATTATTTTAATTATAAGATTCTATTTTCGAGGGTTTTAAAAGTATTTTTTTCAAAAATAATAAAATTTAAAATTTAATACTTTTAATGCTTTGGCAATTTAAAAGATTTTATTTTTCATTTATTTTTTAGAACGAGTAATTAACTTAAACAAAATTGAAATATTTTATAAGACTTCTAACTCAATTGATTGAGTAATGTGGATGCGACATTATAAACTCTTTAGTATTATAGATGGATACCTCTCTTTGCATAAAAAAGTATTGAGACATCCCAATTGTTTGTAAAAAAAACTAAATTTGTCACATGTTCTAACCTTGATATAACTATTGCATAAAAAAAAAACTAAATTGTTGACCATTAAACGCACTTCTCCCAATGAAAAGTTCAACTAATTCTTAAGTTTATTCATTTTATAATAATTATTTATATAAAATTATACATAAAATGATTGTTGTTGTATTGATAGTATAATTTTTTATATTATAATACACAAAATAAAAAATTTAATATGTTAAAGAATTTTTAAGGTTAAAAGGATCACGAGAAAAGCAATTAATTTCATTAATACAACATGAAAGTATTGTTTTCTTTAGTCAATTCAATTAATTAAGTTATCAAATACAGTCATCAAAATATAAATTAAATACTCAATAAATATAACTCAATTGATCAAATATGTTGAGTTTGTAAGACAAAATTAGAGTTTAATTCTCATAGAAGATATTCTTAGAGAGAAGCAAAGAATATATTAGTTTGATTAAGTTTTGAATTAAGGATTAGTCCTATAATTAATCCCAGAGACTAAAACTTTCTAAAATACATTATAAATCCTAAACCTTAAATCAAAGAACCAAAGACTTTTAATTATGATAGTTGAAAAATTGTAACGGGATTCACTTCTAAAATACTCGGTCTTCTTTCTTGTATATTATAATATTTTTATAAGGAAAAGGAAAGAAAAATAGACTACAAACAAAGCACAAAAAAATCACATGAATCATATCTACAAAACGCTGCTGTTATCGCCGAAACTGAAAGAGACAAAAAATTCAACCACGCTTCAAAAGAAAACTACATTTTATCAACCTTACATACACCACACGACAGTAGTAGTAGTATAATAGTACTATACTCATTTTTTAACAGTACAGAGACCGTTATTCAACCTGCCACGTCACCCCTCTAACCACTATTCAAAATATTGGGCCCCACACGGGCCCACCATAGCCGTCACCGAAATTGCACGGCACGGTAAAAAAACAAATCCTAATGCGACATGTGGATTTCATAGTCACCCACTCCCCACGATTCAGACCTTCTCCCAGATGCAAACCGGTTCATCGAACCCAAACCGGGAGGAGCCGCTGCACTCGAAACCGATTCTTCAAACGACGCGTCGTTTCGGCTCGTTGTACTGCCAGTGGTGCTTCCCCGCGCTTTCTTACCTAAACTCCTTTTCTTCTTCTTCGACGACAACGAATCTTCCAGTGGAAGATCCGGTTTCTGCACCGGTTTTCCTCTTCGACCGGACCTGAAGATCGCGCGAACGCTTTCAAAGAAACCGGTTTTCTTCCGCTGGCTCCGCGTCGATTTTTGCCTCGTAACGACGGCGGCGGCGATGGAGGTGGAAGCGGTGGCGGTGGAGGAGATTGATCTCTGGCGAGTTCTTAGTCTCCGATTTCTGTCACGCTTGGATCTCACTCTCCCTATGCACGAGACCTTCGGCGACGACGGTTCGACGACGGAGTTTTCCGGTTTTCCGCCGACAGACGCGCTCCGCTTCGGGAACAGCCTGGCGTTTCCCGGCGGCCGGTGGTTTCGGCGGCACTTGGCGTCGGAGAAGGAGGCCTTCTGCGGTTTCGGCAAGCCGATTATCGCTGCTTTGGACTTCAAATTCTTCGAGAATCGCAGAGAATTGTTGTTCGAGTTAGCGTTCAGGTTCGTTGAGGAAACAATCGAGTTTCCTTTCGTCGATTCGTTCCGCTCATAGACGGCGTTACGGTCCCACCAGTCGTACTCGGCGTCGCCGGAGAGCCAGAACGACGCCGGCGGCGAGTCTGGATGGTGGTCGCCGGCGTCGACGTGAGGCTCGCAGGCGATTTTCTGGTCGGAACAACCGCCGGCACAGGCGGAAACCAACGTTTCCAAATCCACCTGTGGCATAATAATATTAGAGAGAGAGAGAGAGAAATATTGTTTGTTTGGAGATTATTTTTTTTCTTTCAAAGTTTGTTGTTGAGTCGTCCTACATTCTTTGTGGTGGCGGTGTTGTATTTATACGAAGGGCTTTGTGAATATTCGATTTTCTATGTTGGCTCGCTGTGTTGTTTTTCTTCTAGAGAGAGGGAAAAACTAAAGCATCGTCAAAAGAATACGAAAGCAATGTCAAAGCGCAAGAGGCATAATAGTATACGACGTGGCACAACAGGGGTGAGGTCGTTGTTTGGTTTGCAATTTGCATGTGTATATAAAAATGTATATACTACTCCATTCAAAGTTGTTCCTTCCTAGTTCTAACTTTCCTCTTTTTTTATAATAAAAAATTGTACTGTCTTTTCTACTTGGGGTGAAATGGCTGACCCAAACGGATAGACATTGATGAAGATAAAATGGTGCATTTATGTAAGTGTGCTAAGGACATGGATAATGATATGTTTGCATGTATAATGTCAGTTTAAATTTTAATATTGTTCATGTAAAAAATTTATTAGTGAATAATATGTAAATATTTGTTGACTTTTAAGGTATGTCATGACATATTAGTGAGTCTTTCAGACTCAATTCGCCTAAATATTTTTTCGTTAAAAATAATTTATAATTAGCGAGGAGATCATATATATATATATATATATTAGAACTTAATATTGGATCTACCATACTTAGATATAATGTGTTTATTTGGTTGTATATAAAACATAATTTTCAACCTTTAAAATTATTTACATCTAATAATGAAAGTTGTTACTCATCTCATAATTCAACAATTATATTTTTTTTCTTATAAATCATTCACACAAACATTATAAGAAAATCTTGGAAACCATTGATTCAAAAAAGTGAAAGCTTCCCAAATTTTATTATATATCATACAAAGGTGAATGGCTCCTATTTATTGTTAACCATAGTAATTTAACTAAATATCATCCATAATAATAATTAAAAAGTTAGCATAAAGTTCAAAACGAATAAATGTAAAATGTGAATAAAAAATTCATTAAATATTCTCAAATACATTATAATACTTTTTTTAAGGAATACATCACAATACTAATTGTTATGATATCCTAAAATTTTAGGAGAAACTTTAAAACCAATTAATGCATTTTCTTTTACAGTAACCAATTAATGCAATTAAAGATATTAAATATGAAACCTGATTTAAAAACTAGAAAAAAAGGAAAAATCAACAAAATTCTTAAAGTGCTAACCATTATGACATCCTTAAATTTAATAGGAATTTTTTTTTCATCCATAGTATTGAACATAGATATATCAAAATTTACAATAACTCATGCACGCTATTCAATTAAGTGAGTTAGTAATTTAATAGAAAGTTTATAACCAAATAATGAAATCTAAATTAAAATTTAAAGAAAAAATTATCAAATGATTTCTTTTTTTTTTAAGTGAATCTAGTTTATATGGTCAATGTGCACGAGCTATGATAAATCCCCTAATACTTAAGTTTGGTTCCTATGAATTAAAACGAAAAAGTTACCAAAACATATGTCTTAAAAATATTAATAGTTATGACATCATTAAATTTAGTAGAAATTTTAAAATTAATTAATACAATCAAATACATTAAGTAGAAGCCTGAATTAAAAAAGAAAAAGTCATCAAAACAACTTTCTTAAAATATTAACTATTGTGACATTGAAAAAAATAAACGGGTGGAGAAGGGGAGGAGGTTAGGGATAGTAGGATAAATTTAGAATTTTTTAAAAACAATTAGGAGGTGGGCTTAACAAAATATGGAGTGCCTTTAACAATGCCCACCCCTCAAGTGCATCAACCCTACTTACTTCAACAAGTGAAGTGTACATTTTTTGTTTCTAATCCAACTTAAGAATTTTGTATTCCAATAATACAAAAAATTAAAAATTACCTAAATAATACAATAAAAAATTATTTAAGTAAATGATACATTTTATTGTGCTAGGTACAAAATCGGTTCCTCCCAAACCGATTTCATACCGTGATTTTTTTTTTCAAAGTTAAGAAATCAATTCCTGGTAACCAATTTCTTAACACTTGTTTTATCGATTTCTTAATGTGGAATATTTTATTTTGTTTTTGTATTTGACTTTATGAAATTGATTCCTGGAGAACCAATTTCTTAAGGTGGTTTTTTTAAAAAATTGATTTCTTTTATTTTTAATTGTTTTTATTTTTAATTTTTTTGTTTTTGTTTTGTAATTAGTCTTTTATATTTTTTTTTGTAATTATTTTTTAAAATTTCATTCTATTATGTTTCTGTTATGTCTTTCTATATTTTTTGTTTATTCATTCAATTTTTTATAAAATTATCTCAATCTTTCTATAAAAAAAGAGTTAATTTGTTAATAAAATTTGTATTTAACCCACAACTTTAGTTGAACTAAAAAAGAAATTATGTTAACATAAAATAGAATAAAATTATAAACAATACAACATAATATTTAAAGTACCAATTTTATTGTTCTACAATAAGAAGAATATTACACGAAATTCGTAAAACAAACATATTTTTTACCACAGAAAACAAACATAAACAAGAAAGCTATTGTTCGAACATATTATTGGAGTATTATTTATCACACTTGATGACATGTTGCACGCACAAAATACATACTTCTTAACATGAGGCCAATTCTCCTTGGAAAACACATGTGTCACATATTAACAACACATGGACATACAATGCAAATTTGTGAAAACCAAATTTATTTGTAATCTAAAATGGAAAAAAATTACCTTGATAACATTGTGCAGTGTAATATTCAAAGAACATTTGGAGTGAGAAGAAAATAGAGAAAACACAACTGCCTGTAGAATATATAATTCGGTGCAATAAAAAATAAACTATATTTACATAGAAAGTAAGAAACTAATAAGACGAGTAAGAAACTTATCTCTCGTAGTACTAAAACAAAACCAACAACTATATATTGGCAAAAATCCTCATCTTGTATGATTGTCCGTCGCAATGTGGCATCAATAATGTCTGTAGAATCTTGAAATTAAAACTCTCTTAAATGAATATCTCAAAAATAACAATGAAATCGTTAGAGACTGAATTAAGCTTGATTACCTTAAGCGTAAATCTCATTTCACCAAAATCATTGGGGATACAAGTTTTGACAATGACGACTGTTAAAACTACACAATCAAAAGTATAATCAATGGACCTTAACGGTGTCCTATGAGGTGTGTCATCAACATCTACCAATCCTATAATTATATGAATTCAACAATCAATTGAGGGTTTAGGTGTATGAAAAACAATAAATGTTTTACGATAGTTGATTTTGTGATCAAATGAATTCTAAAGCACATAACCATGGATTTCTATTAAATTCACGTTGGTTTTCTTGGTGGGCGTGCATTATGAATTCTTGAGATGAGAGTGACTCCCTAGATTGGCGATTCACCATGACAGCCTGTATGACCTAGGAATAAGTGCTATTGAACTGGAGAATGATTGATTTGGGTTAGAAGGGCGAATAAAGGATGAGAGGGTTGAGTCATCAATGTCGAGAAATTCTGACAGTGTATTGTCAATGATGAATGAGAGTTTGAGAAAAATAAATGGTTTATAGATGATGTGGTATTGAAGTTCACATCTGTTACGGATGTTGGATTGAGCTCACCAATGAGACGCATTAAGAGTCAGTCAAATCAGACTACTGACCTTAACCACTTAGGAGAACGTGGTCATAACCGCTAGAGATCATGAAGATAGGGATTGTAGGAAAATAGAATACATTTGCCCAACAAACCAAGGATCTCAGTCAAAATCAGGGAGGGACATCCCCCAACTAACCTCCAGGTCAGTGATTATAAATAGGGATGTTTTCAAAGGACAAGGTACGCAACATTCACTCTCTCTATTCCATTTACACTGTGCACACACCTCACACCATTGGTGTTGTCTAGTAGTGATCTTCTTCCCTGAGATATTATACCTTCATAAATATCTCTAGAGAGAGTCTTGATCCTACATCAAATTCCCAGCATATCTTGTTGGACATTTCTATTCATCACGAACAGAACAACATCCATACATTACCCATATTTATACAAATATGTTGTCAAGCATTTTCATTAATTGCCATCTCGGTCGCTCTTTTTTTGGAAATGTTGAAGCTCTATAGGATTCCCAACGGGTAAATAATAACCTCGTTTACGTCAATGCACTTTGGGTCGTTGACTATTGTCCGTGCTATCTTGACCATTATTTTTCTACCACAAAAGACAAAGCTCTACAGGATTCCTGATGGGGGAACGATAACCCCATTTACGTCAATGCATTTTAAGTGGTTGATTGTTTTCGGTGTTATCTGGGCCACTACTTTTCTACAACAAAAGACAAAGCTATGTAGGATTCCTGACGGGTGAATAATAACCTTATTTACGTCAATGTGTTTTAGGTCATTGATTATCGTCGGTGCTACTATTTCAAAGAATCATTTGTTGTGCGTCAGTGCGTCGGGGAATCCAATGTTTTATGTTATAAACCTTTGCTTTGCATTAGGACATCACTAAATTTGATGGTTTGTATCAGGGCGTCAGAGAATCCTTTGTTTTGCGTCAAGGCGTTAGGGAATCCTTTGTTTTGTGTCAGGAATCCAATGTTTTAATTAAAAATATAAAATAAATGATGCAGATTGTATCTTAAAAATGAATGGTTCACATCACGTGTAAGATTTTTCCTATATACATACCATGTGTATTCACCTTCATTTACATATCCCTACAACATTTTCTTTCTCAACTAATTACTTTCAACTTTGCAAACATATAATACACGACATGTCTTCCTCATTTGTCCATTGGTTAGTGCACTACAATGGTCAAATAATCAAATCAAATTTAGGGGATACATTTGAATGCCCCAACTGAGTGTTCTTTAGGTCAAAGTGATGCATCACACTTGAAGCCTTGAAAAGGAGAATCCACCAAAAGATCAGACTTCAACCTCATGATTGAGTCAATGATATCTCTTTTCGATACCCTAACTAGTTAGACCCGGAATGCTCAAGTTTACGGCATGAAAATTGTTGTCGACGATGACATTAAAAGTATGATTGATGTTATTCACCAACATGAGGTTCTTCCATCTACTGAATTGTATGCAAACATTGAGCTAAATATGCTTCTCACCTTGATTCCTCAACCAATACCTCATCAACCCCATTATTATTTATATCCCCAATACAATTTTGCACATGTATCAGATGCAACCCTAACATATACTCATGCTAATTTCTACTAATCGACATTAGATTTAACCCAACCACAAGTACATGAATGGCAACGAACCACATATTCTTTTACACAACTTCTTTCTGCACCATTTTCTACCAATTTGTTAGCCTCACAATCATTTGGTCTTGTTAAGGATCAACCTCATGCATACTAGAGTACTCCTAAAGCAGAGCCTACCCCATCAACTCAACCAAATGAGCCTAAATTTGCTGACTTTGGCTTACCTAACGAAGAACTCGGTCCCTTTAGTGATGATAAATAAGAAATTTTATGCAATCAACCCCATGAAGAACGTGATGAAGAGGTTGATCCTAGACCTCCATCAAAATCCATACCAGCATACTACATGCTTGCACACATGCATAATGTTGTCCTTGACTCTAATTTTCAAGATTCTGAATATGATCATATGTTGGATTGTAAAGAAGTCCAATATTTGTTGGGAACACTCTTTGGAGGGATGCATTTTGAAACAAAAGAAGAAGTACATGCTTTGCAACAATATTATGTGAACAAAAAGCTAATTACAATACCAAACTATCAAATCCAACAAAGATAATTGTCAAATGTGATGACGATGGATGTGCTTAGAGGTGCAAAGTAGCATACATCCTTGCAAGTAAGAAATGGGAAATTAGAAAGCTTTATGAACCCCATACATATTCAAATCCTTCTATATCATAAGATCATGCAAAGTTATCTTTTATATGCTTATCAGTAAAAGTATCACACGTTGACTAACAACAATCCATCAACTTCAGTCCCAACCTTGATAGCACATGTCAAAAGCACTGAAGGATGCACTACGACGTATAGGAAAACATGGCAAAGCAAAAGGCAAATGAAATCATCTATGGCAACTGGGAAAAATCATACCACAATTTACCAAGATTGTTGCAAGTTATGTAGACATATCTTCCTGGTATGATATAGAGAGGTAAACATTACTAATACCCACCAAACAAGGTCAAATAGTAAAGGTTGTCCTCAAATTCCATCGTCTTTTTTTGGAGTTTTAGACCATGTATCGATGAGTTTCAATATTACAAGTCATGTTTAGGTCTATGGAACTTGGTTGTACGGAAAGTAAAAAGGGCCTCTCCTTGTGGCAATTGCACAAGATGGGAACATAGCATTCACTGTTGTTGAGGGTGAAACTAGTTCTTCTTCCTCAATAATTTGAAAAGGAAACTCACATCACAAAATGATTTTTATTTGATTGCAGACAGGCACAAGTCAATCAAAAGGACCTACTCAAGACAGGATAGTGGGTGGCTGCCAGAGAATTTTGTGCATGTGTTATGCATTTGACACATTGCACAAAATTACATGAGGAAGTAAAAAAAATAGTGACATAAAAAACTTGATTATTAATATGGATGAGTGTCAAACTTCTTTCTCTTCGTAGTAAATTTCACTTAGTTTTGTATTATTCACAATAATGAAATTGTATGTTTTTAACTACTTAGCATATGTAAGGACAAAGTATACTTTCAACTACTACTACAACAATTTGAGGGAGGAAGAAAATAGTGAATGAATCATTAATTGGCTTAACCAATTTCCGCGAGAAAAGTGGACTCTCACATGGGATGGAGACCGACATTGGGGACACATGACCACTAATCTAGCTGAGATCAACTCAGTACTCAAGAAAATAAGAAATCTTTCAATACGTGTGTTAGTCAAATCATCTTATCAAGGTGTAATAACTTATTCAACCAAAGAGGGAGAGAAGTCACAACAATGATTAGATCTGACCATGATTATATAGAAATACTAAACAAGTCTATGGAAGACACACAAGGAAAGGCCAAGTCTCACCATGTTCTTAAGATTGATCGATCGATGTGATCCATGATTCTTAGTGTAAGAGGCAATTAGCCAAAGAGAGGTGCAGCTAGGTAAAAATTTCATGATTAGGCTAGATCAAAGGTGGTGTGATTGTGGTAAATTTCAAAAGATACATATGTTTGTTTGCATGTCATTGCTATGCTCACTATGAGTATAAGGCTTACATACATCATTGTATACATTTGAAAAGTGTCTCAAATGTGTATAGAAGATTATTTCGCGACTTGCATAATGAAGCATATTGGCCATAATGTCACGGACCACCAATCTGGCCCGACCCAAAAATGTTAAGAAATTGTAAAAGTTGTCCAATATCCTCTATATACTCATCGAAATGGATATGAGAGAACCGAGTAAGCCAAAAAGATTTTTCATGTATTGTAGCTAAGGTCACTCAAAAATATTTGTCCACGATAAAAATATATTATTTGTAAGTATATTCTAATTCATTCTAACTTAAATCCTTTTTTAGTTCAACTAAATTTGTGGGTTAAATATAAATTTTATTAACAACAAATTAAATTTTATTTTTTAGAAAGACATAAAAAATACAAAGGAATAACTAATAAAATACATAAAGAAATAATTACAAAACAAAAACAACAACTAAAACAAATTATTGTATTATTTTTAATTTTATTCTAATTCATGTTAGCTTAAATCCTTTTTTAGTTTAAGTAAATTTGTGGGGTAAATATAAATTTTATTAACAACAAATTATTTTTTCTTTTTTTAGAAAGACATAAAAAATACAAAGGAATATCTAATAACAGGCATACAAAATTACAAAACAAAAACAAAAACAAAAAAAAAAATAAATTATTGTATTGTTTGTAATTCTATTCTAATTCATCTTAACTTAAATCCTTTTTAGTTCAACTAAATTTGTGGATTAAATACAAATTTTATTGACGAAAGATTAATTTTTTCCTTTTTTAGAAAGGCATAAAAAATATAAAGGAATAACTAATAAATGGCATAAAAAATAATTAAAAACAAAAAAATATCAATTTAAAAAAACATCTTAAGAAATAGATATCCTTAACTTTGGAAAAAAAAATCAAACCGATTTCATAGCTAGCACAATAAAATATATTATTTGAAAAAATAATTTTTAGGTAGTATTATTTGGATAATTTTTAATTTTTTTGTATTATTGGGATAAAAATCTCCTAACTTCACATTTATTTTCTTGATAAAAATTCTAAAGTTAATTTTTTATAAAAATTAAATGAATATATATATATATATATATATATATATATATATATTATAACAATCCATTTCATTAATTTGAATTTGCCAAAATCCCGATTTCATGTCAAATTTTGAAAAGATTTTAGCAGAGAAAAGGCGGTTTAAAAGATCCTTCTTATTAGGAATTGGATATCGGATCAATTGAAGGGATTGGTTGAGGGGTTTGTAGTTGATGACCAAACGGGGAGATCCACGCTCAATTTCTGCTGGTTTGTTGACATAAAACGCTGAATAAGACCAAGGACTCCTACTCTTCCTGATAAGCCCTTTATGCAGAAGATCTTGGATTTCCTTTTGGCAATGAACCAAGAGGTCTTGGCTCATCTGGATAGGTCTAGCTTTGGTTGGGATTTGACGATCATTGAAATCCTTTTCATAAGGAAGATCAACGATATGCTGTTTGCGTTGCCAAAAAGCGTTAGGAAGATAGGCACAGATTGAGTTTTGGATTTGATTAGACAAAAACTTGATTTTATTAATAATAATTGGTTGGTTAAGCAAATTATCAATTTTCTTGTAAGAAATTTCTTCTTTAAGATAATTAATTTGGTTTTGCTTAAAAAGGATTGAGTTTAAATCTCTAACTATTGGGTCTTTAAGAAACCTAAAAGTAATAGATTTGTTCAAATAAGTTGTAGAAATGCCTTTATCAGAAATGGTTATTGGAAATATTGATTTGATAAAAGGCGTTCCTAAAATAACAGCATTTTTCAGATTTTTAACTAAAAGGAAAGAGGTTTTAATTTTCAAATCTTCATTTTCAATCAATGCATCTGAAAGCTTGTAATTGACCCGAAGTTTAGAACCACTAGCGGTACTAAGGCGTTCAGAAGTTTTCTCAAAATACTTCGTTGGAATTAATCCTTCCTGAATGCAGTTTGAATCTGCCCCTGTGTCAAACAGAGCTTCAGTTTCAAGGATGAAGGTTCCAACAATAATTTTGACGTCCAAGAAGCATACCCATAAACTAGAGAAATAGAAGCCTAGGAAGTTTGTTTACCATCGTCACAAATCAGGAACCCCTCCTAGGAAGCTTAGAAGAGAGTTCCAGACCAAACCTCCATTTGATAAGGTCAACATCCCTAAGAAGCCTGTAGTTTGTTGGACTTGTGGCAAAATCGGCCATAAAAGTCAGTATTGTAGGCTTAAGAAGAAGCTTAGGAATCTAAACCTAGAACCCGCTGTTGAAGAACAGATTAATCAGCTCTTAGTGGATTCTTCCTCTGAAGATGAATCTGATAAGGAGACTTCTGAGGAGCAATCTTCGGAAAATCTGAATCAAATTCAAGAGGATGATCTATCTTCGACTGATGAAGATTGTCCTTCTTCCTCCCAAATCAATGTCCTTACCCGGGAGCAAGATCTTCTTTTTAAGGTGATTAATTCTATTTCGGACCCTGAAGAGAAGAAAAATCTTTTATTAAAATTGAAACAATCTTTAAATGAACCATCTTCTTCTTCATCTTCTAAAGCTAATAATCTGTTAACAACTAACAAGTTTAATCTTAATAATACCCTTAAGATATTTGAAAAGAGTGTTGTTAAACCAGTAACCCTATAGGATCTTCAGTATGAGGTTAATCAACTAAAAGCTGAAATTTGCCTCATTAAAGAACAACAGAATGTTCATCAGAATATTCTAACTGTTCTGCAATTTGGTGATCATACTGATGAGGAAAATCATGATCGGAGTAACCAACCCTCTGATAATGAATCTCCAAATGATTCAGTTATTCCTGTAGTTCCTCTAAACATTTTTGAATTAATTAATCAACTAACAATCCAAAATTTTTTTATAAACGTCAAAATTATTGTTGGAACCTTCATCCTTGAAACTGAAGCTCTGTTTGACACAGGGGCAGATTCAAATTGCATTCAGGAAAGATTAATTCCAACTAAGTATTTTGAGAAAACTTCCGAACGCCTTAGTACCGCTAGTGGTTCTAAACTTCGGGTCAATTACAAGCTTTCAGATGCATTGATTGAAAAGGAAGATTTGAAAATTAAAACCTCTTTCCTTTTTGTTAAAAATCTGAAAAATGCTGTTATTTTATGAAGGCCTTTTATCAAATCAATATTTCCAATAACCATTTCTGATAAAGGCATTTCTACAACTTATTTGAACAAATCTATTACTTTTAGGTTTCTTAAAGACCCAATAGTTAGAGATTTAAACTCAATCCTTTTTAAGCAAAACCAAATTAATTATCTTAAAGAAGAAATTTCTTACAAGAAAATTGATAATTTGCTTAACCAACCAATTATTATTAATAAAATCAAGTTTTTGTCTAATCAAATCCAAAACTCAATCTGTGCCTATCTTCCTAACGCTTTTTGGCAACGCAAACAGCATATCGTTGATCTTCCTTATGAAAAGGATTTCAATGATCGTCAAATCCCAACCAAAGTTAGACCTATCCAGATGATCCAAGACCTCCTGGTTCATTGCCAAAAGGAAATCCAAGATCTTCTGCAGAAAGGGCTTATCAGGAAGAGTAAGAGTCCTTGGTCTTGTTCGGCGTTTTATGTCAACAAACCAGCAGAAATTGAGCGTGGATCTCCCCGTTTGGTCATCAACTACAAAACCCTCAACCAAGCCTTTCAATGGATCCGATATCCAATTCCTAATAAGAAGGATCTTTTAAACCGCCTTTTCTCTACTAAAATCTTTTCAAAATTTGACATGAAATCGAGATTTTGGCAAATTCAAATTAATGAAAGGGATTGTTATAAAACTGCTTTTACCGTTCCTTTTGAACAATATGAATGGAGAGTGATGCCGTTTGGACTAAAAAATGCATCTTCAGAATTTCAAAAAATTATGAATGACATCTTTAATCCATACTCCTCTTTTATTATTGTCTATATTGATGATGTTCTTGTGTTTTCTCAATCTGTTGACCAGCATTTTAAACACATCAACATTTTCATACAGGTAATCAAGAAAAATGGTCTTGCTTTATCTAAAACAAAAATCAACCTTTTTCAAACAAAGATTTGTTTCCTTGGTCACAACATTCATCAAGGAACTATAATTCCCATCAATCGTGCCATTGAATTTTCCAACAAATTCCCTGATCAGATTATCGAAAAAACCCAACTCCAGTGTTTTCTCGGTTGTCTAAATTATGTGGCTGACTTTTTCCCTCAGCTGAGTAACCTTGCTAAACCTCTGTATAACCGTCTCAAGAAGGCTCCTCCTCCTTGGACAAATACCCATACTGACATTATCAAACAAATCAAATCTCAAGTCCAAAACCTTCCTTGCCTTTATCTTCCCAATCCTTCAGCCAAAAAGATTGTAGAAACTGATGCCTCTGATATAGGTTATGGTGGTATTCTCAAGCAGTCTGTTAATGGCAAAGAACAAATAATTGCATTTACTTCTAAGCATTGGAATCCTGCTCAGCAGAACTATTCCACAGTTAAAAAAGAATTTTTGGCAATTGTTTTATGCATTTCTAAATTTCAGTCTGATTTGCTTAATCAAAGGTTTTTAATTCGTGTCGATTGTAAGTCTGCAAAAGAGATTTTACAAAAGGATGTTAAAAACCTTGCATCTAAACAGATTTTTGCCCGATGGCAAGCTATTTTAAGTATTTTTGATTTCGAAATTGAGTGTCTCAAAGGTACTTTAAACTCCTTGCCTGATTACCTTACTTGTGAATATTTACAGGGGAAAGATCGGTAAGTTCATGCCCAACTCAGTGAAATCTTCCTCCTCACAAGGAAGGGGGAAAGGAAAAGTTACAGTCACTAAACCAAGACTAGCTATTGCTGGTTTGACCTCCCATGTAGGATCTGCAGGGGCTGGATCTTCATCCAATCAGGAAGAAGACTCCAAAAATCAATCAAAATCTGGGTCATCTACCCAGTCTGGGTCATTCACCCGGATCTTACCTCAATCTATCACAGGGACATCAACCCAGAAACCTAAACCTCAATCTCAAACAATGGCAGATTATGTCATGCCTATCCAAACCCTTTTGGCCCTCCATGAACAGGGTCTTTCCCATCTTCCGAAAGGCCTTCCATCTAAATCATGGACTGATGTTACTTCGGAAGAAGAAAGAAACCAAACCATCCTAGACATGATCAAGACCATGTCTCAAACTCCCATAACCCTTCACAAAGGCAAAGCCATAGTTCAGCAACCAGAACCATTGGCAGTCCAAAAACCAAAACCCCAAACACAATATGTCCCAAAGCCTAAATGTCAGGAGATTGTCCAAGTAGAACCTGAATTTTAGGACTCCAAACCAAACAAAGTTTCCTTGAAAATCTTTCCCAAAGATATCCAGGGGAATCAATTCCATTATGTGCCGACCTCTATGCTCAAGACAAGGCATTTTTATGAGTTTATTCTGGTAGACACTAACTCAGTCCAGATTAAACATCATAAAAATAGGGACTCCGAGCAAATCGCTTATTCAACTCTGCAAATTCTTAAGGTCTTAACACCTAGAGAATTTGGAGACATGAATAAGATCAAACGTTTTTCACAAAACTATGATCCCATTGGTTTTTCATACTGGGATTATCAAACTGCCTGGAATAATGTTTTTTATTTTCAAAATAAAGATTTTATGCATTCCTGGCTTATTTACTTCAAACAGAATGTCCAGTATAAGTTCCCTCAATGGTTCTTACAGTGGTGAATTTCTATGGACCAATCCTTGAGATACTCCCTTCTGAGGTGGTATCTGGATTAACAACCTTCACGAAGAAGTTCAAGCATCCAGACAATGACCCGTTCCTGGTGGATCTTCACTTCTTCAGCAAACTTTCCCTCGCCTGGATCTTCCAATGGCGATATACCTATGGTAATACCCCCATCAAAGGACAATTACCAATACTCAAACGACAAGCTCTGGTAAAGTGGTGGCCCCAGTTTGACCATGCAAGAACCAGTTCTGATCAGATTTCACTTTGGTTTAAACAACATCCAACTTTAACCAAAGCTGCAGACCCTGAAGCCTGCAAATTCCTCAACCAAAGATCACAAGTGTTATCAGCTCTGGCAGCTTCTTCCTCCAAAGAGAAGCTTGCATAAAACATAAGAATGATCTTTAATCTTATGGAAAAGGAAAACCAAGACACCTGCTCCTCATCCAAGCAACCTGCTGAAGCCTCCTCAGAATCATCAGACGATTTCTACCATAATGAAGACGATTGCTTCGGTATCAATCTAGGCGGTGACTGACGAACTCAGATATCGGCGGCATTGTGGTGGTAGCTCCTTCGCAACGGACGACATCATCACCAACCTCAGCATGACATCATCTTTTCCTATGACAGTCTACTGTTTAGTTTTTATTGTAGTGGTAGGTTTTCCGGTTTAGTCTACCGGAACTGTAGAAACAGGAAATTTTGTATCTTTATAAGGGTTGTGTCCCTCATTTTACAAACAGGTTCCATTTTTCAGTTGTATTTTCAAGTGTCTTCAGGATTCAGAGTGTTCCCCTTAGGTAAACTTTGAGTTTGTAACCATTGTAATCTTTAATCCCTGAGAAATAAACAAGTGTTTTTTCATCCTCTATTTTCTTGTTCTGCATGTTTATTTTCATTAATTGAATCTTCTCTTCTCACCTACTCCCTCTCATCTCGTTGGCTCTGCCGCACTTGAGAGTTTAATTTTATGTTTTAAGGTTTTCATTATCTGTGTTTATTACTGTTCATAGCCATGTGAATTTCGTATTCTATTCCTGCTTTCCACATTTATTGGTTGTTCTAATTTCTCTTCCCTAGTTCTCGCTTCCACCCCGTATGGTATATATATATATATATATATATATATATATATGGGGATTGTTATTGCACTCACACTGTTTTCTTACTATATATGAATGTATTAACATCCAACACCATAAAGTTTTGATTAAAAAAACCAATAAATTATTTTGTTTTAGTACATTTTTAATATAAATATATTATAGTAAAATCATTTATCTCTTCTCCTTATTTTTAATATAAAGATATTATAATAAATTATTTTGTCTTAGTAAATTATTTTGTATTATTGTTTTTATTTTTTTTTAAAATGGGATACAAAGACGGTTTTGAGGAAGAACCGTCTTTGTAGGTGTACATATTGTAACACCCTGAAATTTCGATAACTTAAAATATATGTGTGATGTATTCCTTGTATGATTTGATTAATTTATTAATTAGGATTAGTTGAAATGTTATGTGAATAATCCATGTGCAATTGCTTGATGTAGAGGTTAAGTTATGTGGAGTTTGTTTGAGATGCACTGTATTCGAGTGATTACGAGTTTGACCTGAAACCTATTTTAGTAAAATTATCATTCTGAATTGGTTAACCGTTGGATTGTCTTCAAATTTTAAATAAAGGTTTATGACCCAAGTATCTAACTTTTGACCGTTGGGATTATCCAACTAATATCTGGAACATGAGAAATTAACTTTTCACTAAAGCAAAAAATTCTAGAATTGGGTCAACTCGCCCAGGCGAGTTTTGCAGGCTTTTTTGGTCACCTGGGCGAGTGGAGGCGGTGCTGAATATGTTTTAAGCTTCCAAGTCACGAAAATGGAGGTTCTTCCTCCTCCAAACTATTCCCAAACTTCCCCTCATCATCCTTCACTACCCACAGCCACCGGAGACCACCACGGACCGTCGTTGCTTGCCACGAGACCACTGCACGGAGAGGAACCCTTTAATCGAAGCGGAATCTTCAAAAATCTTCTCAAAGTTTCGGTAGATAACGGAGCTCCCAATCCTCCTTTCTTGGTTTCTTTGAGGTAATTTTGGTTTCTTTTGTCTTCTTCTAGCTAGTTTAAGCCTCTTTTGATATCTCTTGTGATTCGGGTACCGTTATTGGCTATTTCTATACTTCCTTTGAAAACCCTTTGAAAAATGAGATGTTGTAAAAGTCTTCTTTTTATGAAACTGATATCATTTCTGTGATCCTTGTTGATCTCTGGTCACATTGGTGAGATCAGAATTTCAAAATGATGTCTTTTGATGTGGACTCTCAAAACACCATTTTAGCCTATTTTTAGATTTGAGTGGGTATTTGACCCCAAATGTTAATATTGATCTTACCTTGGAAATCTATATTAAATTATCTTCGATTTGGTATATAGAGCTCTGCGTTTGGACGAAAACACACGTATTAAAGGATCTCCAAAACAACACTGTGAGGTTTTAACAGGAGAACTCCTAGTTAGGTAAGGGGAGTTTATTATTTAGTTATAGTTTAGATACCATAGTTGGGGGCCAGAGAGTCCAACTATGAGGATATCTGCCTGTCCCTGCTGTGTGCTGGTTTTCAAGAAAAACTACATTTTTAACTAATGGGATGCGACGTATTTATGATTGATATGTGTTTGTTCCTATGTGCGCTTGTTTTCAAGAAGAACTGCTTTTAACTAATGGGATGCGATGAATTGGCTTGTTGATAGATAAAACTGTGAATGATATTATTATTGTAATGATTGGATTTTTTGGGGAAAAGTCTTAATTACAGAGGAGACTCTGTCCAAATTTTTATAATATGTTTTCTTATTTTATTCTTTATTAAATTTTTAAATGGGCATAAAAGTGTGTTTTATATATTGTAGTCCTCCTCTTTAATTTAGAATTTTCCTAAAAATATCAGTCTTGTGATATGGTGAATTGTGAATGTATGGAATTTGGGTTGTCTGAAGACCTGGGGAATGTGAATCTCAAGCATATGTATTATGTATAGATGTGAAATGTGATTGCTTGTGATGTCGTTGATGATATTGAAATTGAGATGTCATTGATGTAGTTGATGATGTTGAAATGAGATTATTGATATACATGATGACGATATTGAGATTATATGATGTTGAGGTTGATAATGACATTGATGAGAGATAATGTTGATGTGAACAATGTCATTGTGTGTGGATATACATGGATACCCATGGGGGTGTATGACGGGTTACCCTTGCGAGGAAGGATGTGTTCCTAGCCAGGTCATACATTAATAGTGCCCATGATTGTATGCTGTGTATGTACATGTGGGATGCAGTGACCGGTTGGTTACCCTTGCGATGAAGGATGTGTTCCTAGCCACGGTCAGTGCATCGGTGAGCCCATGTTGGGGCGGTATGTATGTACATGGGGGGTGCATGGCGGGTCACCCTTGCGAGGAAGGATTTGTTCCTGGCCAGGTCATACATTGATGATGCCCATGTGACATACTTCATTTGTTTTACGAAAATAGGATGATTGGCTGCAGAGTACGGAGGTACTGGGGGGGCACAACTGTTTGGAACTCCTTTACTGAGACCCATGGCTGATCACCAGTGGGGGGGAGCGGCCTGTGCACGACAAAGTGACCCTGACATGCTGCTGCATCATCTCCTTGTGTTGGACTATTTCCGGGATGGTACCACATTGCATGCTGAGAGATGAGTCAGGAGCATGCATCATTCTAAGCATTATAGGTTGACTGTGGAATGTATTTGGATGATTGTCCCTATTTGTTGCGTGATGAAACGATTGGGTGTTGTGATGATATTGTGATGTTTTGAATTGCCTTTCCTAACTACTGATATCTATTACTTGTTGGTTTTATATAATAAACTCACCCTTGCGTTTGTTGTACCGTGTGGTTGATACCTGTGATGATCGCGAACCTTCGTTCGTGTGAGCAGATGAGCAGCCTTAGGTGACTCTGGAGGGAGATTCTTTTTTATTGGAGCCGCCAAGCCGACGTGATGACGTTGGATTTCTTTTTGGAGAAAGAGTTGTGTTTTGTTAATCAACTCTTTCTTAGTTAGTTCTTTGGCTATGTGTTAAATATGTAATTTCAGGTGTATATACATGTAAAACTAAAGGAAGTTCTAACATATGGATGACATGTATTGATTTAATATATATATATATATATATATATATATATGTACATATGTGTTTAATTATGTAATTGTAATATATGCATGATAATTGTATTATCGCGAAAAATTTACCATCATTTTCATAATCAAATTAATGGAGTTTTTATTAAAATTTGAGATTTGCACGTTTAAGAGTTATTGATATCGTAGTGACGAGACGGGTCATTACACATACAAAGACGGTTTTTTCCCAAAAATCGTCTTTATTTGTAATTTTATTTTTATTTTATTTTTTTTTAAAATGAGATACAAAGACGATTTTTCCCAAAAAAATCATCTTTTTTTGTATGATTATTATTATTATTACTTTTTGAAAATGAGATACAAAGACAGTTTTGAGGAAGAACCGTCTTTGTATGTGTACATACAAAGACGATTTTTTTCCCAGAAATCGTTTTTGTTTGAATTTTTTTTTTTTGAAAAGTACATATAAAGACGGTTTTTCCCCAAAAATCGTCTTTGTTTGTAATATTATTTTTATTTTATTTTATTTTTGAAAATGAGATAAAAGATAGTTTATTCCCAAAAATCGTCTTTGTTTGTATTATTATTATTTTTTAAAAAAAAGGGAAACAAAGACGGTTTTGAGGAAGAACCATCTTTATTTATATTATTTATTTATTTTTTAAATGGGATACAAATACGATTTTGACGAAGACGTCTCTTTGTACCCAAACATTTTATTTCCTTAAATAATATCACATTTGGTTAAAAATTAGAGGTGTAATTTTTATTTGTTTTAAAGACAGTTTGAATTGAAATAACAATTGTCAAACTAATTATTTATTAACATATCATATAGTCATATTTTCATAGTCACGTCACATTAAGACCCTGAAACAGAGATAATATACTAATAATTAAATAAAACCAAAAAATGTATAAAAGTGCAAAAACAGTGGGCAGGGAACTTGAGATAAAAACAAGCATACTTAAGTCTCTACTCCAACTTAATCTTAAAGCAATACTATTTGTCCCTTTGTAACCAACCTAAGCATCCTTCCGTCTTCTTTGGATGGGTACAATGAATATTCTACAACAAGATTGCTCAAATCATCACCTAAACACACAATAGAGCCTTAGAAAGATAACCTAGAAATAAAAAAATATCTTCTAAAACCTAACCACACACATTGGTAGGAGATACTGTAATTCATTTATTGGGGATTTTTTTTTTCTTGTTAAAAGATAATTGGATAAGATAACAAAAAACTTGAGAATAAGGTATTCCCACCTGCAGAGCTGCCTTCAGTACCCAGCAGATCAAATGGCTTAGATGAACTTGAATCTGGATCACTACTGATATAAGAAACATTGTGAAAGTCAGGAGTCAGGACAATAGAAACAGGTGCAATCAAAGTAAAATCAGTAAGTGTTGTGGCACGCAAAGTTATTGCCAATGATAGCAGTATTCTTCCCTTGAACCTCAGAAAGATGCTCACATTCAACTGTGAAAACATTTTTGTAAAAATTGTGCTAAATAATGATCTAATATACCAAGAAACAATACTCAAGAGTTGGCCATCATAAACAAACTTGTAAGAACCTTCTGCTGAGAATCTAGTTTCACAGTAACATCAGCACGACGCAAGGCAATGACTCGGCAAATGTATCCCTTCAAAGGACCTATCCTAATTCTCAATGAAATAAGGAGTCATGAAATATTGGTGGGACCACTAGACTCATCCTAAATTTAAGAAAGTCTCTACTCAAAATTTTCTCAAACCAGCAGACTCATCCCTAACCAAACCAGCAGAAGAAGTATTGGTGGGACCACCACCGCTGCTATGGCACAGACTTGTATTACCATTCCATTATGGTGCACACTAGACTCATACACACGTCTCTACCTCAGCCTATGGTATTGTTATCTTTACTGCCGCTGAAGCATCAGTACAAAAACATCACCCTTACACCCAACTCATTATTCTGCAAGAAGGCCTACTAGTGTTCATTACATTTTGATTTTGCTACTTTAATTTGGTCCTGCTATGCAACTAAAATCTGTTAAAATTAGACTTGTAATTTGATAGGAGTAGGAGGTGGGGTCAACCATATTGCAGGGCATTTAGATAGCAATAAAATAGTTAGTATAAGTAAAGCTGAGTTAGTTATAAGTAACTCAGTTGGAGGGAATGTAGAAATAGTGAGAGAAGTGAAAGGACACTCGCAATTGAGTTGCAAGGGCTGCAGGTGGTTAAAACCACTTGTTTCAAGTAGGTGGTGCTGATGTGGTGCTAGGGGTGGAGTGGTTGGGTGGTTTGGGAGAAGTGAAAGCCAATTTTGACAAGTTGACTTTGGCTATTAAAGTCCAGAATAAAAGGATTATATTGAAGGCTAAACTTGAGTTGATTAAATATGCTATTAGCTTAAAGCTGATGAAAGGGAGCAAGGGAGAGTCTGATCACAGATATTGGGTGGAAGTTAAGGCAGTAGAGCAGGAAAAAAGGGGAGAGTTGTTGCCTGAAGAAGTGGAGCAGGTGTTGAAGCTGTTTGAAGGGGTTTTTAAGGAACCACATCTAGGTGATGCTATATTCACATGCTGGATATGGACTAAGAATTTGGAGAAAGGGTTTAATATGAAACTTTATGTTTGGTCCTGTAATCTGAGGGAGTTTTTTGTTATCAGGGGAGGGTATAACATATAGATTTAGTTACCCCTCTTTGCTATGGGGGTTTCTGTAACACCCCGTATGCATCCGGCGTATTAACAATTACTTAATCAGATTAGCACAGTAATTAATTTAAGATCAATTAAAACCAACGAAAGCGTTTCCGAAACCATATTTCTTGATTCATCATGTATGGTAAATATCCACAATTACATATACGAATGCCGAGACACCACAACAAGCCCCCACGATCCAGATAACATAAAGGACGATAGATAAAACAATAATATCCATACAGATATAACAGGAGAATCATAAGCCACATGTATCTATATATACATCAAAACATTGACTGTGGCTATACAAAAGAATAGGCACTCTGTGCCATGATCTCACAGATCACATCCTCACAAGAGGGTACAAGGTATACAGCGTCTGTACATCACAATTCATACAGGATTCAAAATACATGTACATGCACATCTTCCCTCCCAGGGGTACAAAATATATCATAAACATAAACAGTGAGCCACAATGCTCTCAAAATACTGCCTAAGCAACTGTACAATGTCTGTCCCTACTAGGGCCTCCTGCCCTGGGATCCATCATCTCTGCCAGATGCATCACCTGTAAAATATAATCCCCACACACAGGGTGAGATACAATCTCAGTAAGCTCAGGGTTCTTGGAGGCTTCTCCTCCCCCTGGCTCACTTCCATGATAACATAACATTAAAGGCATCACAACACCAGGCCTCTTGGCCCTTACAACAGCACATAGACATTCTCTAGCTCTAATGTGTATCTGCGGTCTACGCCCGCCAAAGATGCATCATCATCAGCATCGGGACTCTCAGTCCCCAGTGTGAGACCGGAACTCACACCTGTGCCATCCATCGGGAGCTATCCCTTTACACATGGATGCACATATATGGCACCTCCGAGAATAGGCTTCAACCACGAGGGGACCATCTATCTTTGGTCTTAAGGGATCATACACCCTTTACGTGAGCAAACCGACTAGGAGTTGCGCTCTACTCCTAGGGAGGTCCATACCTATCTAACTAGCCAGAAGATCTATCCGAAAGGCAACCATACATAAGCACAGAAACAACATACATATTATCATGAGGATAGCTGTAACATCCAATTCAATGCATATGAATCATGTATGCAACCATCACTCCCTCGGTGTATGGTGGAACTCAGGCAATGGGAAACACTCCCAAGAACAAAGAACTTACCTGACAACCCAGTGCTCTGCTGTTCAATCCCTGAACTGTGGTCTCCACCACTGACACCCTCGGTGTCACACCCTATACAAAGGCACACAAGTAATCAACAACGGTTCTCAACCGTTAGAATGAAAAGAAACACTATTCTCTTTCATTATAACCCATTATTACACTATTTTCAAGTTATAAGGACTAGTCACCTAACTGGTGACTTACAGACCCCCAGAAGGATCTATCTCGGTCTAACCAAGGCACTAGAGTCTCCCTAAGACTCTGCATAAGCCAATTCAAAGAGTTCAAAACTCTAACCATGTCAAATCTCAAAGATTATCAATATGGCTAAAACGATTACTTCAACACATTTTCACCATTTATATAGCCTCCCAAACACATTTTGTAAAAGCCCCAAGGCTCATGCACATCATAATATCATCAATTAACCAACATTCTTCCTACACATACATTCTTTAGAGCCAAATTCCAAAGTCCATAAAAATCATATTTCAAGGCTAAACCTTCATCACAACAACCTCCTAAGCATACTTTTCCAAAGGACCCAAGCCTAATTTCAGCTCTAACACAAATGGGTGACTATTCATCTCAAGAACAAATTCTTAAATAATCGGTAAAATTTGTGTTTCTTACCTTTAAATCAACAATGAAGGCTAGAGGACAACTTCTCCAAGCTTGGGTGTCCTTGAAACGCCTTCTTTCTCCTCCAAAACCAAACTTTGTGAAGTTCCCTAGAGAAAACGATATCTCCGTTTGATGGTTTTCAAGGAAAATGGAGGTTGGAATCTAACTCATTGGATGATTTCCTTCAACTTTCATGTTGGGTGCTAAAGGTTTTGGTCAAAGAATGAGTAGGTATGAAGCTTTCAAAGCTTATCAATGGCAGAAACGTACAAGGAGGAAGAAGGTGAAGCTTTGGGCCCTAATTTCGTGAGAATTGGCCTTTTATAGTGGTCCTGCCCGCGTCCCCGCGCTGATCGCGTCAATTCCACGCTATCTGCGCTAGATTCCAGTGGAAAATAGCTTCCTGGAGCACTTCTGGCGCTAATGGTGCCACTGTCACGCTGATCGCGCCAGATTCTAGAGAAAAAATGGCCTTCTGGTGCATTCTCATGCTAACGGTGCCAGTAACTGGCCGTCGCTAATTCCGTCACTAATTCCGTTGCTAACGCTTTTTGTGTCAGAATATTGTAAATTTAAATTTTTTAAGCTTGGTCATTATAGTTTCTCTTCTGTTTCTGCTAGATTTTTGGCACCTTAATCCATGCCTTTTCCATGTATTAGGTTGCCAAAGGTCTTGTTTTGTTTTGCCTCTTCTGTTTTTGCTTTAGTATTACTTGTATTGTCTCTCCTTTTTTATATTATATATATAAAAGCATATTTTTGCCGATAAAAAAAAAACCTAGCAGTCTATCGGGATGAATTGAAAATGGAACTATAGTAGAGTTTAATCTAAGGTTTTCATACTCAGGAAACAGCAAAGCAAAATATCAGTGATTGAACAGAACAAGCTGGTTGTATGTGTTGTATGTATGCATACAACCAGCCAAGATAGAACAGAACAGGCTGGAGATGGTCACCAGTAGACACTGGATAATTAAGGAGGCATAGTCAATGATTGAAGCCTCTTATATTGGTAGCGGGGCCAACTACTTCATCCCTACTCAGAGTTATGCGTCACTAGGTTCCAGACAGGGACTTAAACACTTTCTTTTCATTTAGTAATTGTTGCAAATGACAAATATACATGGTATCTAATTGTGAATGATGTGTCACGTTATTAGGTGGATTAAGTTCATGGGATCATAAGTTAGCTGAAACAATTTATGGTTTGCTCAAACTCTCCATCAACCACATCATTGATTCAAGTGTCAATAACTTCTATAAATATAGATTTACAGAATGAGGGAAAACAATAACTTAATAAAAGAAATTTTAATCTTAACAGTGTCATTATTATTAATGAATTCAATACAAAGCACTGAGGTTTCACCCAAAGAACTTTACTTCCATTTCTTCCAAATGCAATGAGGCACCATAAAAAAAAAGGGTTCTCCTCTGTCGAAAACAAATGAAAAAATCCAAATCAACCTTATTAGTAGTAGATCAAATCAAGCTCTAAGAAAATGGTTCCTAAGCATACCACAAAACCATATCCATTGAAAATACTTATTATTTTGTTTTGGGTATTTTCCTATTCACTCATATGACAAACCTCAAAGCCTATATATAAATTCAATCAGTACATGCAGACCAAGAGAGCAATCAGAAACTGAAATTCAAGAACAGATATCAATAAAATATATAAAAATTAAAAGAAAATGTCATGAAGTTTACCACAGTAATTGACAAGAGCAGGCATGAGGGCAGATGATAATAAGTCCAGAAGCTTGAGAATCTGAGTTGCAGCAGTAGGTGAAAGCCCTTAGGATCTGAGATAGGAAGAAGAACTTTGAGAAAAATGCATATTAAAGAGAAAAGGGTGAATCACATTTGACAGAGAAAAGGGGGACAAAATATGCCAACATTTTTCTTCCAAAGGCTGTGAAATTGTCAAACTTGAATCACAGAATGGCAATGACAACATAAATAAGCAAGGTTTCTACTTAGGTAATAAATTACTATTGAACGCAACAATAACACTCCTAAGACAAAACACAAAGGGGCTTTAAGGGAAGATAGAATACATAGAAAGGGGGAAACTTTTTAGAGGACCAACAAAAAATAAATGCAAATGATAAACAACAAAGTCCTAGCAGCAATGAAATGTATTTAGAGATTCATGCTAATAAAAATTTAGGTATTCCAGTCATGTACTCGTGTTGTCTTCACAAATTTGACAAATTCAATTGATTGAATTACTTTAATTATTCTAATATTCATAACTTAAACTTTACAATTGGAAATATTAATAAATATGAAATTAAATTGTTTTCTTAAACATAAGTGTAAGGTGCATAAATTACATAAAAAAAGTTAGGTGCATAAATAATCTAAAAGAAAACAAACGAGTAGATATGTTTTGAGGAAAGCAAATTAAAAAAATAATCTAAAATTTGAAAGAAAATCCATTAGACCATAAATTTTTTTATATCAATGTAGCAATGTTAGCATATGATTGAAATTAAAAAAGCATTATTGACCAGGAAAAATACAATTGCATAACAAATAGTTCTCTAACCAATCAAATTTTATGACAAATTAACCTCTAAGTCTGAACTGGTGTTCCAGTTGCTTATAGGTACCTTTTGTCGTAAATCAAACCTTTATTTTATACCTCTTAACACACTTCAAGGCTTCTTCTATTCTGACACTATATACTATGAACAAAAGTAAGTGATGGAATACTCTGTTCATATCTGAAAAAATTGCTAGGATCTACCTTGGTCTTTACCTGCACTAGACTATTTAAATGAAAATGAAATACTTCCTACCCCAAACACTAGCCTGTGCATAAGTACAATTTCCAGGTACATCGACACCTATATCAACATCCCTATAGTTCAGAGATGAACTTCTAGGCGAGTATTGATACATAAGGAGTCATGAAATAATAAACCATCCGAATCAGATACAATTATTGATTAGCAACATCTTCACCCTCCTCATTCCAACTCACAGAGTACTGAATGTTATATATGTTACCAGCTCTACATGGAAACAGTGTTACATCAAAATTTTGTAAAGGCAGTATAAAATAATCCAGGAGGAGCTAGTTATATAAAAAAAAATGATTAAAGAAAAATTCTTACTCATTCTTTTCTCAAAAAGATAGGAAAAAATTAGCTCAAAAGGAAATGTATTTAGAGATAGAACACAATATACAAATAAAATATTTGATGTGTATATGTATCAATATTTAATAGTGTACTAACCATCTTGAATCTAAGATATAGAATTAAAGTAGCATAAGTGGTTTCAGTTTAGGGTATATAAAAATATGAGTGCATAAAAAATTAACAAGAACAATGATCAACCAAGCCCCCACCAAAAGAAAAATCTCAAATTAACTGGTTTCGTGGAATCACAACATACAAGAATAAGAACCACATCACATTTTTGGAGGCTCCAATTTGTCTACTCTCTAGTAATTGAAACTATCTATTCCCCAACAATAAGACCAAAAATATTTTCAAGCACAAGTAGTAAGCAAAATGATAAAAGAGCTGGATTAAAAGAAAGGGAGAAGAAAAGCCAAAATCCCTACATAACAGGGCTACTAAAAATATATAAAGCTCGGAAACGAAAAATAAATTTCCATTGTAGTGCAATTAGCACAAAGAACTACAGTTGTGATAAATTATGACCGCCAAAGAATTCAACTGAATTCCAAAAACACTATCACTCACTAGTCACTATTACCCAATCAAACAATTACTGCAGTTTATACTTTATAGGTTGCCCCTTCTTTTTCCCATGTAAAGTAAGTTTAATTCCTATCAACTTCTCTTATAGAAATCATGATATAAGTATAAAAACAACATCAATCACAACTTCATCACAGAATTGCACAAAATCTCCAACCAACACTTATAAGGGGCTAAGGCTTTCAACAGGCAAGACATTTATGACTTAAACTGAACACTTTACAGGAAAAAGGTCTATTAATTCTCAGCGAGCATAAGAACTAAGTTATACAGGATGTTCTCTTCTCTTTGCAATGACTGCTCAGTTTTGTTGAATTTATAACTTATCTTAAAAGCTTTTAGAGATAGTCAACCAATTCTAGAGTTCTACATCCACAATATGAAAAAGTAATTTAGTAATGCAACTAGTGAGATGCTGGTTATATAAAGGACAATCAAAAGATGAGTTAACCTTTTTATTTTTCAATACATGGAAAGTTTAGGCAGAGGGAGGTAGCAAATTCACCTTTCTGGTGCAGTACAAAATAAATTATCAACTTCAGCAGGTCGTAGGGCTCGATCCTAGAGAGTATCAAGTTCAAAGAAGTGAATAGGCAACCTAATCTATTAGATATGGAATACCACCTAAAAAGAACACACAGAATTAGGAAGTTAAAGAGAATAATAAAGGTCAAGGAAGTGATAACGAAAACAGTACTGCATACTTTGAATAACACAAACAAAGGGAAATTTTAAATAACTCAAACAAAGCATGCATCATAAACCTATTTCTTATCAAAATCTTTTAAAAATGTTAATATAAAAAGGGAACAACAAGGTAGAATTGAGGGGTTTTCTATACAAGGAAACAATTTTCCTACTTTGCAATGGAAATTGATATAAAAATCATACAAAATTTTAAGACCACAACATTCAGAGCACAATTAATCAGTAAATTGACACGTGAATCGCCACAAATGAGGCATACCCAAAACGCAGAAACGAACCCAAAACATATTAAACCCTCTAATAATAATAATAATAGCAAAAAATTTAAACCCTCCCTTCCCCTTTGTTGAGCATCGACGACCCCACTCCTACCTAGCCCCCCACCAAGTTGTCCCTGTCTTCCCCTGTCCCAACAGATTGTCCCACGAAAACCCATATGAGTCATGGAGAGAGGTATATGTGTGTGTGTGTGTGTGTGTGTGTGTATTATACATATATACACACACAACTAAGAAGGAAGAATGTGATAAATGTTTGCAACGGTGAAGATAGGGTCGTGCTCACGGGAGGAAATTATAACAGAAATAAAAGGGATTACACCTTAAGGTCACCAATATGGGTACCTGTATGACGATGTGGAATCATAGACGGCGGCGTTACACACGAGAGCAAGGACACCGGTTGTGGGAGTGACGAAGGTCGCGATGGAGAGTGGGGAGTTTACACGAGGGTGAGGCTAGGGCACGAGGAATGTAATATCTTAGAAGGTAAAAAATCCTTTTAATTTTGTTATTCAAATTCAAAGATGGTTTTCCCGCACCGTCTTCGATTACATAAAAACGACATCAGTTTTCCTCACACGCGTCCTTGTATTGACCATACGAAGACAGTTATCCAAAAACCGTCTTTGAAATGTTTCTGGTATTTACAAAAATACCACCGCGCTGGAAACGACGATGGGTTTAAGATAACCGTCGTTAACTGGACGTCATTATATTATGCTTTTGTAGTAGTGACAATATGTAGTTTCTTTCTTTCTTCTTTAATTTCAGGTACATATTAAAGGAAAGTAAATCGTTGAAATGACATGATTAATTCAGTTTATTAATAATTTACTTTCATATAGGTTATTTGGCCTCACGTAATTTATCAACTTAGGCTCCCACTGATTTATCAACTTTTTTTCAACCAAATTCATAAATTTGGCCTCCACGTAAATGTACCAAAAATTTTATATATATAAAAAATTGACCCCACGTAAATGCATCTGATTATACAATATTCTCTAAAAAATAAATTGAAATATATATTCATTTTCATACTATACATATTCTCGTAATTTATCAATTTTAAAAAATAGAATATACATATTCACTCAAAAAGTAAATTAGAATATTCATTTTCACAATATACAAATTTTTTATAATAAATTTATATTATGAATTGAAGATGGGAGATGATAGATTTAAAAATTTAATGCTGATGAGAGAGACTAGAATATGTGTGTGTGTGTGTGGTTTTTATTCCTAAATTTGGGGAAAAAATCAATAATTTCATTTGTTTTAGTCAAAACTAACTTAAAGATATCATAGTAATTATAATTGAATTAAAAAAATTCTTTATCGTATCTGACAAACATTAAATTTTTAAATTCTATTTTCCCTGTCCTCTTTTATGAGCATTAATTTTTCTTCTGTCTCCTCATAGTATAAATATGAATGCATTATAAAATTTATAAACGTAATTATTTTTTGAGAGCAAAATAAACGTAAATTTAAACGGGTCCTTTTTATAACTTTAATTAAATGTTTTTTATTATACTATTTTCTGCACTCAAATAATTATTGTGAAAACTTTTTTAATAAATAATTGATATATATTTCTATTATAATTTCCCCTATCTTGTATATATTATATACACCAAATAAAAATTCTAATAAAAAAGCGCTCCAATTCACGTTATTTTTCTTTATAAAAATTGTTACTTTTTCAAATTCACTTAAGTTAAACGATTATTATTATTGTTTAACTAAATCTGAATAATTTTTCAACAATTGTTTAACTTAGATTTCAAGGTTTTTTTATTATTATTTAGATTTACTTTAGAGGAGAGAAAAGAGATAAATTAAAAATTTAATGATGATAAAAGAGGAGACAGGAAAGAAAGATTGAAATTTTAATGTTGGTAAGATTGGACAGAGATCTTTTATTTAAAATATAATTATAATGAATATATATATATATATATATATATGAATGAGTAGATATCAAATTACTCAAGTGTAACTTTAATAACTATTATACTATAAAAATATACAATTGATTTTTATTTATCCAATCGTTGAATTATATCTATATATTATTAAGATCTACTACTACAAAATAGCAAAACAATGACAGTTCTAAACCCCTTACAAAAATGGTTGTATAACCGTTGTTGTTGCGTGTGTCATCGAAAATAATGAGATTCGACGATAGTTGTAAAACCGTCTTTGTTGATCCTTTTTTTTGTTACATGCTTTCAAAGACGGTTTTAAGTCAAAACTGTCTTTGTCTGTTTATATATTAAGATAGTTTTACCTTAAAATCGTCTTCGTTGATCTTTTTTTTAATTATAAAAGGTTTTCAAAGACGATTTTTAAGTTAAAACCGTTTTTATTTGTTTATATACAAAGACAATTTTGTCTTAAGACTGTTTTTGTTGATCCCTTTTTTTTTATAAAATGCTTTCGAAGACGGTTTTCAAGTCAAAACCATTTTTGTTTATATACAAAGACGGTTTTACCTTAAAACCATCTTTGTGAATTTTTTTTTTATAAAATGCTTTCAAAGACGATTTTTAAGTCAAAACCGTCTTTGTTTGTTTATATACAAAGATAATCCTGCCACAAAACCGTTTTTGTTGACCCTCTTTTTATTTATAAAATGCTTTTGAAAATGATTTTTAAGTCAAAACCGTCTTTGTTTATTTAAATATACAAAGACGATTTTGCCCGAAAATCGTCTTTGTTGATCCAGGTATTTTTTTTAAAATTATTTTCTGTATATATAATGCTACTACCAAATGAACCAATTGACTATTATTATATAACTGAATTCACACTTATAACAAAACAAGACATTGAAGAGTTTTTATTCTATAATGCTATAACAAAACAAATTCTTATCTATACACTAAAATTTGGAATTCCTTAAATTAGCAGCTAGCTATAAAATGTCCTTCAACACGGAATTATGTCAAATACCATGGAACATTATATTACATGTAAATTAGAGAATGTAACTTCATTAAAACAAACATCTTAGTTTATACCCTGCAACATCCTAGTGATCACACCAATGAAAGTAAGTTATGACTAATATTGTTCCAATGTTTTTTACAATGTACAAAAGTAAAGCCAACAATGACATCAAAATTTCATTTAACTTTGAATTAAATCTTTTGAACCCCTTTGCTTATCCATGAATCCGATAGTCAATTGACTGCTACAAGAATAACAACTATACTCAAATTTACCAATTCCATTGTTTTTTATGAGCATAAATCACACCTGTGTCACTTTAAAAATGATGCCTCCTTTTGAGAAATTCAGCAACTACATTTGGTGTTGACTATGCTTTTCCAGCTGCAAATTTTTAATTGTCTGAACCTATATCAATGAATTTTAACACAACCCATCCAAATATGAGTAATGATTATGTAAGAAGCACAACATATATTATGTCATACGATTCAACAACAAATTAGTGACCATATATATTGAAGACAATATTAGTTATGCATTTAGTTAAATTCACCTAATTTACTGAGCATATATATTGATGATAATGTCTATTCTTGATTTAGTTTTAATGCCTTAACGATTTGCTGCAAGTGCACAAAGAATTAATATGAAGAAGGAAAATGATTTTACATCATATGAAGCCTCATAAAATTTGTCCCATTATTTCATTTTCGTTAATGTAAGTGCGTAACGACCTATGCTTTAGTCTAGTCTATGCATATGCTCCAGTGAAGATTGCATTAAAGACCTGCCTTTCATTCTACTTTCTATTTCTTAAAATTTGAACTCATTCTATTTTGTTTGATAACAACTAGCTTGGTTTCATATAAGAAGTTTGAAAGCTTCACATAATTTATTCAACAATTTGCCATTAAACTTATTATTCAAGGAAACAGCATGAGCAAGTTCAGATACAGAATCGTTCAATTTTTCCTCCCACCTTTCCATATGCAATTGTCTTAAGATTGTTATTTCTATTAGTTAATTTAGAATTGGAATATATCCAATTGCATAAGGATCAGAATCTGAGTAGTCAAGAGAAACAATATAATCTACTATAACTGTACAAAAAATCAATTTAAACAGAACCTGTATGATAAGTATGAATCAGAAACAGATGCAAAGAGATGAAAGGATCTGAGCCCAACAATGTTGTCTCCTTAAGACAATTTGTTCCCTCCAATTGATACCAAAGGTTGATGAACAATTGTCTTCCAGGATAGAACGGATCAACGTCTGAAGATTGATGGCACTTCAAATCAACAGCCCAAACGAACAAAGCTAATGCTTGAGGAACCACTTGAAAGAATGAAGAGTTTATGTGATATGAAAATGCACTAGTATCTAAGCGAGAATATCAGAAAAGATTAACTATCAAAACTCTATCAGTTTTTCTATTTTCTCTATCTTCTCTATCTATTTTCTGATAGTCTCTGTGTCTATATATAGACAACAAACAGCCATGTTGAAGAGTTGCCGGCGAACCATCGCGACTCTTGGCGATGAACCATCGCAACCGTTTGTTATCGGAGCGGTTGGGAGTAGTTATTGGGAGTAGTTATTATTTTTTCTAACCTTTCCCAGGAGCGGTTAGGAGTAGTTATTATTTTTCTAACCTTTTTCCAACCGCCTCTTATTCATAACCTATGGAGTTTAAACAAAAACTCCAACAGGTATTCGAGGCAAAATATAACGTATATAAAGTATGCAGAACTATAAAGTTTTATGTGCAAAAGAAGGTATCCAAGTTTTTTCTATCAATATAAACACCAAAAGAACCACAATTGCAATGCAAATGAACAAAAGCCTAATATTAAAGCTCCATCACATAGTCCCTTTTAATTTAAAAGGTATTTTCTGGGAATTACTAAGCACAAAAAACAAAATCCCATCCCACACATATTACAACGAACAAATTCAAAATCCTTGCATTTTTCTTGAACCAAATACACAAAGTAGTCCAGGCAAAATAGTCATAGGAATATAAAAGTCATGAATAGATATTTAATATGTCACCTTCACCTTGGGCAGGAAAGAAATTCCATAGTTGGACTTTAAGAATTTCCATGTTAAGCTATAACAATTAGAGAAAGATAATTACGGAGCAACAAGCACATAATATGGAGATATGTAAGTTGCACCTTCAATCTTGGAGGAGAAATCATACACTGGATTGTGAAGAGAATATTAGTATATAGACTTACAAAGCAATTGTGACATGTAGGAAAACTACATGAATAACAATCTACTTAAAGCAAGGGATGCATACTGGTAAACATCAAACTCTTATCACCTCATCTAGTCCCACTGTGGATTTAGTTTGAAAAATGTAAGGAGTCTTAAAGCTAAATAGTAGGGATATCGTATCTATCTCAAACAGAAGTGGATACAACAGTAAACCACATGCCAAACTACATATAAAACTAAGCATGGGACTGAAATGAGAATATTTACATCACTTTCACTTATAGAATGAATAGGTATAGTGGTATAATTTTATATGCAGTAACAAAGAGATTCATTGTAAAATCTCTAGTCTCCGGTTACACAGAAAACATAACAAATAACGAGATGGCACCAAACAATAATGGGTCATGTTTTCGAAACACAAGGGCAAAGTAAATGCTTTTATACCCCTATTCAATACCTTCTGAACGCGACATTTTTCCATAACACAACATGCTTTATTAAGGCCTCATCAGATAAACAACAATAAAAGAAAAACAATTTTGTTGTATTTATGAGGGTGCAAAAAATAATAACATAATTGTGATTTCGTTATACACTTGTACAATGGAATCAATATTCCATTGTGTTCTTGGGGTGAAAAAAATAATAACGAAATCATGATTTTATTATGTTATTAGGGGTAAAAAAATAATAGAAACACAATTTCATTGTACAAGTGTATAATGGAAACATGTTTATGTTGTTTCTTTTTTCATTCCCCAATAACACAACTGAATCATGATTTCGTTGTGTTTTCATTCAAGGAAATTTTGGAATAATGAAAAAAGACACCCAAATGAGTAATGTAGCAAAAGTGATAATACTAATAGCAATACCCATTAGCTTTTTAACCTTAATTTGCAACGGACAACTTTTGTTGTATGAAGCCCCATTATGTTAACTACACTCTAGCTGACAGATTTTTGTTTTCTATTTTCTTAGGCCTAATTATTATTCTATTTATTCTAGGCCCAGAATTATATATATATATATATATATATATATCAAACTAGCTATGCACAGTGCAGAAGAAAGAAAACGGGAGAAGGTGAACGAGTAAATGAAGAAAAAAAAACAAAGGGCCCACACAACATGTGAATATGAGATGTGGCGACGGCCAGATAATTTTAATATAAGTATAGAAGATGATGTCTGTTTAATCATCATATTGTACGGTAAATTCATATTTCTCCATTATTTATTATTTACATCATCCACTTACATTATCAACAGCTTTTCCGTCTCCAAAACAATAAGTTATACTAAATTAATTTATGATTTTATTGTATTATTATATTTTTTAATAATATATTTATTAATTATTTTTAAATTTTATAAATGCTAGTATATATGTATATATGTAAAAAAAAAGAAGATAATTGTGATTTTTTTCTATCTGTGAAAATTAAAGATAATGTTAAGAATTTACAATAATTTATGTATTTTGCTTAATTAATTGAGTTAGACTCTTTTAACAAATAATTATGAATATATATATATATATATATATATATATATATAATTTTACATTATAAGTGTCTTATTGAATTTTTCTAAAAAAAATGCATATAAGATTGTGCATAGGGATGAAAATAGGTGGGGGGACTCAAGTAATAGTTATCCTTTGCCCATCTTACTAGATAAATACTTATCATATACTTGCTTGCTACCCGCATTATATCTGTTAAATGGATACTTTGGATTTTTTTTAAAAATCTGGGGATATTCACGAATACCCATGAATATTTTTGCAAAAATAAAAAATGGTTTAAAAATATTATTGTAATTTTTAGATATTTTAATATTTTATTGAAAATATAATTTAAATTATTACAACTAAAGTTATTCGAATATTCTACAATCTACACAATTAAAATGCCCACAAGTAATTCTGAATAAAAATAATTTTGTGAACTCCAAACAAAATTATCTAAAAGTTACTCACTAAAATATAAACTCAAATAAAAATACACTAAAATATAAATCCATATAAAATTATATTCTAAAACATAAGTACAAATTAAAAATATTTATAAATAATATTTATGTATTTAAATTTGGTTGAAAAACAAAAAATTAAGTATTTTAATATTAAAGGATAACACGTATCCATAGGTACATTAACTAATGGATAGTGAAAAATATAAGTAAGACTGTATTCATTATCTATAAATATTTATTAAAGATACTCATTTATTTAATAAAAAGTGAAACAGTTTATTATATATTTATTTTAATAATATTCTTACTTAAATGATAAAAACATATTTTCTAAATTTTGTAATTAAATAGTTGAGCATAAATAACAATATTAACAAATATTATAAATTAAATTTATAATTATATTCCTCAAATTTTAAGTTATTATAATAATAATTTTTAAAAATTATGAAAATTTAGAATTTAAGATACATATTTAATTAAATTAAATATTGATTATATATTTCTATCAAGATTTCTATGGATAATTTTTTTTGAACGTAAATAAAACTAAAAAATAGGAGAGATAAAATAATCACACGTAGAATAAATATAATGATAAAAAAAAATTATATTTGATTAAATTCAGTTTAAATTATTAAAGTGATAGTTAATGTAATTTATTATAATAAATTTTGAAATTAAATATATTGAGTTTCATCAATTGATTATCAATCAAACACCCTTCTTCTGAACATTACAATGTGTTACTAATTCTTTTATAGAACTCTCTTACATTTATAAATTTTTTATACGTAATATATATATATATATATATATATATATATATATATATATATATCAATTAGTAAAATACAAATTGATCAAATGAATTAATAATTAATTTATTAACATCAATCTAATAATATGAATATATTATATTAATGTTAATTGATTGCATTTAATTGTTAATTATATTTGTTTGCAATAAAAAAAATCTCATTTAATATTTTTGGAAGAAATAAATATGAAGTTCGCGTTATTTATATATATATAACACTAGTTTAGTGTCCCGTGCTTTGTATAGGATGTGAATAAATTTTTATATTATTTTGAATTTTAATTTAATTATTTAGTTTAAATTTTAATGCATGTATTGTTAGTAAATATGTTAATAAATATTTAAATTTATTTTTTATATGTTCACATGTTTTAAAAAATTATTATTATTGGGTGTATTATTCTAGGTAAGATTTTTTTTCACTTTAATAATGTCTTGTATGTTTTTTTTAAAAAAAATTTCTTTAAAAAAGTTGATTTAGTTCACTTTTTTTTAACAGTTTTACATTTAGTGACTTTGTTGATTACTAATTTTTGTCTAAAAGTGACATTTATTCACGAGACAAAATATTATTTTATAATAAAATTTTAAATTTAATTAATTAATTAAATATGTTAAAGTTATCATATATATATATATATGAAAAGTATTATAAACAATAAAATTAATTTATTAGAAATAATGATAAAATTACTAAAAGCATTGGATATATTATTGGTATCATATAGTTTAATTTATTTATTATTTGATTTCAGTATTAATAATATAACTAATTTAATTTGTAATTTGATTAAAATCAATGTTTATTTAATAATTTAAATAATAATATATTAATTAGAATACTTAAACTAATGCCATCAAAAAAATCTTAAAATATTTTCAGAAGATAAAATGTATAGAATTAGAAAATTTTAAATATGAGAATAAATATATGCCCATGTTAGAAAAAAATGTATCAATAAATAGTTATATTTTTATGTTAGAAATTTTTTTATACCTGCGTTAGAAAAAATGTATGAAATTAGAAAATTTAGTATACAAGAATAATTATATACCTGTGTGTTAGCTAGAAAATGTGTATCAAATTTTTAAATAATAATATAGAATTTTATAACATTAAACACTAATAGACTAATTATATAAAATATTGATAAATAATAGAATATATATGGAAAACGGTAAAATGTAAAAAAGAAGTGTACCTTAGAAAAAAAGGAATATATAATGTGTAAATTAACTATGCATGTAAATTATAGAAAATCCTGATAATTAATAAAAAAAATGATCATAATTATAATATATTAAATAAATTGAATATCATATAATATAATTTTTTAGAATCAATTTAAAGAATAATGAAACAATTCAATCTTGAATTATTTTTTAATTTTTAATCTCATATATAATTTAAATTCTATTTATTTTCAAATAGAAAAAATGTATCAACTAATAATATCATGATCAATTAATAAAATAGAAATCATTACAATGAAGAGATTGAATTGAATAATATTACTTAATTATTTTAGAGAAAATGAAGATGTGATTATCATGTGGCATCACCCATAAAATCAAACCTTCTTTATATATATATAAATAATAGATTTTAAACATCATACTAAAAAATCACCAAGTTCAGTAATTCAACTCAAAGGAAATATAATCAAATAAATTTTAACAACACATATTAAATCAATTAATCACATATCATGAAATATTCCATGATAAAAAAGCTATTTAAACCCTGATACTAATTTATCCAAGGAATTAATCGCAAGTGAGTCAAATTTTAGTTTCAGAAATAATTAAATTTCTTAAAATATGTCAAATAATTTAAATTCTTTAAATGTGAACATTTATGTCATTAAAATGGGTGTTTTTTTTTTCACCTTATATAAATCAACCAACATTCCTTTAGGTTCCAGAAAAGGATGTTGGTTCATTTTTTTGACTTGGGGTAAGTATCAGGTTTAGAAGAAGAATTCACCAATATTAATAATTTCCAATTAATTTTAATCATTAAAAGTGTTTGAAAGAAAATGACAAAGTGTGCCAGTATTCCTTTCCTCCATATTTTCCAATTCTAAATATTTACTATTACACATTTTTTTCAGGCACAAAAATAAAAAATACTTATTTTTATTTCAAATATAAGAAAATTTTAATTATTTTAATTTTATTTAATGTTATTTTTAAAAATATTCTTTATTTAATAAAGTGTTATGCTATTTTTTATTTCTAATATTAAATTTAAATAAAAATAAGTTCATAAAAATATTTTTAATTAAAATTAATATAATTAAATAAAATTAATTAAATTTCTTAATTAATATGAATCAGCTTATTTTCTTATATTTAAGACCAAATTAAGTATTAAATTAATTATATATGAACACTCATGTATAATATACATGACAACTTTATTTTTTTCCTTATTCAATTATACCACTTATCATATATATATATATATATATATATATATATATATATATATATATATATATATATTTTTATTTCTTTCTCTCTATATGTAAACTAGCACATATTAAAAAAAAGGTCTGAAAAGATAACGCGGTGATCACGCTGATCTACGGTTGACAATGGATATGATGGTCGTGTCTTGTTGGAAGCCCTTACACGTGTTTCGCAGACATGTTATGTAGCCGCCTCGCACGTGTTACTGCCGCCACTTACTTCATTCCTTCGTATTCATATTCATGTGGTTTTTTTTTTCACATTTTCTTTCTCTCTTTTTTTCTTCTCTACTTGACTCTCTATCCTCAAGTAGTCAATTCCTCTTTTTCTTTCCACAAGGCAACAACAACAACATCTTTGATGCAATTTTTGTTCCCATAATAATGTCTGGGAGAAGGAGGAGGAAGTTGAAATTGTAAGCTCCTCTTCTGTCTGATCCAAATGTCAATTTTGCATGTTCATCACAGTTTCACCTTTTTTTTTTTCTTTTTTAATTTACAATTTTTAATTAATTGTAGCAAATGTGTGAAAAAAATTGTTCTTCAGCGCTGGATCAGTGTGTGTTTGTACGGAATTGCAGTTTTTATTTGGTTTCTGTGTTGATTTTGAGTCTGAATTCTCAATTTCAATCAAAATTTGGTTTCTGGCTAAAATGGAGTTAGTTTATGATTGTGAATGCACTAGGGTTTATGGATCGGATCAGAGTCTGATGTTTTATAACTCTGTTGAAAATTGGGTTACTCCAGTGTGAATTGTTGTGATTTGTTGAAAATTGGGTTACTCCAGTTTGAATTGGAGAATTGTATACTGGCTCTTGTCCCTTTTATTGTGAATTGGAGCATTGCACTATAGTTGACTTTAATTTTAAAAAAATGATTAACTCGGGTATTTTTTTTTTTTTAATTCTTTACTCTTTTATTTATTTAATTAATTAATTCTCTGCCTGACTTGGTGGTATGCTTCAGCAAGCCCGTGCCATCAAATTTTAAAGTATTCTTAGTGATGTGGTATTTTTATATTCATATTATGTACTGATCATGATAAAAAGATCCAGTTTTATGTTTTACAAACCTTGAGTTGTTGAAAAAAGTGAGATTGGTTATAAAGGCCTGTTCAGGTCACCGAGTTCTAGTCTCTTTGACCTTTGCTGTAGGATATTAAGCACATTCAAGTGAACTTGTTCCACTTTTCTTTGTTTCTTTTAACTTTTTAGGTTGAGTGATACAATTACTGACAGCAGAAGAGCTGCAGTGGAGGTCGAAAATGAAAATTTGGAGCTGCAAACTTGGTCTGATCTCCCTACTGAACTCTTAGAATTAATACTGTCCCGTTTAAGTCTAGATGATAATGTTCGTGCTTCGGTTGTTTGCAAGAGATGGCATTCTGTTGCCACTTCTGTATGTGTGGTAAACCAATCACCGTGGCTAATGTATTTTCCGAAATTTGGTGACTGGTATGAATTCTATGACCCTGTGCACCGCAAAACATATTCCATTGAGTTGCCAGAGTTGAGTGGATCTAGAGTTTGTTACACCAAAGATGGTTGGTTACTGCTATACAGGCCCAGAACTCACCGCGTGTTCTTCTTCAATCCCTTTACTCAGGAGATTATCAAACTACCAAGGTTTGAGATGTCATACCAAATAGTTGCCTTCTCTTGTGCTCCAACATCATCTGACTGTGTTCTGTTTACTGTTAAGCATGTTAGTCCTACCGTTGTGGCCATCAGCACATGTTACCCCGGGGCAACAGAATGGATCACTGTTAGTTACCAAAACCGCTTGCCATTTGTCAGTAGCATCTGGAATAAGCTTGTGTTTTGCAATGGACTATTTTATTGCTTGAGTCTCACAGGTTGGCTAGGGGTGTTTGACTCATCTGAACGCACTTGGAGTGTTCTTTCAGTACCTCCACCCAAGTGCCCAGAGAATTTTTTGGCCAAAAATTGGTGGAAGGGAAAATTCATGACAGAGCATGAGGGAGATATAATAGTAATTTATACATGTTCTAGTGAAAATCCCATTATTTTTAAGTTAGATCAGACGTTAATGGAATGGGAAGAGATGACAACACTGGATGGAGTAACTCTTTTTGCTAGTTTCTTGTCTTCTCATGCAAGGACTGACCTCCCTGGAATAATGAGAAACAGTGTCTTCTTCTCTAAAGTTCGTTTTTATGGAAAGCGTTGCATATCATTCTCTCTTGATGGCTATAGATACTATCCTCGTAAGCAGTGGCATGACTGGGGAGAACAAGACCCTTTTGAAAACATATGGATTGAACCACCAAAAGATTTCTCTGGGTTCACATGAAGAATTTTAGTGAAACAAGTAAGCATTCCCAAATCACTAATGTATAGAGCTATTTGTTATGACTTATTTTTTAACTGTCTTATTATAAGTGCTGGATATATGCTTTCGTTGCAAAATAGCAAGACATAATAAGCTTGTTGCTCTTCTTTATTAAGTAATTATGTATAGTTGAGTTTTTCATCAATGCTATTGATGTTTATATTACTTAATTATCGATGTGTGCTACGTGCAAATTACAAAGTAATCCTAGTTGCTCTCACTAAAATAGTTTTACTACAACAATACCTATTTAAAAGGACACTTTCTATTGATGTGTCACACAGGATTGGATGATAGTATAAAAACTATGAAAGTAAAACAAAGCTAAACTCGTTAAGTATCATCTGATTCTTGAAGGGATTTTTCTAAATGGTTACTTGTGTTAATACTTTATAGTATAGTTTTAGTCACAAAAATAAATGATTCTTTGCATTTACTGCATGTTTCACATACAAATTCATTTAATTGCTATTTAATATTTTTAAAATGGTATGGTTTACTGTCAATGTTTTAAAGGTGCCTATCTATGGTCATTATTGGCTTTGGAAAAGAGAAAAGGGGTTAGACTGGTAGAGGTTAGATTGTGTATCATAATTGTCTGCATCTGTGTGTATTTGATATACATATATCCAAACAAGTGAGATCACTAGTTTATTGTGACTTTGAAGGATGAGAGGAGTGAATCCACAATTGGATCTTATGTGAATAGTTACGATTAAAGACTTGAATTGCATGTGTGTGTGCATTGGAATTTATGATTTTGAGTTATTTCTTAAAAATCTCTTATAAGTTCATTCATTTGCATTCAGCAATCAGCTTTTGTAAAATTTTGACATGATCCATACAGGTAGTAAGGCTAGCAAACGTTATGGAGTAACTTGCTTAGTAGGGAGGGAGAAAAAGTGAAACAAAACGAATAACTACTAGGGGAGAACCGGAGAAGTTGTGTAGTGAAAATTGTAAAGTTGTAGGCAGAAGCGAGGTCCATGTTGCTTTTCTTAAACACAAATCTACATACATTGATTAAGCAATAATTATCTTATTCTTGTTATTTGGGGAGGGGTGGGGATTGCAAAGCTAGAGATAAATTATGAATTTGAAGCCCAAGTGCTCAACAATAAGAGAAAGCATGACGAAATTGCAAGTTAGGGAGTGATTTTTAAGGGCATTGTGAATAAGAAATTGGATAATGACAGGGGAAGGTCAAAGACTAAAAGGTTTAATAAATGGTCACATTCCACCTAGTGAACTTGGCAACCCAGCCTGCTTCCTTGCCCTACCATCTTAAAGAGCCAACTTATGATTTTGAGTTTGATTGGCTTTCATTACGTTAGTAAGTGCACCATTTAAACTTTGTTTGGCCCTCCCTATTTTTCTGAAGACAGCTCTCATGTACAAA
Organism: Glycine latifolia; assembly: GCA_013407115.1. Classification (NCBI taxonomy): domain Eukaryota; kingdom Viridiplantae; phylum Streptophyta; class Magnoliopsida; order Fabales; family Fabaceae; genus Glycine; species Glycine latifolia. Next base: position 8,390,684 of record CM023960.1, read on the forward strand.
AATTAAACATATAAGAAATCCTGAAAAATTATCTCTCCTACTCAACAAATTTGGTTTGGGACAAACTGTTCTGAACCTGTGATTGATGGGTAAATGTTTATTTAGCTGTTTGTCAAAGACGGTTGTGTTCTGTGTGCGAAGTGCCAACCTTGTAAGTTGTGCTAGTAGGTTCCCTGTTGTAACAATTGAACTTGTCAGCTCAATCTGTCGTGAGCATATAACAGGTAGTGGCATTTTCATACAATTTCCTTACTGCATTTATGTGATTCTTCATCCAGAGCATGACAATTTTCTATACCACAGTTTCAGAGTTCCTATTAATCAGTTCTGTTATGCTGTTGCAGTTCATTAGTGAAGCTCATTTGGAAGCATGCCGAAGGCAGCGTCTTTACTCAATAGCAGGCTACTATTATGTAAAGAATCTCATCTGTTGGGGAAAGCTTAGATTTAACCCCTTTGATTATCCAGTCTCTCTGCTGATCTAGAATTTTTAAGATTTTTCCCAACACAATACTGATGTAGTTTTTATGCAGAATAATTGGAGTTCGTACTAGAGTTACCTACAGATTTATTGACACGTTTATTTGGGCATATGATCTGTAGATTTATTTATTATTATGATTGTGATTCGTCTTTAACTTTTAGTTGGATCGTCAAATAATTCATTTAGCTGTCTTTAGCAACCGGAAGCTTGTTTTAGTGAACTCTCAAAGAAGCTGTGAGCACTAAGTACATGCTGTCTGTTTTTTGCGTTAATAGTCTGGGATCTGTATCTGCGGATTATTATTTGATTGGGATATAAGTTTATTTAACTAAAATATTGGTTAATAAATGCATATACTTACATGAAAAATGAGTGAACATCTTATTAATAGATTTTACAAAAAATTAATAATATAAAACACAACTCATTTATATTAAATTCCTTTTCTTTACTCTTCATACACGATACTTGTTTAAAATTTAGTACTTATGTGTGGCACTCATTTTCAATTTTGGATACAATACAAGAAATTTTTCCTAATCGATTCCAAAGAAAATAGGTTGATACTTATACGTAGTTTAAGATGCAAGAGGAAGGAAGGTTAGATGTGAATCAGGGTAACTCATCAATAGATGTGAATCTGTCCATGAAATGTCACATCTTTCATGGGGATTGTGATAAGACTCGGGAGATGAAGATGGGAACAGTGGCAAAAGTGCCACGTTTTTTCCCTGAATGCCACAGCAGGAAAATAATTTTCCAAAGTACCACGAGACCAAAAACGCTGAGCAATTAAGCGAGATATGCCAGCTAACTTGGTGTTCCGTGACTGGCCACGTAATTCGCTGGTTACTGTAGTGAATTACGTGTGTCAGAAGACCCATCCTAATTCGCCTAGACAAGAAGCGGATTACGTGGAAAATGGCACGTGTCACATCGGTATTAAATCGCCGTGGGCCAGAGCGAATTAAGAGGTTTATTTTGCTGGATGGGCCAGCGAACTTGGGCCTATATATACCTCTTTCGTTTTTACATTGGCACATATGAATGCTTTTTTTATTTTTAAAATCCAAACACGAATTCGTAAAAGCTCTCCAATT
>CM023960.1:8392367-8397367 GCA_013407115.1 Glycine latifolia
AAGTTCAATTATTTTTTAGTTGAATTTTCAATTACAAATGCATTATCGTAAAAGCTTTTGTCTATTATTTTTTAGTTGAATTTTCGATTCGAAACACATTATCGTAAAAGCTCTATAAAAGCTCTATTTTTTTTAGTTGAATTGTCAATTCCGAAGACATTAATGTAAAAGCTATGTTATTTTTTAGTTGAAATTTCAATTCGAAACACATTATCGCAAAAGCTCTGTTATTTTTTAGTTGAATTTTGAATTCGAAACACATTATTGTAAAAGTTCTATTATTTTTTAGTTGAATTTTGAATTCCGAACACATTATGGTAAAAGTTCTATTATTTTTTAGTTGAATTTTGAATTCCGAACACATTATCGTAAAAGTTGTGTTATTTTTTAGTTGAATTTTGAATTCCGAATACATTATCGTAAAAGCTGTATTATTTTTTAGTTTAATTTTAGCAAAATGAGTGGTAATAGAAATGGATTAATCACTATTGTATATTATAATGGGAGTAGATATGTTGGACCTAATGGTCAAGTTTTTGAGGGAGAAAGTAAAATGTTTCGTATGCCCCAAGGATGTAGCCACCGCGATCTGATGAAAATGATTTACAAGAAGTTGAGATTACAACGCGGGCAATCTGTCTCTCGATCGACTGCTAGATGTGCATCGGGCAACCCGGTGCAGTGGGTTGCTGTGGATATTGTAGATGACGAGGATGTAGCGTTAGTTACAGACGCATGCATATCGGACGGAGAAAACCCCAGATTTGTTGAATTGTATGTGGAATTAAATTGTGGTGGACAATCAAGCAGTCAACATTGTGTCGAACCCATTGGGTCCATTGACATCAACAAAGAGCCGCTGGATTTGAACGAAGACAAATATGTTTTCCCATCACCACCACTACCAACCCAAACAACCCAACAAATGGATTGTGAAGATAGGGATATATCGCCCCCAGCACCACCATCAAGTCAAGCAATGGAGAATGAAATGGTGCCGGCCTACGACCCAACTTGGCCTATGGATAGTTCTGAGGACGAGGTGGATGAAGGTGTTGTTCCGGACAGTGAATCATCCGATACAGATGTAGATGGTGATTTTGATTCTGCTTTTCCAATTCCTTCTCCGGGCATTGTCGGAATGCAAGACCCGACTCCGGTCCCAGGTATGCATGCACATTGTTTTCTTAGTCATTAATGTTAAAATTATTGCAGGTTTAATTTCGACAATCTCATTGATATAGGAGAGGGCAACGTTCCATTTTGGTCGGACACACGGCATTACACGAATATTAATTGGGCATACCCAAATCAGGAGTCTGATGACATGCAAGGAGTGTGAATACCTAACTGGCAAATGGGTCAACAGCTATATAAGGACTAGGTGTTTGAGAGCAAGCATGATGTTCAATTGGCAATAAAGCAATACTGTATGGCCGAGCATCGCACAACCGTAGTAAAAAAAAGTGATACAAAAGGCTTATAATGGTTTGTGAAAATCATTATGACGGTTGTCCATGGAGGATGAGGGCATACGAAAAAAAGGGTGGCACTGAATGGGTTGTAGGCATATGGAACAACCAACACACATGTGTCAGTCAAAATCTTTCTCAAGATCACAAGTAGCTTCACTCAAATTTGATATGTTCGATGATCTTAGGTACATAAAATACACTAAATTGAACGCCCAATTTTTCTGAAAAGGTATTAATATATTATTGTTTGTTAAAATGCAGAAATGATAAGGGAGGACCCCAGTGTTAAAATTGGGTTAATTCAAGAACGGATAGCAACAATGGTCGGTTTTCATATATTGTACAAGAAGGCCTGGAAGGCAAAGCAAAAGGCCATTGTGAAGGTTTTCGGGGATTGGGATGAGTCCTACGCGTTCCTGCCAAGGTGGTTGGGTTACATGTTACATTTTTCTACTGGGTCTGCCTACAAGCTAGATTTGAATGACCATTTTATTGATGGGCAATTTGATGGAAGTGTTAAGGTGTTCAACAGGGTGTTTTTGACATTTAAACAGTGTTGCGATGCTTTCAATTATTGCAAACCAGTTATAAGCATCGACGGAACCCATTTGTATGGGAAATACCGAGGAACATTGCTCATTGCAACGTCAGTGGACGGCAACAATTATGTCCTTCCAATTGCGTTTGCGATTGTTTCCGGGGAGAATATCGCCAACTGGTCGTGGTTTTTGGCACTGATTCGGATACACGTTACGCAAAAGGATGGAATTTGTCTTATTTCAGATCGGCATGCAAGCATACTCGCCGCGGTGAACAATGTCGAATTGGGATGGCAACCACCTAGGGCATACCATGTTTTTTGCATTCTCCATTTGGCGAGTAATTTTAATCACAAGTTCAGCAATGTCATGTTGAAGAAACAATTGAAGAAATTAGGTATGTCTGTCCATTACAAGACAATGTTATTACATGTAACTACTCCATTGATCTTATGTGTTGATTTTTACCTCGTGTTTGTTTATGCAGCTTATACAACGTCGCGCTTGGATTTCGATGCCGGATTAGAAACATTTAAAGAATCAAGCCCTCAAATAGCCGCATGGATTGATAATATCCCAAAGGAGAAGTGGAGTATAGCTTATGATGAACTGGGAATAAGGTTTGGTCACATGACAACCAATCTTTTAGAGTGTTTTAACAAGGTACTTAAAGGAGCCAGAAACCTTCCTATTACGTCCCTTGTGCGGTTCACATACGCTCGACTAGTAGCATACTTTGTCCAACATGGTCAAAAGGCCCGTGAAGAGATGGCCAGAGGTAATTATTTATCCAAATTAGCATGGCAAAAATATATGAGGATGGTTGAAAAATCCGCAACACACTATGTCACTTGTTATGACACACTTAAGAAAAGATTTGAGGTTCAAGAGACGTACAACATACGCACTCATAAGGGCGATAAAAAATGGTCGGTCTCATTAGGTGAACGAAATTGTCAATGTGGTGAGTCACTGCATTCAGGTTTCTGTGTAGTCATGTTATTACAGCATGTCGATCCACACACCACGATCCCAGACAATATGTGGACCCTGTATATAGTGCGGAGTATCAATGTCAAGTGTATTTACCGCAGTGGTTTCCAATTGGAAATGAGGACTTCATTCCACCAGCTGGACCACCCATCGTCATACCAGATGTGTCGCTGAGACGAAAAAAAGGAAGGCCAAAGAGTACCCGTATACGCAATGAGATGGATTCGCGGGAAGGGTCGACAACTCGTACAACATGTGGTTATTGTAAGGTTGTTGGTCACAATAGGAGTAACTGCCCTTCACGTAGCCAGGACCAGTGATGTACTACTTGCTTATAGTTATGTATTACACTTTCATTAAATAATAAACAAATCATATCCAAATAAGTAGAGTCCATTGTCCTTCATAGAATATCAAATTAAATAAAATGAATATAGTCCACCATAATCATGTGTAAAACATCAAATAAAAATAAAATTAAAGTCCATCAAAGTTCAGACTTGATTCACACAAAAAAAATCAGTCATCGGAGCCGTGGTCAGCATGGTATCCTCCACAACGACTAATGTTATGCTCGTACGGTGACAGATTACATCAAAATCGCGCTCCCCTAACCGGATTTCGCCTAATGTTTTAGTCAGGGTGATCATCACCTTGGTCATCGTTGTGTTCATCTCCCCTGTCCATTGCAGCCAATATCTCGTCAGTCGAATACTATCCGAAACTGGGAGAATGTATAAAGTGAGCAGAATGTGCCGTAGGAGTCGCCATAACCGCCTCGTCGTCTGACGTCGGAGCAGTGAGCCTATAACAGTCATCATGTGTGTCTGGTCCGGGTGTGAACTGAAACCCAGCTGAACTGGGGCCACCTGCATACATCGGATACGCTGGATATATGCATCCAGACTGCGGCGTCGACGCTCCTGCAAACCATGGCGGGTACTGTGACCCAGGACCATGATGGGGTGGCCACCAGTACTGCTGAGATTGGCCCGAAGGGTACCCTAGTGCATAGAACATGCTAGTGGGACGCGGAGGAAGAGGCGGCACAATCAGAGGTGTGTCCGCAACTGGCGGAGTAGCGTGGTGAAGGGGTAAACCCCTCATTACGCGAACCCCGATTTCTACGAACCACTGCAGGAGGGGCCTCGGTCTGACGCAGCACGGGTGGAGGTGCAGCGTCTCCAGGATCAGTTATCCTGTCTAAACAATCACATGCGGCCAGCATTCGAAGCGCCTCTTGGTAGACTTGCGTCCTGTCGAATGGCCCCTCTGCCTCAGGTGAAACCATGTGAACAACAATCTCGGCTTGATCCGTCTGGCCATCAACAATTATTAGTGAACAGAAAATGAAAATAAACTTGCAAAATACAAAATACTGTGTAACAAGCATACCACATGTGCATTCAACGCTGCTTTCCGAGTCATCCAACGACGGGTAACAGAGTAATACCACTGCATATATTCACTATTACCTGATAGGTACCCATCTCTGCGCATAGGTTGAACGTTCTGCAGCGAATCTCTGTCTACCCATTGGGCAATGAATAAAGCATGTCTCTCACGCCAATCCACATCTGTCTTTCCCGTAATAGTAATGGCCAGCAGCTGACTACAATTAATCGGATCCTCTGGAATTGGCTGGTCAAACCCAAACTGACGGAGAACTCTATCCGGCTGCTGGTAGATGACAATCTCGTAACAAATAAGAGGACAAATAACCAACCATCTCCGAGCCATCTCAACCTCCGGTGGATGGACTATGTCTACAAGGTCATACGGCCTCCAACGTATGTCTCTCCTGCGCATTACATCAATATAATGCCGATATCTGCAAATGTTTGTATATACCGTTTGTCGTGTATCGTATACATTAAACCTGCAACAACAACATTACCAACATATACACCCAAAAGAACGAAACCATGGAATACTAGCATAGAAAAAAATACCTGTGCGCATATATCTCGCGCTCTATGACATCCTGGTCTTC
>CM023960.1:8402367-8404929 GCA_013407115.1 Glycine latifolia
TCATGCTGATCAACAGAACTACGGATACTAGCAGATATATAAGTCTTTATGAACATCACAGAGAGACGATTAAATTTCTCCCATTTTTCATAAAGATTAATAGCATCTGGAGTGCTAGTTTCATTAATACCCGGTGGTTCAGTTTTCCTAATAGCATAGTCAATATTCATCCAGCCTAAATGAAGAAGAATTATCTCCCTCCAAACCTTATAATTGTCCCCTTTTAATTCGAGAATTTCACACTTAATATCAGAAATATTTCCAGATTGATTAACTGAAATTCAAACATACATTTTTTTTTAGTATTAATAATTTGAGACTAAATAAATATAATGTTTTTACCAATGTAAAACATGTATTAGTTTATGAACCTAGTGACATAAAACTTGCATGTGGGCTAAAGTCTTACTCAAATTAGATTCAAACTTATGATAAAACTATCAAATTATAATAATTATCCTTCTTAATTTCTGTGGGTAAATTAAGAAATATAACCTGATATTTTATCCTAATTAGTCATACAAATATAATAAAATTCCTGTGGGTAGATTTTATTCTATTACATATGATTAATCAAAATTAATGTTTTTAATGTGATTTGATCACTTAATATATAAGTTTAATCAATTAAAGATGCTGTGACTATTCTCTAATCAATTCAATTATATTAATCACTTAACATTAATTAATTCTTAATAAGAGCTAAATAATTGCATAACATCTTTAATAATGCAAATAAATTGAAATAACATTGCATATAGTTATTCAATAAGCTCATTAAAATTAATGTGAATAAATTATTTAATATAATATTGTATATTTAAACAAATACCATAAATAAACATACAATTTAGATAATTTAAACACATAACTCATAACCCAAATAATTTATTACATAAATAAATTAATTATGAGCAATTTTAATTAATAATATAATTAAATTATTAATTTAAACATTAAAATATCTTATAAAGCTTAAATAGTAAAAGGCATGTATATGGCTGGCAACAATGTGGACTGCCAGCCATAAGCCTTTTAGGAATTAACCACCACAAAGATTGGTCAAGACATGGCCCACCATAAAGATAGGAAAAAATAAACGCGTTGAATGTTCATAAAAAAGAGAGTCCATTGAAGACACTGAAGAACTTTTTCATATTCTTTATGTCAATGTTCGAAGACACTGAAGAAAATCCAATAGTTTATTTTAAATACTGAAATTTGTATTTTAATTCACATAAAGCTTAGAAATTCAATTTCTATATAATTTCAAAGCTTCTTAGTAAAATACTCATATTTCAATAAAATAATATTTAAAAAATATGAGTGTAAAACAAAAGCAAAGCAGAGGCAAAAACCTTGCTCTGATACCAAATGTAAAACAATTATATTGATTTGAACATGTTAACAAACATAAACAACACGTTCAGATCAAACAGCGGAAGCAGAAAAGGAAAATAAATTTCAGAGTACATACCTCCAGCCATTGCTATCAACCTTCAAGTAATCTTCAGAGTTTTAGTTTTCCAAACCCTCACTCACTCAAACTCGATGGTATGTTTTCTGAAGAGAGAAGTAGACTTAGTGATCTAAAACAGAGAGTGCCCAGTTCTATGTATAGAGTTCTGCCCATCACAAAACTCAACATTTAATGGAATAAGATAATGGGTTAGTGAGTGAACGTGACCAATAAATGGACCACATACAGAAACAGTTTTCCTAAAAGATATAGACTGAATGTCTAAATATTCCTATCTTTTTGGAATAAAAGATATAAACTGAATATCTAAACCTTCATATTTTTTATTCCTATCTTTATGAAATATCTTTTTAGAAACAGAAAACCAACACCATCGTCATATGGAACGTACGTGTCTCTGGCCGCCATCGCTCGACAAGCGCTGATACAAGGCGGTGGTCGATCTAAAACATTCAAGTTACACAACAGTTACGTATACATTACAATAAAATGAAAGCAACATATTAGAAGTTAACTCAAGGCTGAATATGCTTACCTCGTGATTGCGCAGACGCGCAACATGATAAAAACCAGCCTCTCGGAGCCACGGATGGATCTCCTCAGATATACCGTTATGATTGTGTGTCGCGACATGTCTTACATTAAGTACATGCTCCGGCATGGTCGAATCACCATGTGAATTCCACACATATGTGGATATATGTTTCTCCTGTAGTGTAAGAAGAGTCCGTACGAATGGACCAGGGTCAATCACGCTCAACGGAGACTCAGCCGGTGCGGTTGGTCGAACATTTTCATCGTGATCCATTCTTCTAATACATAATCCTACAGAGCAAATGCCTAACCAAAATAAAATATTGTATACGTTAATTTAAAAATAAATATATTCAAAATAAGTAACACTACATATCCTCTAACCTAAATATTATTGAAAAACTAAAACTACATAAATAATCAATATATTCAAAATTTAAAATACAAAATACTTAATTACAAAAAATTAATACGAAAATTGTAAAAAAAAAAATAAGTAACACTACATATCCTCTGACCTAAATATTTTTTAAAAACTAAAACTACAT
>CM023960.1:8404939-8432547 GCA_013407115.1 Glycine latifolia
AAATAATCAATATATTCTAAATTTAACATACAAAATACTAAATTAAAAAACTAGTAAAAAAAAACTAACACTACATATCCTCTAGCCTAAAGTTTTAAATCTTGAACGTAAATATTATTTAAAAACTATAACTACATAAATAATCAATATATTCTAAATTTAACATACAAAATACTAAATTAAAAAACTAGTAAAAAAAAAACTAACACTACATACCCTCTAGCCTAAAGTTTTAAATCTTGAACCTAAATATTATTTAAAAACTATAAATACATAAATAATCAATATATTCTAAATTTAACATACAAAATACTAAATTAAAACAAATAAAAATTAAAAAACTAGTAAAAAAAAAACTAACACTACATATCATCTAACCTAAAGTTTTAAATCTTGAACCTAAATATTATTTCAAAACTAAAACTACATAAATAATCAATATATTTTAAATTTAAAATACAAAATACAAAATAATAAATAAAACTAAAACTAATATCAGAGAACTAAGTTGTTGCAGTTTGAGTATTTAACAAACTAAAATTACATAAATAACAAATATATTCACAAATTAAAATTTAAATTACTTAATTACAAAAAATACAAACAAAAATAAAAACTAACCTAGAAGAGGGAGTAAAATGTTGAACCAAAAGCTACCAGAGGGAGTGGGGTAATCTGAGGGAGGGGGTGAAAGTGACAAGCTTTTTACAGTGGGCCAATACCTATCTCGTTGGACCCCCAAGCGTTTTCCTCCGTGCTTGACACGTGGCGCAATCAGGACGCGCCATGTAAATCGCTGTGTCCACCAGCGTTTTCCTCCGTGCTCGACACGTGGCGCAATCAAGACGCGCCACGTAAATCGCCAAGCCCCCCAGCGTTTTACGTCCAGTCATATATGCCACGTGGCCTTTGCATGCACGTTTCTCACAACGTGGCCCATCGTTTTCTACTCATGTCAACGCCTTCCTTTTCGGCGAATCAGGCAGCGCCATGTGTCCATCTGATTTCGCTATGGACCCCAGCGATTTATGCACCGTGGCACTTTGGAAAATTATTTTCCTGCTGTGGCATTCAGGGAAAAAAGCGCTCAAAACGTAGCACTTTGGCCACTGTTCCATGAAGATGAGTGTCCTAAGAGCATCTCTAATGGGAGAAACTCAATTGGGATTCTTAACCAATTTTTTGTGGCCCCCACAGTACTTTTTGTGGTCCCCACAGCGCCATGTCACTCCTAAGGAACTCATTTAATATTTTGCTCAAATGCAAGAAACAATAAGTACTAAAAAAAATCCACGTATTTATATTTTTTTAATAAAACTTAACATTTTTCAATTTTCATAACTATCAATTAAAATAAATAAAAAGAAATGCGTAATAATATAAAACAAAATTTTACATAATAATAAATAATTAAACACAATAACATCGAAATAAATAAAAAACTAGACCTCGAAAAAAAAAATTACATAAATTTAGTTATTGTTATTTTCGTTTCCGAAACATTCTCAAATATGCTCAACTAAATAATGATAAGAATTATTTTCAAACGTTTTAAAATATACGAAAATCAAAACTATTTTTATTTAATAACTAAAATCAAAATAAGTCTTGTTAATAGAAATTAAAATACACTGTGTCTTTTTTTATAATGGAATTAAATACTATTTATTAAATAGTAACATTATTGTCATATATGAAGCGTTTACTCAAATTTTTTTATATTTAAAAATATTTAAAGGGTATTTAAACGCAGCTGCGGTGCAGAGTTATATTTAAAAAAATTTAACTTCATTTTCCTACCATCCACAAACTAACACGCGTGCACTTCATTTTTTTTTCTCCCTCAAAACTCACGCGTCCCTCTCCCTTCCATTTCCATAAACCTCCAACGCTCTCTCCTTCACCCTCTTTTCTCTCAACACTCCAACACCCTCCCCTCCCCCCAAACAGAAAAAAGAAAAAGAAAAACCTCTACGGCGGCGCCCTCCCCTCCCTCCTTCGCACCTTCTCCACCGTCGCCGACCTGGCAACTGCCTTCTCCACCTTCTCCGCCGCCGACCTACATCGTTCAAGAAGCGCTTCTGCGGACCTTCACGCGAGCGTCACGTCAACCACCTTCGCACTTCTGTGTGAGCATCCTCGTCGCCGTCAACCTCGCGAGCGTCCTCGTCCTTGTCGCCATCAACTTCGCGCCAGTAAGGACCTTCACGCGCGCCTACCTCCTCGCGCTGTCAACCACCACCGTCGCCCGCACCAAAATCTGGTATGTTTCCCTCCTTCTTTTTGTGGGTAGTTGATGAATATATTCTTATTTTATTCACAAGTTTCGATTCCTTATATAAGGAACGCGTTTGAGGGATGACGGAACGGTTCCTCCACGTCAACCACTTCTAACGCTGAAACTTTTCAAGAAACGATTTCTTCAATTTAAGAAACCCTACAAGTACTCCAGTTGGAGATGCTCTAAAGGATGATCCAAGTGCACAAGGAGATAGACTTTACTTTCATATTCCACAATCAAAACAAGACTCCTTATCTTATAAGCGGAATGTTTGGGATGTTCTTTCCGACACTCTTCTGATAACATTCTTTTTTCGTGGTCGGCTAAAATTCATTCGAAATAATTGATTTTAAATGGATCTCACTTATAAATCAGAAAAAAATAATTGAATGAGAAATAAGATATATTAAAATTGGTGAACAAATTTTCTAGAAAGTGTGTTAACATATTGCTGATTCTACAAATATTTAACTAAACCGTTTTCATAAACACGATTAGAAAAGTAGTTCAGATACGGAAGGACAACGTGGCGGTGGGAACTGAATCCACAACCCACATGATCGTTTAACGATTCACGACCATTTCCATTCCCATTTCGAATCCCAATCCAATCCCAATGCAAATACCAATGTCACTATCATCAATTTTTCTAAACCCACCCCCCCCCTCCCCCTCATTCCTCCACTTCCCCTCCCCCAACCGCCACAACCACCACCCCCCGCCAAAACCCCTTCTCTCCCTCCAAATCCGCGCCAAAACCAACCCCACCCTCCAATTCCTTAAACCCTACCTCCTCTCCCAGCACAAGCCCATCCTCTGCGGCTGGCTCTGCAGCGCCCTCTCCGTCTACTCCCTCTCCGTCCTCCTCTCCAAGCTCCCCACAATCGCCACCGTCAGCGCTTCCATCGATGCCGCCCCCCTAGCCGCGCTCCTCATCGCGCGCCTCGCCGCCGGCTACGCCCAGCACGCGCTCCTCTGGGAGGCCGCCCTCGGCGCCGTCTACGACCTCCGGCTCCATGTCTTCGACCGCGTCCTCCACCGCGAGCTCGCGTACTTCGAAGGCGTGTCCTCCGGTGACGTGGCGTACCGAATCACCGCCGAAGCCTCCGACCTCGCCGTTACCCTGTACACTCTTCTTAATGTCGGTATCACTCTTTTACAGTTCTCTATATCCCTACTTCCTCTTCTACTCATCGATGACGTTAATCTTTCATTCCCATCACCACAGTAAAAAAAAAAAAATTATTATCAAAGAAAGTACTATAAATAAATTCTACCCTCGCCATAGTTGCTAGTTTTTTTATTTTATTCTACTCTTACTAAATTGTACTAATATATAAACTTCTATGTATATATAAAAAACAAAAGCAATTTGTTTTTTTTTTTAGTAGTGAAACTGATTCACAAACTATAACCGTTTTATTCTGCTATCAAATAAATCACAAACCTGTATGTTGACTTTTACAAAGTCACACGATGAATTATGATTAAGTTCTAAAATAAAGTAATATAAATATTAGTATTAATTAGAATATTTTTATTATCATTTAATTATAAATTAAATATTAATTAAAAAATTTAATAGCTATTTTAAAAACCATAATTTTTAATTAATTATTAGCATTAATTTTTTATACTGACACTATAAAACGTTAACTAATATTAAGAATTTAATTTTAATATATTCTTAATGTTATCTATCAATCAATTAAAAAATACCTTACATAGAATTATTATTGCAAAAGTTAAAAAAATTGAATATGCAAATTATTCAGGTCACAATCTTCTTCCACTAAAATTAACATTTTATCTTAATTATTTTTAGTTAGCTTAAATATATTTTATGGAATATATTTCTTTTTTAGATTTCAACCTATTAATTTTTATTATTATGTTACATGATCTTTTCAAATTTTTGCATTTAGTACTTGTTTCGACGATAGTCTAAATAAATGATATTAGTTTGTCATATCATTCATTTAGTTGATGAGCTTAAGCTCCCTATGTTATGATTTAATAAACAGAGACTGACAACAGGATCCAATATAAAAATCTAGAAAAGTCACGTAGTCAAAACAAAGTTTAATAAGTAACAATATGAAAAAGGAGTGTATTAAATATATAAAAACATATTTTAATTTGTAACTAATATTAATACTAATAATATTTATGGTATTGTGTTTGAATTTAATAAGAGCAAATTATACTGACAAAGCGTGAAGTGTCTTGAGATTTGACGAAACCTCAAATTATTCTATGTTCGAGTCTATTGGACTTTGGCTAGGCTCTTTTGTTTTTACTCACCTACTTAAGTTCTATTTCCTCCGATTTTAAATATAAGAAAAAAACACCCCATTTTTTTTGTTTTTCTTATAATTTTTTTAAAACTAATTTTATCTTATTGTTATTATTTCTAAATTATCTTTCATTTAATTAATGTGTTAATTTAAATGGCTATTTTCTATTCTTGATATCAAATTTTAATGAAAGATAATTTAGGAAAAATTATTTTTTAATTGAAATTGTTGTAATTAAATGTGAGTGTGGATCAATTTTTTTTCTTAAGGTTGTGGAATATAACGCTGTTTCATCGTAAGGTTGTGGAATTTTTGTTCGCCCTGTAACATGGCACAGTTAGTACAGGACTTGGTAGTTTGTATAACACTAGTTACTCAAATTTTCGTATGTCACTGTAGTACATTTGATTGCTTCCTTTTAAATGTGCCTCGCATTTTCCGTACCGACTAGTGGCTTTGCTTGACATTTTGATAACACTGCATTTTATATTGCATTTATGTAATTACATGTGTCTGATTATTAGTTTTTTCTTTCTTTTCTGACAGACCATAGTACCAAGTACTCTGCAGTTGTCGGCAATGATGATGCAGATGTTAGTCATAAGTCCTACCCTTTCTTTGATTTCAGCCATGGTGAGTCACAATCAGGGGCTTATGCTTGTTTCATGCTGGTTCAGGGTAATTTGAATTTTGTATCGTGTAATTGCAAATTGCAGATTGTTCCTTGCATGGTGCTAGTTGTTGCCTTTCTTGGTCAAGAACTTCGCAAGATATCCAAAGAGGCACATGTTAGCATTGCTGCTCTATCAGCTTATCTAAATGAGGTAACTTGAACTTTAACCAGAAATAATCTTAAAGCGCATGCATTGTTTGCCCAATTTACTATTCGACCTTGTGTGTCAATGTTATTGGTTGTTTTTATTTTTCTTAATTAAGGTGCTTCCTGCAATTCTCTTTGTGAAAGCAAACAATGCAGAGTCGTGTGAGAATACCAGGTTTAAGAGACTGGCTCTGATGGACTATACTGCAAGGCTGAAGAAAAAGAAGATGAAAGCATTGATTCCTCAGATTATACAAGCTATTTACTTTGGAGTCCTTTCCATCCTTTGCGCTGGTTCGCTGATGATTTCAGGAGGTTCATTGGATCGCTATAGCTTGGTTTCATTTGTGACATCATTGCTTTTCTTGATTCAGCCAATCCAGGTATATATTGTTATCAAGGTTCAGCTTTTGAGGAACTGTCTTTGGTTATCATCAATCTGAAAATAAAGAATCACACAGGATGTAGGGAAAGCTTACAATGAATGGAGGCAGGGAGAACCAGCTGCTGAACGCTTGCTTGCCATGAGCAGGTTCAAAAATAAGGTAAATGCATTACATGTGATCTGAAACACATTTAATTTTCTTCTTTTTGTAATGTATACTTTTAAATTGTATGGAGAATTTTGTTTGAAATTGACAAAATTCTGATAATAAGAAAATGCAAAATGGTTCTTGAGCACACTGTATCCACTGTTCTGTTTTTAAAAAAAATCAGTCGAGGTAATAATATGTTGCACTCCAATAATAGATCATTTTTTCCTCCACATTAGGTGGTTGAGAAACCAGATGCTGCTGATTTGGACCGTGTTACAGGGGACCTGAAATTCTGTGATGTTTCCTTTGGGTATAACGATGACATGCCACTTGTTTTAAATGGATTAAATCTTCACATTAGAACTGGAGAGATAGTTGCTATTGTGGGTCCTTCTGGTGGAGGGAAAACATCACTTGTAAAACTGTTGCTTCGGCTTTATGATCCTATGTCTGGTGAGTCATTTAAAATAAATCTCAGTATGGGGATTGTGATTTGTCAAATGCATTTAATATACCAACTGGTTTTATTTTACACTCATTTTTGTCTATCTTCTTATGCCTGTAGGTTGTATACTGATTGATAACCATAACATCCAAAACATTCGGTTGGCAAGTTTGAGAAGACATATTAGTGTTGTTTCTCAAGATATAGTAAGTGATTCATGCCTTTGTATTGTTGCAGAATTTGTACTTCAGTTCATGATGCTCATTAGAATTTAAAATGTGGTTGATTTGCCAGCTTGAATGATTCGTACTATTTTTTACAAGCATTTAGGGCTGCTTTATACTTTCAAAACTGGTTAAAACGGTTTAAGATAAACTAGTAATATAAATTCAGGTTATATTGTAACTAGTTTTAACTAAACTTTTTACTTAAGTTTATTTTAAACCAGCTCTTGTCAAGAAGCATATCATGCTTATAAACCATCGGTTTACGATTATGTCTTACCCATAACTACCTTAAGCCCTTACAACTAATTGAAGAAGAGGCAGAGAGAATGAAAACAATTAGAAACGATTGGAAAATGTTGGACTAGACAGAAAACCAACTTTAAAATAATTTTAAGAACTGGTTTTAACTCAAAATAAGTTTCTATAAGAACAAGTTTTAAGAAATGTAGGTAGTTGCAAAATACCATGTTTAAAAACTGGTCTATTACACTTAGATTTCTGGGCTTTTATGTTACCAAACAGCCCTTTATATTTTCTTTTTCCTTCCCTTATATCAATTGTTTGCTTGCATGGCTTGTATCAAGCCAGGATCAAGGAGGAGGGTTGGCGTCAGGAGTTGTGAACCGGCCGTAAAAAATCAGTTATTTTTATGTGATGAACCTTTATGATATTTCGTTGGGATATACCCTTCATAGCGACATGTTACATTAGGCCTCGGGTGTAGCGAAAAATAGGCTAGGGTCCTTGTCACAAGGCAAGGCACTACATCAGTCCCGGGATGTAATGTTAAATGAACTAGGGTCCATGTCGAAAGGTGAAGCGTCAGGTCTTCACCCGGATTTGGCGACAAATAAGCAAGGGTCCCAACACGCAGAAAGATGAGCATGGTGGGCAAACACCGCCCAGGGGTTAATGATGAAATTAGGAAGCTGGAATATAGGAACATTAACGGGTAAACTGAGGGAGTTAGCAGATGTTTTTGCCAGAAGGAAAGTGAATATTGTGTGTTTGCAAGAAACTAAGTGTGGGTGGGGGAAAAGGCCAAGGAAGTGGAGGACACCGGTTTCAAGTTGTGGTATACAGATACATCCAAGAGTCGAAATGGGGTTGGAATTATGATCGATAGAAGTTTTAGACATAAAGTCGTGGACGTCAAAAGGAAATGTGACAGGATTATGATGATTAAGCTTGTAGTTGGGGATCTAATTTTAAATACCCTTAGTGTGTATACACCACAAGTTGGACTACAATCAAATGAAAAGAACCAATTTTGGAAAAACTTGGAGGAGGTTTTGAGAGGGATACCCGGAGAGGATAAGATTTTCCTAGGAGGAGATCTAAATGGTCATGTTGGTAAAAACAGTGGAGGTTTTGATAGAATTCATGGAGGTTTTGGCTATGGGACGAGAAATGAGACTGGAGAAGATGTCTTGAATGTAGCACTAGCCTATGATTTGATGCTAGCAAACACTTTTTTCCGAAAAAAGGAGTCTCATCTTATCACTTATCATAGTAGTCAAAATTGTAGTCAAATTGATTTCTTCATGGCTAAAAGAGAAGGTTGAAATTCTTGTATTGACTGCAAGGTCTATCCTGGAGAATGTATGACGACACAACATAAGTTGGTAGTTCTTAAAGTTTGGTTCAACAAAGTTCTTAATTTGAGGAAGAAGGATAAAAACCCAAGGATAAGATGGTGGAAGCTAAAGGAGGAAAAACAAATAGAGTTT
Organism: Glycine latifolia; assembly: GCA_013407115.1. Taxonomy (NCBI): domain Eukaryota; kingdom Viridiplantae; phylum Streptophyta; class Magnoliopsida; order Fabales; family Fabaceae; genus Glycine; species Glycine latifolia. Next base: position 8,413,276 of record CM023960.1, read on the forward strand.
AAGGAAAACATATTGTGTGAAAGACCGTTGGAGTTTATTGGAGAAGCTAATGAAATTTGGAATAAGATGGCTTTGTGTGTCCAAAATGTTGAAACGAGGGTACTAGGTGAAAGCAAAGGAAACAAAGTCTTTACAAAGGAAACATGGTGGTGGAATGAAGAGGTGCAATAGGCTATTAAACAGAAAAATGAATGCTTTAGATATTTGCATAAATGTCCCAATGATAAAAATTTGCAAAAGTTTAGAGAAGCGAGGAAAAATGCAAAGAAAACTGTGCGGGAAGTTAGAGACAATGTTTTTGACGATTTGTATAAAAATCTTGGGAGCAAGGATGATGAAAAAGGTATTTACAAACTTGCTAAAATGAGGGATAAGAAGAGTAAAGACCTCACCCAAGTTAGATGTATCAAGGATGAAAATCAAAAACTTTTGGTAAGAGATGAAGGTGTAAGTGAAAGATGGATGAATTACTTTAACATATTTTTTAATGGGGATGGCGATAAAAGTGAGGTAGATTTGGAGGACGTTTCTGATAATCTGAATAGAAGATTTGTGCGCATAATTAAGACACATGAGGTTAAGGAGGCTTTAAAGAGGATGAAGAATAATAAAGCTTTGGGACCCAATGACGTCCCTATTGAAGTGTGGAGAGGTTTGGGAGATGTGACAATAAAATGGCTGACCAATCTTTTTAATAAGATTCTTCAAACAAATAAGATGTTTGATGCTTGGAGGAAAAATATGCTTGTGCTTATTTACAAAAATAAGGGAGATATCCAGAATTGTTCTAACTATAGAGGCATCAAGCTCATGAGCCATTCTATGAAGTTGTGGGAGAGAGTTATTGAATATCGCCTGAGGAGGGAGACCAATGTTTCCGTAAATCAATTTGGATTTATGACAGGAAGATGTACCATGGAAGCTATTTTCTTGATGCGACAATTAATGGAAAGGTATAGGGAAAAGAAGAAAGACTTACATATGTTGTTCATAGATCTTGAGAAAGCATATGATAGGGTCCCAAGAGAAGTCTTATAGTGGACTCTTGAGAAGAAAAATGTAACATTAAAGTATGTTAATGCAATTAAGGATATGTGTGATGGGGTTACCACACGTGTGAAAGCTTGTAATGGAACATCGAGGTATTTCCCTATCACAGTAGGTGTTCACCAAGGTTCAGCTCTTAGTCCGTATCTCTTTGCCTTAGTGATGGATGAACTAACGAAAGATATTCAAGAAGAAGTGTCGTTGTGTATGCTTTTTGTAGATGATATCGTGCTTATTGATGAGATCAAAGATGGTGTTAATAGGAAATTGAAATTGTGGAGAAACACTTTGGAGTCTAAAGGATTCATGATAAGCAAGAGTAAGACGCAGTATATAAAGTGTGAGTTTTCGCGAGTAAGAGATGGTGATCAAGACACAGTGCATCTATTTGGTCAAGAGGTACCCAATAAATATGTTTTTAGGTACTTGGGATCAATTTTGCAAAAAGGTGGTGAGATTGATTGGAATGGTAGTCATAGAATTAGAGCAGGATGGATGAAATGGCAGAGTGCATTGGAGTTTTTGTGTGACCACAAAATTCCCCTTAAACTTAAAGGAAAATTTTATAGAACAACTGTAAGACCGACAATATTATATGAAGCGGAATGCTGACCAGTACATAGGCAACATGAGCACAAAATAGTAGCAGAAATGAAGATGTTAAGGTGGATGTGTGGTTATATGAAGATGGATAAGTTAAGAAATAAGGATATTAGACGAAAGGTAGCAGTAGTTCCGGTGTGTGAAAAGATGAGGGAGCATAAATTGAGGTGGTTTGGGCACGTTATGAGACGACCACTAGATGCTCCCGTAAGAACAAGAGTTTGTTATCAAGAGCTCGACAGTAAAAGAGGTAGAGGTTGATCGAAACTTACCTGGGGAAAGGTAATTAAACAAGACTTAATGGAGTGAGATATAGATTGGCGGACAGTATGTCTTAGGACGAAGTGGAGAAAAACTATAAGCTTGGTAGAGGATTAAACCCATTAATAGTTCTATGTTCCAGTTGTTTCCCTTGTTTTAGTTCTTTTCCTCTTTATTTTTCCTCTCTTCCTTTAACCCCTATTTTATGTTAGCTTATTATTCCTCTCTTTTGTCTTATTTTCACTTTTTTTTCCCCTCTTCCTTTTCTCTTTCTTCTTTTTTTTTCCAATCTATCATTGAGTTCATCTACCACCGATCCCAATTAACTTGGGTTAAAGGTGCTGTTGATGTTGATGTTGATATCAATTGTTTGATTTTTCTGCTATATGTTAATTCAGCAACTTTGGTCATTCTTGATTGCTAGCATGAATAGTTTACATCTACTGGTAACTTTGATCTTTTGTAGATTTATACGTCATGCAAATTCCTGATGGTTCAACTAATAATGTTTAATATATATACTCTAGACACTTTTTTCAGGTACAGTTGCTGAAAACATTGGTTATAGGGATCTGACAACAAAAATTGACATGGACAGGTTGAAGCATGCATCTGAAACTGCTCATGCAGATGAGTTTGTTAAAAAACTACCAGAAGGATACCAAACCAATATTGGACCAAGGGGCTCAACTTTAAGTGGAGGTCAGAGGCAAAGGTAAAACTTCAAATCCAAACTTCATTCTATTCTCCCATAAGCCACGAATGAACAGAATATTTTTTTCCTGTTTAAGGGAGCATTGGAAGGTCTGTTAATGTAAAGACCAAATTTGATGGATTGGATATTCATAATAGTTAATCATTGATCTATGGCTTCTTCATTGACCTATTACTTCCTTTCTCAAAATTACAGGCTGGCTATTGCAAGGGCTTTCTATCAAAATTCTTCTATATTAATTCTGGACGAGGCAACTTCGTCCTTGGATAGTAAATCTGAGTTATTAGTGAGACAAGCTGTAGAACGTTTGATGCACAATCGCACAGTAACTAGCTTTTTCTGCCCTTGACATGCTACCTTTTCTTTCCTTTATAAGAATTGCATGCAGAAACATACGTACCAGCTATAAGAATTGCATTGTCTAGCTAAATATTTGGTGTGTCTATGCTGTATGTCTTTTTTTTTTTTTTAATTTTATCTTATTTGTTTCATATATTCAGGTCTCAGTTTAAATCACAGGACCATTGTGCTAGGATTTTACTTTTGGCTTCCAGAACTATTTTTCCTTTTTTGTCTTATTTGCATCTTATTTTGTTACTTTTAGTTTTCAATAAGTTTGTCATCAGATATGCTTTACTTAGACATTAACTAATTTATAGTATATTTTTCTTGGATTTATTGATTAATCTTTTGCATTCTGTTGGTAATTTATATACATTCTTCTTTCCTATGAAGTATTCTAACATTCTTCTTATGCTCATAGGTGCTTGTGATTTCCCATCGCTTGGAAACAGTTATGATGGCTAAACGAGTATTCCTTTTGGACGATGGGAAGCTAAAAGAGCTGCCTCAATCAACTATGTTGGATGGTCACAAGGATTCATTGCTATCATCTGGGCTTGTTATTTGAATATTTCCTGCAATTGCAAGGGCGATATGTATATATAGTTTCACTTCCACATAAATGGATTCTAGAAGTATTAACATATTTCTGGCAATGGTGATATATTATTTTATTTCGCAAGTGTGCGTGTAAAGGTGCTGGTGCATCCTCCTCTTTCTTTTCCCTGTATATTCTTTTGTAATCACATTAATTTTTATTGGAGGGTCCTTATCACAGTATTTTAATTCATGCTCCCTTCTATTTTTTAATTTTTTTAATAAAGGTTCCCTACTACTTTTCATGTGTTATGTTCTCCTTATTTTCAATTTGGTACCATGCCCAAGCAACTGGAAAAATTCATCGGGTTTAGTATTTTTCAATTAGAAAACAAAACTATGAAACTACTGTTTCATTGATTGTTGATCATTCGCTTGGGTAAGTTCACATGGTTACTTGCTGCTATACAAATATTGTGTTAGTATAATTAGAAAAACGGGTTTGAAAACCTGGTATATAGCCATGTTAAGGCCACAGAATTTACTGAATCAATGCTACATTGCTTGAACGATTAACAGAGGGCAATTTGTGACCATAGCAATTGGTAATTGAAAAGAAAAAGAAATGAAATCTAAGAAAGAACAAGAATTAGAAAAGGAATGTAAACTTTTATAACTTGCACTCGGATGTCAATTGCCAAGGTAATACATTGCGAAAAGCTTATATGATTATCATTTTAAGAATACTATCGGGGTTCTAAGTGTTGAAAATGGAAAACAGAAGCACTTTTTTCTGCTGCCTTTTGTCCCACATGAGTATAGTTTTTAAATTATTTTCTTTAAATGCTTTTTATTAATTAATCAAATCAGTTTCTTGAAACATTCTCTTTATTAGCATTTGTTGAACGCATTAAAAGGCTTTTAGTGGTGAAGCTAATTTGAAGGGAGTAATGGAGCTGTTATAGAAAATGAGGGAAACAGTTTTTAGCCCATTATTCTATTTAAAAAGGGGCTACACACGACTAAGAAGGGAGAATAGAAAAATCAGTCTCTGCTGTTCTGATTTTCCTATTCCTTTTTTGTTGTTTTGTTTTTTTTTTTCTATTTCCTTTTCTGTTTTTGACAATTAATAAAAAGTTGGGTAATTGTTCTGTGATTTCCATAGCCTAAGGCCACGAGTGCACGTGTTCATAGGCTCGTTGTGTTAACCTTGGGAAGCAATCAACAATTTGGATTGCACCGATGTCTAGCCGAATTTTGCTTTCAGGGCAGTGGTTTCCATGGCACAACAAACTTTCAATTAGTTTTTTTCTTCTTGTTTTGTTCTGTGCTATTCTTTATTTTCCTAACAATCTGAAAGCAAAATATTTGTTACAACACTAAACAGAAATGATGATGAATGTACCAAGAATAATTCCGGATATGTCGAAATTGGAACCTTTAGATGACACAAATTATAGGAGATGGTCACAAAAGTTGTTGATTCTGTTTGAAGCCTTAGAGGTTGATTATGTGTTATCTGAAGACCCTCCCGTTGATACTGTTTCTCCTGCTAACCCTTCTCATGCTACTCCTATTGTCATGCCACTCTCTGGAGGAACTAAGAAAGCTGATGAAGAGGCTAAGAAGAAATATGAAAAGGACAACAAGATTGTTAGGGGTCATTTACTGACTCATATGGCAAATAATCTGTTCGATTTGTTCATCAATCAGAAATTTGCAAAGGTGATATGGGACACACTGTTGAAATGTTATGGTGATGATGATGCTGGAAAAAGAAAGTATGTGGTAGGAAATTGGCTGCATTTTCAAATGCTGGATGATAAGCCAATCATGGAGCAGGTTCATGAATATGAAAATCTTGTTGGTGACATACTAAATGAAGGAATCAAGATTTGTGAGATATTACAAGCTAATGTGCTTTTGGAGAAATTTCCACCATTGTGGAGTGATTACTGCAACCAATTGAAATACAAGAAGAGAGATTTGTCACTTCAAGAGTTGATCAATCATATGAAGACTGAAGAGGCCAATAGACTTAAAGATAAACATGTTTTATTTTCTAAAAATTTGGCTAATGCTAATGTTGTTGAGATTTCTGATCAAAACAAGTTCAAAGGGAAAGGAAAAGAGAAAAAATTCCAGAAAAATGGACAACATAAAAATCATACTGGTATCAACAGAGGTGATAACAAGATTCATAAAAAGAAACTTATTTGCTATGTTTGTGGCAAAACAGGTGACAAAGCATATCAGTGCCACATGAGATAGGGACAACAAAATCAGAACCAAAAGCCTGATGTACCATGTGCACCTCAAGCACATCTAACAGAAAATGAAGAAGTGATAGCTGTTGTGGTAGTGAAGGCAAACTTGGTGGATAACAAGGTGGACTGAATTCTGGATACCAGTGCTTCTAAACACCAATGTGCCAACAAAGAGCTTTTTCACCACTTTGAGGATGTTGCTGATGGAGAATATGTCTTCATGGGAAATTCTACTACAACCTGAGTGCTTGGTAAAGGAAAGATTTTCCGCAAACTTACTTCTAGAAAAACTTTATCTTTGAGTGATGTTTTGTATGTTCCCTCCTTGCGTAGGAACCTAATTTCTGGTAGTTTACTTAATAGGGCTGGACTGAAATTGGTTTTTGAAGTTGATAAGGTAGTAATAACTAAGAATGGGAATTTTGTGGGGAAGGGATATCTCGCTGATGGATTGTTTGTACTGTACACCATTTCTGTTGTTTCTAATGCTAATTCTTTGGCTGGTTGTGCGTATATTGTTGAATCTGTTGATTTGTGGCATGGTAGACTAGGATATGTGAATGTGGCTTCTATTAAGAAACTTAAAAATATGCATTTGATTAATGTACCATATGTAAATAACCTTTCTAAGTGTCCTATATGTGTGGAAGCAAAATATGCAAAGAAGCCTTTTAAACCTGTTACAGACAGAACTACTGAACTACTTGAATTAATACACACTGATTTGGTTGATTTTAAAAACACTGTTAGTAGAGGAGGTAAAAGGTATTATGTGACATTTATAAATGATTTTTCTAGATATACCAAAGTTTATCTTCTAAGGTTAAAAGATGAGGCTGGAGAAATGTTTTTAAAATATAAGGCAGAAGTTGAAAACCAATTGGACCGTAAAATTAAAAGGCTTAGGTCTGACAGAGGTGGTATATGGGACAATTTTTCTTAAGGAATTTTGTGAAAAGAATAGAATTGTCCATGAGACTAGTGCCCCTTATACTCCTCAACAAAATGATGTAGCTGAAAGAAAAAATATAACATTAAAAGAAATGATGAATGCTATGCTATTGAGTTCTGGTATGTCTAACCAAATGTGGGGGGAAGTTGTATTGACTGCTTGTTATATACTAAATAGAGTTCCTCATAAATGGCTAGATAAGACTCCTTATGAATTATGGAAGGGTTTTGGACCTAACTTATATTTGTTGAAAGTGTGGGGGTGTCTAGATAAGGTGGGTCTACTAGATTACAAGAGGACAAACATAGGAACAAAAACTTTTGATTGTGTATTTATTGGATTTGCTCAAAATAGTACTGCCTATAGATTATTGTGTTTGAATGATAATTCTATTTGTGAATCTAGAAACGCAAAATTTTTTGAGCAAGAATTTCCATTAAAGAAATATGTTAATGATGTGGTTGGTTCTTCTAATACTACTTCAGTTACTTTATCTTTGCCTACTTCTTCCTCTACTTTAAATGAACATGTTAATGAACCTAGAAGGAGTAAAAGACAAAGAATAGAAAGTAGTTTTGGACCAAATTTTGTTACTATGTTCTTGGTTGAAAACAATGATATTGATAAAATAAATGATGTTTTTGTATCAACTTTCCTGATTGAGGAAGATCCTAAAACTTATATTGAGGCAGTAACTTCTATTGATGTTAACTTTTGGAAAGAGGCAATTAATAGTGAATTAGATTCTATCATGTCTAATCATACCTGGGATTTGGTTGATTTGCCTAAGGGAAGTAAAACAATTAGGTGTAAATGGATCTTTAGAAAGAAATTAAAGACTGATGGAACTATTGATAGATTTAAGGCTAGACTGGTAGTTGTAGTTTATACACAAAAGAAAGACATTGACTTTTTTGATACTTTTTCTCTTGTTACTAAGATTGCCACAATTCGTTCTCTAGTTGCCTTGGCTGCTATTCATGGACTTGTAGTACATCAAATGGATGTAAAAATGGCTTTTTTCTCAATGGTGATTTGAGAGAAGAAATTTATGTGGAATAACCTGAGGGGTTTGTGGTTTAGGGTCAAGAGAACAAAGTGTGTAAATTGAGAAAATCATTGTATGGCCTTAAATAAGCTCCTAAACAATGGTATGAGAAATTTGATCAAACTTTAGTAAGTGATGGTTATGTTGTGAATTCTTCTGATACTTGTGTTTACTCTAAATTGCTTGGACTAAAATGTGTGATAATATGTCTATATGTTGATGACATGTTGATTTTTGGGACAAACTTAACTGTGGTGAATGAGACAAAATTATTTTTATCCTCTCATTTTGATATGAAAGATATAGGAGAAGTTGATGTGATTCTTGATGTTAAAATGAGAAGATTTGATAATGATTTCTCATTGTGTCAATCACATTATATTGAAAAGATACTGAAAAAATTTAATTGTTATTATGAATTGCCCGTGAAAACTCCATATGATCCTAACATACATCTTAAGAAAAACAAAGGTTCTAGTGTTTCATAAGCTGAATATGCTAAAATCATAGGTAGTGTACTAATCCTCATGAATTGTACTAGACCTGACATAGCATATGTTGTGAGTAGACTAAGTAGATATACTCATAACCTAGGAAATGAGCATTGGACTGCACTTCGTCGTCTACTTAAGTACCTTAAGGGTACTATGGATTGGTGTTTGCATTTTTGTAAATTTCCTGTTGTGTTAGAAGGATTTTGTGACGCAAATTGGGTTACGGATAATGATGAGGTCAGTTCTACAAGTGGGTATGTTTTTACTTTGGGCGGAGGTGCTATATCTTGGAAATCTACTAAGCAGACTTGTATAGCACGTTCCACTATGGAATCAGAATTTATTGCTCTTTATTTAGCAGGACAAGAAGCAGAGTGGTTAAGAAACTTGTTGACAGATGTGCCATTGTGGGAAAAATGGTCTATACCAGTTTCTCTTCATTGTGATTCTTAGGCAGCTATTGGAATTGCCATGAACAATGTGTATAATGGAAAGATGAGACACATACGCAATAGACACAGTTCAATTAGAGAATTGTTGAAAAATGGTGTGATCTCTTTAGAGTTTGTAAGATCTGAGAGGAACTTGGCGGATCCTCTTACTAAAGGTCTAACAAGGAAATTAGTCCTTGAATTGTCAAGGGAGATGGGACTTAAGCCTTTGTGTTGAGGAAACTATGGTGGATACCATCCGTGGTGAAACGAAGCCATATGAACACTCTATAGCACTACACTTCTTATCTCTATGACATGTGGTAATGAATTGCAGATAGGTTGATCTTTTAATGAGTCCATAGCCTTAATTGTTGGATGGTCCTTATGAGATGCACTTGATGGACTCACCACTTGTTATATTATGAGGCTGAGCACTTTTGTGCTCTTAATGAATCCATAGCCAATTATGGTAGTGCTTTTGAGACGTACTTGATGCATTCACCTACGTGAGTGTGTGATAGGCGTTTGTCGTGTGGTTTCAAAACAATTTAACTAAGCTAATTCTGCAGCACAGGGTTAACCTAGGTCGACTCAGAGACACGATCAATATGGTTCTAGCTTCAAATCATTGGTAATAATAAGGGGGAATTTTGTCAAACAGTTGGTATGCGCAAAGTAAAACATGCAAGAACACAAACTAAAATTAAAGAACAATGCATAAATTAACAAGATTATCAAGGAGTAAAGTAAAACAGATTAGAAAGCATCAATCCAATTCACCAACCCAAGCTATTCGAATCATCATCATTCTCATAAGTTAATTCTATCATGAACATTCATTCAATCTCAATAGAAGCAGTTCAATCGATTCTACTCCTAAATTAATTGAAACCACAAACCCTAATTGAAATATCATCCAATTAATCTGTGATTTATATTCGAAATTAGGCAATGAATCCATAACCTAATCCACTTTCAATTCTAAACGCATTCATAATCATGAAAATAGAATAGCAATTGAAGAAGAAAGTGAACATTCACACAGAATTCGAAATACTAAACCAGAATTCAAATTCTCCTCTTGCTTGGATTGGATCCTTGGATTGAGTGATTATTTAGCCTTCCATGATGATCACCAAGGAAAGCCCCATGAAGTAAGTGCAGAAAAATGAAAGAATAGCAAAATGGAAATGAAGAAGATGAAGAACAATGAAGAACAAATGAGAGAAAATGAAGAACAAGCTTTTGATTCTAAAAACTAAAGAAAAGAAATAATAAACTTGTTTGTGCAAAATGTAAAGTGCTGTCCAAGTTTCACTAAAGTCACTAATATGTAGTGACAAGGTCTGGAGAAAAGAATGGGCCATGAACAAAACCCATCAATTCTAATTATTTGTTATTTACAACCATAAAATCAAATTCGTAGCCTAAAATTACAAGTGCAGAGGTTCTAATTTCGAAGCTTAAAATGACCCTTCAAATGACAGAATTGGCCTCGGGCTATTTCTAGAAAACTTATAGATCTTTTTGTTATCTTTACAGGGACTCATAGAACGCTCCATTCGGAGTTCTGTAGAGCTCTGTAGGTCCTATACAAGCCAGATATGTCAAGTGAGCTTAAAATCCGAAAATACGCAACAATTAGCAATTAAGCCCACTAACTTGCCTAAGACAAAAACTGAATTAGAATAGGAAAATAAAAGTCCAAGAGAAGTCAAATAAGCTAAGAATGATATAAAAAATATTTAACTAAAGGCACTCCATCAGTGTGAAGGTGGGTTATCTTCTATGGAAGACTTGAACAATCTTTCTAGAGCACTCATGAGTACCCAAGGTGTGCGCATGGCCATTAAAGCGCTTATTATGACTATCGCAGATATCACAGATTTTAAGGCAATACAAGTGTTATGGGGGTCTCAATTGAAGTCATGGTAGTTCCAGAATAATTAACTGCCTAGACACAATTGTTGTCTTACTTCACTATGTATCAATTCAATCATTATGATATTGGTACTAAGTGTTAATCCTTCTTTGCCCAATTTTTTTTTCTTTTCTTCTTCCTGTTTTACCATTTGTGGGGGATTGTTGAAAATGGAAAACAAAAGCACCTTTTTATGCTGCTTTTTGTTGTCCTACATCAGTATAATTTTTAAATTATTTTCTTTAAATGCTCTTTATTAGTTAATCAAATCAATTTTTTGAAACATCCTCTTTATTAGCATTTGTTGAACGCATTAAAAGGCTTTTAGTGGTGAGGCTAATTTTAAGGGAGTAATGGAGCTATTATAGAAAATGAGGGAAACCGTTTTTAGCCCATTATTCTATTTAAAAAGGGGCTACACACGATTGAGAAGGGAGAGCAGAAAAACCACTCCCTGCTGTTCTATTTTTTTTTCTCTATTTCCTTTTCTGTTTTTGACAAGTTAATAAAAAGCTGGGCAATTGTTATGTGATTTTCATTGCCTAAGGCCACGAGTACATGTGTTCATAGGCTCGTTGTGTTAACCTTGGGAAGCAATCAGCAATTTGGATTGTATAATAACCAAGGTTAAATAAATAAAAAAAAGAAAGAAAAATTTAAATTTACTATATTTCTGTCGCAAAAGCATTAGTGACGGAATTAGCGACGGATTTAGCGATGGTTGGAGTCTGGCGCTAATAGCGTGAGATTGCAGCAGAAGGTCATTTCTCACTGGAATCTGGCGCCAGTAGCACCAAAGTGGCGCCATCAGCGCCAGATGCACTGGAAGCTGGCGCCAGTAGCGCCAGATTGGTGCTGGTAGCGCATGAAGTGCTCCAGGAAGCCAATTTTCTCTGGAATGTGGCGCCGATAGCGCCAGAATGGCGCTGTTAGTGCCAAAAAGCCATTTTTCCACTGGAACCTGGCACCGATAGTGCCAGAATGGCGCCGTTAGCGCCAGAAAGCTATTTTTTCACTGGAACCTGGCGCCAGTAGCGTGGGACCACGTACTAGGGCCTATAAAAGGCCATTTTCGTATTTTGGACAGAGGAAAACGTTTCTTCTTCTTCCTCCTTGCGTTTTCTACCATTAATGAAGTAGAAAACTTCATATCTTCTCCATTCTTCATCTAAACACTTCCTACCCAACTAGAAAGTTGATTAGAACTTCTCCATGAGCTAAATTCCAGCTTCAATTTCTCGAGAGAACCATTAATCGGAGAAATCCTGTTCTCTAGGGAACTTTGTAAAACTGAGTTTTGGGAGGGAAAGAAAGCAATTCAAGGACGCTAAAGCTTGGAGAAGTAATCCTCCAGCCTTTCTCGACTGTTTAGAGGTAAGAAACTCAAGTTTTACCAATTGATTTGGGAAATTGTTCTTGGGATGAATAGTGACCCAATTGTGTTAGGGCGGAAATTAGACTTGGGTTCTTTAGAAAAGTATGCTCAGGAGGTTGTTCTGATGAATATTGAACTTTGAATCATGACTATTGATGAAGTTTGGTTTTGACTCTGAGATATGGATGAGTAGGAAGAATGTTGATTAAATGGAAGGTATTTTGATAGGTATGAGCCTTGGGGCTTTTACTAAAAGTGTTCAGGAGACCGTATAGAAGGTGATTAAGTATTGGATTGATTGTTTTGAATAACTTGGTTATTCTTGAGTTTTAGAGGGGTTAAGCAATTGTATGCTTTGAACTAGCTTATGCAGAGTCTTAGAGGGACTCTAGTGCCTTGGTTAGGCTGAGATAGATCCTACTGAGGGTCTGTGAGTCGCCTATAAGGTGGTTAGTTCTGATAACCTTAAGATAGAGAACAAAACGGTTTAAATGGGAAGGAATGACGTTTCTTTTCATTCTAATGGTTGAGGGAAGTTATTGATTGATTGTTTGTATGCCTTGTGTAGGGCGTGATACAGACATTGCTGGTGGTTGTGACCACGAAACCGGGAGCGCCGGTGTAGCGCTGAGAGCAAGTAAGCTCTTTATTCTTGGAAGTGTTTCCCCTTGATTGTGTTCCACCATACTCCAGAGGGAGTGATGGTTACTGTATGAAGTGATGCATGTATATTGAAATTGTGTATTACTATTTTGATTGAAAACATGTACTTGATATACATGGATTGAGGCTATGTGTTTTGTGGGTTATTGAGATTCTCTGGCCAGTAGAATGGACTAAATATGGACTTCCCTTAGAGCCAAAGTTACGTGGAACAACTCTAAGTGGTCAATATTGTGTATGTGATAAAACCTGAGAGAATGCACCTGTTGCAGATGAGCTTCTCTCGGAAGTGCCATATATGTCTGAGTGCGTCCTGGAATAAGATAACTGTCACAGATGATCTTTTCCCAGGCAATACGGTATAGATATATTTATATATGTGAGTAAATCCTTGGAGAATGTACCTGTTGCAGATGATATTTCTCAAGGAATATAATATATCTATCTTTGTATATGTTGATCTGAGTTGAAATGTACATGTGATATGTTGTGAACTGCTGAGGGTCGTGATGGCTAAATGATATTGATGTGTTTTATAAAAAGGGTGCTGATAAACCCTTGAGACATATGTATATGTGTTGGTATGGCTTGAGAGCTGTGATGGCTAGTTTGTAATGCCAATTTTGATATTATATGCATAGAAGTGAACCAGGGGGAGGAAAGACCTCCAAGAACCCTGAGTTTACTGAGATTGTTATCTCACCCCTGTTGGGGGTTATGTTTTGCAGGTGATACTCAGGGAGCTGCTGAGAGATCTCAGGGCAAGAGGCCCGAGCAGGGATAGGTTCTATGAGAACCTTAGGCATAGTGTTGGAGAGCATGTAGGCTCTACTTTTGTTTATGCCTATTGTTTTGTACCCTGAGAGGGATTTGTATAGTTTTGAGATATACATTGTATATTATGAGAATTCACCATATATGATGTACAGTGGGTGTTGTTAATGACGTTTGATAATGTCATTTTGTTTATTGCTTCTGAATTAATTATCTGTGATAATTGTTGTGCTTAATAACCATAAATCAATGTTAATGCACCAGATGCATACAAAGCGTTACATTTTATGGTATCAGAGCAATTTCATAGGGAAGCATTATGTATGGTGAATTGTGTGTTTTGACTAATGTTCTAGGTGTTCATTATGACTATTGCATGTGTGGTCATTGAGTGTGGGCCTGATCAACTCACCCTTTTATTTGACATGTGCAGTGCCATGGTGAGGACCCAGAACAATAGTGAGATGGCGGGTGCAGATGGGCAACCCGACCCAGTGACAGCCGCTTTGGCAGCTATGCAGCATGAGATGGCTGCTAACAGGCAGGCGAATGAGGCCTTGTTGAAGGCCAATAAGGAGTTGATGGCAGAGTTGAGATCTCTACGGAGAGAGGACAGAGGACCCTCTCCATCACCTACTTATGAGGGCGAGGGTAGTCGCCACCAGGGTGGAGGTAGCCGTCATTCTGATGGACCTAGCCACCAGAAAGGGGACCGATTGTCCCAATCTGAGGTTGATAAAGATACAGCTGCTAGAGGGAAGATGCTCATTGCTTTTCGCAAGCATGACCCTCCATTTTTTCATGGGGAGTATGATCTCATTGCTGCTGTCAGATGGCTGCAGGCCTTAGAGAAGATCTTCACTGTGATGGAATGTTCAGACCATCAGAGACTTCTCTATGCTACATACATGCTTCAGGGAGATGCTCATGAGTGGTGGGTTACCACTTCAGAGTTGATGAGAGGCCAGGGTGAGGCTGTTACCTGGCAGGCTTTTGAGGCCTAGTTCTTGGACAGATATTTTCCTAGAGATGCTAGAGAGCAGAAGCAGGCCGAGTTTGAGGGCCTTGTCCAGGGACAAATGACAGTAGATGAGTATTTGGCCAAGTTTAATGAGTTGGCTAAATATGCTCATTTCAGGAGGGCTTTACCTGATGCAGAAGTTCTTGCAGGTAAGTTCCAGAGAGGACTTAGAGAGAGTATTGAGGAGAAGATAGTTGGTAGTGGGTCCCGAGATCTGGGCAGTCTGGTGAGATAGTGCCGGCAAGTGGAGGATATGATCAGGAGGCGCAGTGGTAGCCAGCCTACTTTCTCCGTGAGATAGGAGATGAGGAGACCCAGTGGTCCCGACCCATCTATGAAGGGCAATGGCAAAGATTTGAGAGTATCTTCTCCAGCAGATAGATTCAAGAAGGGCCCCAGTCAGAGAAGAGTGCCATAGAGACCAGATTCACGTCCCAAGTGTGCTAGCTGTGGGCGAAATCATTGGGGTGTGTGTTCCACTGGTCAGCTGGTATGTTACAGATGTGGCAAGCATGGCCACTATGCTAGAGAGTGTCTGCAGGCGGGCAACCGAGCGGTAGCTGCTCCTGTGATTTTAGTGGCACCCACTGCAGGCCGGATCTACACAGTGGATGCTAGAGAGGAAGCCAGAGCTCCTGACTTGATCAGAGGTACTATTCTGATTGATGTTTTTGATGTGAGGGTCTTGTTTGACTCTGGAGCTACTCATTCTTTCATTAGTGATCGCACTGCTTTAGGATTGAACTTGCCAATGTTCAGACTTTCTTCTCCTATGGAGGTTACCACCGCCTCTAGAGAGCAGTGTAGAGTGGATATGTACTGCAGAGATGTGTATTTTCAGTTTGAGGGCAGAGAGTACAGTGTTGATCTGTATTGCCTTGCGATGCCTACCCTTGAGATTATTTTTGGGTATGGATTGGTTGGCCAAGTATGACATTATGCTAGATTGTTGTTATAAGAAGGTCGTGGTGCCTTCAGATGGATTCAGCTCGAGTTCTACTTCGTTTCTCTCGGTCTTGCAGGTTCGCAAGGAACTGAAGGGAGGAGCTCAGGGCTATCTGTTGTTGAGTATAACAGATGAGAGACAGGGGGTGGATATGTCAGAGATTCCGGTGGTGAGTGATTTTGTTGATGTGTTTCTAGATGAGATTACACAACTTCCGCCGGATAGGGGGATTGAATTCTCCATTGACTTGGTTGTAGGTGTGGGACCCATATCCATAGATCCTTACCGTATGTCTCCTTTAGAGTTAAAGGAGCTGAAGGTACAGATTGAGGACTTGTTGTCCAAAGAGTTTATTAGACTGAGTGTGTCATCGTGGGGAGCACCAGTTCTTTTTGTGAAGAAGAAGGATGGGAGTATGAGATTGTGTGTGGATTGCAGCCAGTTGAATAAGGTTACTATAAAGAATAACTATCCTTTGCCTCGAATTGATGATTTACTTGATCAGTTGGGGTGAGCCTGTGTGTTCTCCAAGATAAACTTGCGATCCGGATATCACCAGATTCGGATTAAGCCTGAGGACATACCGAATACAGCTTTCAGATCTCGGTATGGTCATTATGAGTATCAAGTCATTCCCTTTGGTTTGACGAATGCCCCAGCAGTGTTCATGGATTATATGAACAGGGTGTTCAGACCTTACTTGGATCAGTTTGTAGTGGTATTTATTGATGACATACTGATCTACTCCAGGACAGAGACAAAGCATGCCGAGCATCTTAGGATTATTCTTCAGACATTGAGGAATGATCAGTTGTATGCTAAGTTGTCTAAGTGTGAGTTTTGGATTTCAGAGGTGAAATTCCTGGGCCATGTGATTTCTGCAGCTGGAGTAGCAGTTGATCCCAGTAAGATAAAGGCTGTGATGTCTTGGGAGAGGCCCAAGAATGTTTCAGAGATCCGTAGTTTCCTTGGTCTAGCAGGTTACTATCGGAGGTTCATTCAGGGGTTCTCACAGATGGTGTTACCTTTGACCCGCCTTACCAAGAAAGGTAGCCCATTTGTTTGGACTCATGAATGTGAGGAGTGTTTCCTGAGTTTGAAGGAAAAGTTGACCACAGCTTCAGTGTTGACTCTTCCTGATCCTGAGGGATGTTTTGAGGTTTATTGTGATGCTTCCAAGCAGGGACTTGGATGTGTGTTGATGCAGGAGAAAAGGGTAGTTGCCTATGCATCCAGGCAGCTGAAGCCACATGAGGAGAATTATCCTACACATGATTTAGAGCTTGCAGTTATTGTCTTTGCTCTAAAGGTTTGGAGGCATTACTTGTATGGTGCCAAGTTGGTGGTATTCAGTGACCATAAGAGTCTCAAGTATCTCTTTGATCAGAAAGAGTTGAATATGAGACAGAGACGGTGGATGGAGTTCCTCAAAGATTATGAGTTTGAGTTGAGATACCATCCAGGCAAGGCGAATGTTGTTGCTGATGCCTTGAGCAGGAAGCATGTGAGTGTTGCCTGCATGATGATCTCGGACTGTGAGCTGATTGAGCAGTTTAGAGATATGCACTTGACTGTGACAGAGGGTGTTAGTGGTCTCAAGTTGAGAGAGACCAAGGTTGATAATGATTTGATACGGAGGATACGAGAGGCTCAGAAGCAGGATGATACTGTGAGGGCCATGATTGGTCAGCAGGATGTTTCTTGGGAGACTCATGACTTGGTGTTGTACCAAGATCGGATCGTTGTGCCTAAGGGCGAGTAGGTGGATGCAGTTTTGTCTGAGGCTCATAAAGGCCAGTTTAGCATTCATCCAGGTGCCACCAAGATGTATCATGACCTTAGGAAGAGATTTTGGTGGCCAGGGATGAAGAGAGACATAACTGAGAAGGTGAAGATTGAGCACCAGAGACTGTCAGGTTTGTTACAGCCTTCACAGATTCCTGAGTGGAAATGGAATGGCATTTCCATGGATTTTGTAGTTGGATTACCGAGGACTCAGATTGGATGTGATTCCATCTGGGTGATTGTAGATAGGCTGACCAAGTCTGCTAATTTCTTACCTGTTCGGACTGATTATACTGCAGAGAGGTTGGCTCAGCTATATGTCAGAGAGATTGTTAGACTGCATGGTGTCCCTGAGAGTATTGTTAGTGACAGAGATCCGAAGTTCACTTCTAGATTTTGGAGTGCGCTTCAGGAGGCTTTTGGGACCCAGCTGAGGCTTAGTACAACTTACCACCCACAGACGGATGGTCAGACAGAGAGGACTATCTAGACCCTGGAGGATATGTTGAGAGCTTGTGCTTTGGAGCAGGGTGTTAGGTGGGATAGATACCTACCTCTGGTGGAGTTCTCGTATAATAATAGTTTTCATGCTAGTTTAGGCATGGCACCTTATAAGGCATTGTATGGCCGGAGGTGCAGGACTCCTGTTTGTTGGACTGAGGTAGGTGAGAGACAACTTCTTAGACCTGAAATGGTTCAGTAGCGCCAAAGTGGCGCCATCAGCGCCAGATGCAATGGAAGCTGGCGCCAGTAGTGCCAGAGTGGCGCTGGTAGCACTAGAAGTGCTCCAAGAAGACAATTTTCTCTGGAATGTGGCGCCGTTAGTGCCAGAAAGCTATTTTTTCACTGGAACCTGGCGCCGATAGCGCCAAAATGGTGCCAGTGGTGCGGGACCACGTACTAGGGGCCTATAAAAGGCCATTTTTGCGTTTTGGACAGAGGAAAACGTTTCTTCTTCCTTCTTGCGTTTTCTGCCATTAATGAAGTAGAAAACTTCATATCTTCTCCATTCTTCATCTAAACACTTCCTACCCAACTAGAAAGTTGATTAGAACTTCTCCATGAGCTAAATTCCAGCTTCAATTTCTCGAGAGAACCATTAATCGGAGAAATCCCGTTCTCTAGGGAACTTTGTAAAACTGAGTTTTGGGAGGGAAAGAAAGCGATTCAAGGACGCTAAAGCTTGGAGAAGTGATCCTCCAGCCTTCCTCGACTGTTTAGAGGTAAGAAACTCAAGTTTTACCAATTGATTTGGGAAATTGTTCTTGGGATGAATAGTGACCCAATTGTGTTAGGGCCGAAATTAGACTTGGGTTCTTTAGAAAAGTATGCTCAGGAGGTTGTTCTGATGAATATTGAACTTTGAATCATGACTATTGATGAAGTTTGGTTTTGACTCTGAGATATGGATGAGTAGGAAGAATGTTGATTAAATGGAAGGTATTTTGATAGGTATGAGCCTTGGGGCTTTTACTAAAAGTGTTCAGGAGACCGTATAGAAGGTGATTAAGTATTGGATTGATTGTTTTGAATAACTTGGTTATTCTTGAGTTTTAGAGGGGTTAAGCAATTGTATGCTTTGAACTAGCTTATGCAGAGTCTTAGAGGGACTCTAGTGCCTTGGTTAGGCTGAGATAGATCCTACTGAGGGTCTGTGAGTCGCCTATAAGGTGGTTAGTTCTGATAACCTTAAGATAGAGAACAAAACGGTTTAAATGGGAAGGAATGACGTTTCTTTTCATTCTAATGGTTGAGGGAAGTTATTGATTGATTGTTTGTATGCCTTGTGTAGGGCGTGATACAGACATTGCTGGTGGTTGTGACCACGAAACCGGGAGCGCCGGTGTAGCGCTGAGAGCAAGTAAGCTCTTTATTCTTGGAAGTGTTTCCCCTTGATTGTGTTCCACCATACTCCAGAGGGAGTGATGGTTACTGTATGAAGTGATGCATGTATATTGAAATTGTGTATTACTATTTTGATTGAAAACATGTACTTGATATACATGGATTGAGGCTATGTGTTTTGTGGGTTATTGAGATTCTCTGGCCAGTAGAATGGACTAAATATGGACTTCCCTTAGAGCCAA
>CM023960.1:8435596-8472553 GCA_013407115.1 Glycine latifolia
TTGGGGGTGGGGGAAGGACTTCTGTGGGTGGGGGGAGAGCAAGGATTTGGGGAGTGAGGCTGAGGATTTGTTTTTGGTTATGGGAAAAAGGGGGGCTGGGGTAGCGTGTACGGGGAGGTGCGTCTGTGCTGCTGCATTTCAATTTCCAAGGTGATGTAAATATTTTTTAAATGGTTTTTTCTTTTCTTTAAATAATTTGATGTTTAAATTAAGTGATATTTTTTTTAGTGTTGAAGTCTATAAATGGTGGATAAGTATTGTATAAGTATTGTATATACTATATAAGAGTGAATTTTTCTTTCTTTCTTAGGCACATAAAATCTGTTTTCAAAATATTCATAAATTGTTGATAATATTAATATAGAATAAAAGTAAATTGAGTGTAAGTATGAATTATTGGGTAAGAATTAGTATTCTATAATTTTGGATTGATGATCTTTTTTTCTTTAATTCAAACTTATATAGTTTATGTTTATTATATTTGTTACTTGTTTGTTTGAACTTGGACAATGATATATTTTTTTTAACATTTTGGTATCTACTTATCTATGACTCTATGTTATGCAATAATATTAATTTGTGATTTTTTAAATATTTTAAGACATTGTCATGCGAATCAACCGGTTTGATCACTAACCAGGTCATGCGGGTCAATCAGTGACCCATCGGTTTAACCACTAATCGTGTTATGTGAGTCAATCAATGATCTATTGGTTCAACCACTGACACCGAATTAGTCACCAGGTCGATTTTTAAAACACTTGCATGAAAAAACGTGACAGTACCTACAAAAATAAAACACCCTAATTAAGTTTCCAGAGTCACGTCCTCCACTTTGGTTGTTGAGGTTAATTTAATGAAATTGTGCCTCTATTTGATAATAAGGTGATTGAAAGTGCTATCATTTCACTTCTAGCATCTTCATTGATATTCAAACTAGAATTGGTGACATGTACCGTGCACGAATCAATATTATTGTAAAATATTTGAAATATAAAAATATTTATTACATTTATATTAGAAACTATTTATAATAAAACTCTTTTCTATTTATTTTATCATAAATTATAAATTATAACATTTTTAATTACTAATTATCCATTATAGATATATAGTTGATTATATATCTAACAGACTATGATTTTTAAAATATAACAAATAAGAAAAATAAAAATTAATTACGTGTTAAATAAGAAATTGATTTAAATAATCATTTGAAATATTTCGATCAATCTAAAGTTAGAGTTCCAAATTACAAAAAAATGGATTTAAAAAAATATTTTTATGAAATGACATTTTTACTGATATATTTTTAAATTAAAACATAAATTCAAGTGAACGATGCATTCCTTGCACGACATATATGCTGATTTGAGAACAATGTTATAAAATATTAGCATGAATAATATTAACACTAAAAGGATGTTAACATACAAATAAAATAATTTGATGATAGGTTAAATTATGAAAATTATTTTTATATTTTTAACAAAAAATTTAGTGGTCATAATGGCTAGATGATGAAAAAATAAGAAAAATGAAAAATAGAAAATTGAGATGAAAATAAAAAAGAATGACTATGCAAATTTAGTGGATATACTCACGATCACACAATCAATATTAACATGAACATGTATACTTCAAAGAATATTTTTCATTGAGTATGCATAGAGATTACAAATGAAAAGTCACAAATATCCTTGTCGATTGGTTGTGAAGTTTCTATTTGATCATCAGATGATTGATGGTGTTTTCCTATTGAGTTATTAGGAAAATTGTTTCCTTTATGGGGACTAACTTTTGTTGTTTTCACGTGGTGTCTGTACTCCATAAAAACAATGCATCCATTGCTTACATCTTTTGTTACCAAACTAATTTTCTCAAACACAATAAAATAAAATAAAATAATCTATCAATTTGATCAATTGATATATTTATTTATATATTAATGTTATAATTATGCTGAATCAAAATGATACTAACTTGAAGATAAATAGGAAAGCATTCTCTAGAAATTTGTCATGTGAAACTTTTTATTTTTAAAACATTTTACTTTATATAATAGATAGATGCTCTAGTCTAGTAATTGAATTAACTATCACTATGTCTTTGCATCATCTCACACAACGATTATAATAACCTTGTTTATCTTAACCCTCCCAACATCCTAGCTAAGTCCATAACTTGGTCTCCAAATATTCATATCATGTCAAACTAAGATGGTTCTAAAAAGGAGATATAAGATGATTGGATGGATAAGAGAGAAGAGAATAGATGAAAGGTTACATGTTTGATCATCTATACGGAAAAAATAACATTATAATAACTGAGAAGATAATGTTCACTACAGAATTAAATAAAAGGATATATAATTTTCAAAAGCTTTTCTTGTAGTAAAAGAATGTGCATTTCATAAACATTTAAAGCTAAATAACTCAATAAAGAAAAATGGTGGCTTAAATACAATTTTGGTGCCCTTATGTTTCCCAATCCTCAATTTTACCACCTATTTATAAACAGAGACAAATGGTTTTTATATTTTAGAAATTTTGTAATTTTGATCCAATCCTCAATTTTGTCTATATTTATTTCTTTTATACATTTTAATTAATTAAATCATTCCTTGATAGAACTTTAGATGAGTATATTAGGTCTAGAGTTCAATTGGACCAAAATAAAAGAAATAAAAATAGGCAAAATTAATTAAGGATTGGACTAAAATTTTAAATTTTCTAACATAGGTTACTAAATGTCTCTATTTCGAAAACACTCTGCAAAGTATTCCAAGAGTCCATGTAGTCAACACATTGCCACACCATAAACAAAGTGACACTATCAATCTCACATACTTTAACCATAGGATTAATATGAACTATAAGGAAATTTCAAACTATTACGCCCTCAATGTTAGAGCTATACATTGACTCATTCATGACCTCCTTAACTAGGATTCATAAACATGCTTCAAAACACGTATGCATAACATGATGCATGTTTCACATACAATATACACATGGTTTATTTTCAAAGTTCCTTGAAGATTCATATCCCATGAGAATTAGGCTCTCCTTATTAGTGCATAACACACTACTACAAAAAAGGCCTACGACGACACACAATCGACGACAGTTGTTTGATAACCGTCTTTGTATGTCACGCGGTGGCATTTTTGCAATTAAATGGAACTTTAGAAGACAGCTTATCATAAAGATGATGGTTATTAGAAAACCGTCATTGTTGAACCCGGTTTCGAAGACGGTTTTTTTAAATGCCCGTCTTTTTTTATTTGATTTCTGAATAAATAACAAGGTATTCACAGAACCCTTTCCTTTCCAAACACTGAATTCTCATTCTCTGCAAAACCCTAACCTCTCGGGGTTCCAAAATTTCCACAAGGAGGCACCGCAATGGATGAATCGTACGAAGCACAAGACCACAGAGAACTCTGGGCACTCTTGAACTTGTCTCCAGAAGCTTCCGATGAAGAAATTCGCAGAGCGTATCGTCAATGGGCACAAGCCTATCATCCCGATAAATACCAAGCTCCTCACGTATTCTTCTTTCTCTGTCTCTGTGCTAATTCAGTAATTCATTTTCGTTTTCAATTTCTTCATTCGTTTTGTTTTCTTCTATTACCAGATGAAGGATATTGCTACGGAGAACTTTCAGCGAATATGCGAAGCGTATGAGATTCTCTCAGATCCAAACAAAAGGGCTTTGTTGTAGGCGACGAAGGCGGTGAAGAAAAGACGGGAGGGACAAGGGAGAGGATGACGGGAGGAGAGGCATTGCATTGTTAGGTATTTGTTTGTTTCCGTACTAATATGCAGCTTTGGCTTCCTCGTGTATAAAATTTGCGCCTTGTGAGTGAGTTTGGGGTTTCAATTTCAAATAGAATTTAATTTTGAGAAGGGCAGGGAAAGGAAGAATGATAGTTAGAACTCCACTGCCATCTCTTTGAAAGTATAGAGTGGGAAAAAAAAGCGACTTCGTGATGACCATTCACAACTGTAAAGCGACCCAAAGTTATCTATTTCAAGAATATCCGCAAAGGTAAGTGGCTATGTTTGTTGTTCAGACTCAAAAGCTATTTACAGCTATGCGTTATTATTTGAGCTGTGTATTATTTTTGTTGTAGCTTGAACGAATGGAATGCAGAGCTAATAATGGTGAGAGAGAAGCGGAGCTGCTAAAAGAACAACTGAAACATCTTAAGGATCAACTTGATGAGGTTTGGGTGTCTAATTAGCTGCTTGCTGGCTTTTATTGTTCCTTTAAGAATGTAATGTGTGAACAAAGCTATACTCACTCTGCAATATGAAATTTGATTTGGTGTTAAGCCTTTGAAATCATGCTGTATTTTCTGCTTGATGACTGATACAATTGGAAAATAACAGATAAATAAGAAAATAAATAGAAAGAAAATTATATGGAAGGAAAAGTGGATATATGTTTATAAAGGTTGATATAATTATGGTTACAAGGTTGTTTAGTCCTCATTTGGGTGGACATTGTGGTTCCATTGAGTATTGAAATTGTTATCTTTTCTTGTTGGTATGATCCAAGAAATCATCGTAAATTTGTGCTAGTAGAGGTCCTTGTATGCTCTCTCTCTCTCTCTCTCTCTCTATATATATATATATATATATATATATATAGAGTATGTGTAGCTTCAAGAGAAGTAAAAAGAAACTACTATGTCAAATGCTGATCCAAAAAATCACGGTAAATTTCTGTTGGTAAATTATATGCATAATATCATAAAGTGTAATAGATTTTGTGCTTGGCATTTTAATATCCAGATTGGACCTTTTTTTCTTATTTAATTTTAAATTTTAATTGAGTCAGTTTGAGATAATAGTTACTGTCAAGAAAAACTGAAACTATGCTACCACTGTAGGATTTGACATGAACTTGCTTCATGGTTCTTCAATTAACCTTCTCCTAAATTGCGTAATCTGGTCAATGTGATTGTCACTTGTGGTTCTAACCAGCTGTATTAGTGGGAACCATTTTTTATCTTCAAATTCTAATTCTAATTTTAAGTGATTAGGACATTTGGTTAATTTGAGTTGTATTAAACTTGTGGCATTTTTCTTTTTTTTCCCTGTTACTTTCTTTGGTTCACCAAAAGCAAAAGCTTCTGTGCTTATTTTTTACTAAATGGATAAGAAAAATCCAAGGGAGAAGCATTAGAAATTGTAGAGGTTAGAAGTTAGAAGCTTTGATCATATGTTTGGTTCTTGTCTTTGATGAAATATATGTTGTCTTGTGTTATGTGTGAATGTGATTGATTGCTATTTGTGTTTGGCTTGGACCATTCATTCATGCCACTTGAGTAGTTTTTAATTGTTGGGGACTGAGGTGAATGGTGTGAACACTCCTCTTAGAACTATGAGTATTTAATTCATTCAGTATAGGACTTACATTATTTGTGTCAACTTCTGAAATGATTTCCTTAGTGTCCTCTTCAATGTCCCTTGTATTGACAGACCAATTTGTGTCTTGTTGCAGCACCTCATTGCTTATGATTGATACATGTTTTGTTACTGCTGTAAGAAATTACACTGCTTTTCAAAAAACAAAAATGCTCTGCCTTGTGTGTTTGACATGATGTTGACGTCTTGACCTTTTGGGTGTTTTATATTTTGGATTAGCTTCTTCATTACGGGATAGTTTTTTGTTGATGTTTTAAAAATTGGACCTATCATTAAACCTGTGAAGGTGGTACGGTGCAAAGTTAGATTAGGATAACAAGTTCATGTCTTGTCCTAATTTTTAGAGACATTGTTATATTTTTTATTAGCCTCCAGTGTAAATGGACGAGGGGATGATTTTGGTTCAGTTGCAGAACCTGAATTTAAATTCATGATTCATGTTACTTTTTAGTACCTCCTTTCTCTGGTAATGGGTTTTTCCATTTAAATATTCTTCGTTGCTATCCATTTTATTAGGAGGCAGGAATTTCATTGTTTCTTGCTTTATAATAAATATTGAGAAAACTTGGATTGAATATCTATTAGCATAATAAGTGTGACCATAGTGTATAGTGTTTCATTCTTTATTTGATATTTTTGTTTGCCAGAGAATACCTCTATATTTTCTACAAGGTGACAAATTTGGAGAAGCTACAGAGACAATTATATTAGGCCTCTCCTAACCAAGGTTTACAAAGTTCCTTTTCTTATTGTATTATGCCTAGTTTAGTTTTTTCAAAATTGTTTGGGATTTCTTTTGGTGTTGTTTCTAGGGAGTTCCATCTTTGTTCTCTGATCTATCATCTTTGTACAATCATCGTGGAAAGGTCAGTTCAAGCTACTTAAGGACACGCTCTGCTCCTACAACCTCAGCACCGATGAGCTCTGCACCAAGATCCCGCTATACGACGCCCTCATTGTGTGCAGCGGTACCAAGGTCTTGCGGGAACTTTTCTTCTTCTTCTTTGTAAAAAAAAAACCATTTTTTTCGTTTAGATTTCATATGGGTTCTGTTTGATATGCTAAAAAGCCTTTTTTTTCTTTTCTTGAAAGAGCTTTTGGTGTTGATGTTTATGTTTCTCTATGCGTGTGTGGAAGAGAAAGAGAGTGTAAGACTTTCGTGAAGGGTAGTGATTAGTGAAGAAGATGTTGTGCCCGAAACTTCTTCTATGTGTCTAATGAATGTGTCACACAATAATGTTTCAAAGTAGTGCATTCGGGTTGGTCATTATTCTTTTAACTTTGGTCCTGATCCAGTTAGAGTCTTGGCTTAGATGTATAGGTGCAAAATGGGGAACTTCAGATTGTTTGGGATTTGGGGCTCATGTCCATTGAATGTTGTTCATTGTCTCCCCCACCCTGTTTTCTTCTTGATATGATTAGGATAACAATTTGACACCTTAATGAATGCTAACTGTTTCCATCTGTTTTCTTGTAGCCAATGATTTACTCCACAGGAATGAAGGTTTCTAGGTAGAGTAAAGGTATTAGGTTCAGTTAACAATATCCAAAAAAAGAATTTGATTTATTTAAGCATTTTTTGTTTGAGCAGGAGAGGGGTTTGATATCTAGGACTAGTATGGTTGCACCACGTATAGCTGGAATTGTTGCTCTGATAAAGCAGAAACATCCACATTGGATCCTTGCTGCCATTAAATCAGCCTTGATGACAACATCAACAACACTAGACAAAGCAACTGCTCCAGAGGGGTTTGGAGTATTTTCCTAACATATACACTAGTACATAATGGCACTTATTACATCTGTATGCCATGAAGAAAATGCTGAGATCTTGTTGAATAAATTAAATCTTTACCAAGTTAGGTGGATAAATTGCTTTTAGAGTACGCAAAATTGTATATTTGATCAGATATATCTTGTTATAGATTGAGACAAAATCTGGAACATTGGTGTTACGTTGGGTCAATTCCCAGCTTGGAAGAATTTTAGGTTAGGTGAGCAGTGTTTTGTATTTTCTAGCTTTTTGCTAATATAGTGTTGGTACAATAAACTGTAATTTGTAATGGTTTTAGGTTATATGATGTTGTAATTCCAATAGAAAGTGTTAAATGGTTTTATTATTTGAAATAATGGTTTTAACGGTTACGATGATGGTTTTTTCTAAATATCCATTTTTATAGGTGTTTAATTTAAAAAAAATACAAACAAAGACGGTTATTTGGAAAAATCCGTCTTCAAATGTAGACTAACGATGACGGTTTTTCCAAATAACCGTCTTCGTTTGTGTTTAATTTAAAAAAAAATAAATCAAAATAAAATACAAACAAAGACGGTTATTTGGAAAAACCTGTCTTCTTATGTGGACTAACGATGACGGTTTTTCCAAATAACCGTCTTCGTTTGTATTTTATTTGAAAAAAATAAATCAAAATAAAATACAAACAAAGACGGTTATTTGGAAAAATCCGTCTTCGTATGTGGACTAACGATGACGGTTTTTCCAAATAATCGTCTTCGTTTGTATTTTATTTTAAAAAAATATATCAAAATAAAATACAAACAAAGACGGTTATTTGGAAAAACCCGTCTTCGTATGTGAACTAACGATGACGGTTTTTCTAAATAACCGTCTTCGTTTGTATTTTATTTTAAAAAAAAATCAAAATAAATTACCAATGACGACGGTTATTTGGAACCGTCGTCGAAAGTACCCCATTATCAACGACACCCATAACAACGACAGTGCAACAACCGTCGTCATAGGCATTATTTGTAGCAGTGACAACAGTTTGTATTTATTTGAATTAAAAATAACAACAATGAAAATAAAGTTTAAATGTATTCTAGATAATTATAAAAAATTATCTAATTATCCTATATAAAACATATTGCATGTTGTTACTAATTTCAGTTTCATTCACGCGTATATATATGGTCATTAACACCTTGAATAAATTGAATTGAGACCCGACTTTCTCTAAACCTTTATATGGGATCATCAACTTTTGCTTAACAACATTGATCCAACAACCACAAGCATGACTTTCATAACTAATAATGTTGTCATACTCCTTGACAACTCTCGATCAATATTTGTTCTTAATATTCAATGCTCTATCAAGATGACGGGGTCAAACTAACCAGCCTGGAGAGTCCTGATCAATGCTCTCCTTGTAGGCTACAACTTGATGGGATTTGTTGATGCACCAACACGTGCCCAGCCTCTGATCATCAAGATTGTAGCTACTGGATTCGACAGGATCAACTAATCCTACATGCCATCATCACCTTCATGGATTCGATTGTCCTTACTATGCTTGGTAATGTAAAGAATCCCAAGGAAGTGTGAGATATCCTCAAGATGATGTTTGCTAGCAAAATGTGAGTGTGCATCATGCATCTCAAAGAGAATTTGTCTTGCTGTACCAAAGGGACCAAATTTGTCACTGAATTCTTTCAAGGTATCAAATCCATTGCAGATGAACTCACCATTGTCACCACTCTTATGGAGGATGACGATCTTGTCATTCATACTCTCAATTGTATTGGACAAGAATACAAATAACTCATTGTTGTCATTTGCACACGTGAAAACCCTATTGATTTTGACACTACTTCAAATATGCCTTTTTACGACACAGCTTCGACGACGGTTGTGAAATAACCGTCTTCGTAGGCCACGCGGTGGCAATTTTGCAATTATTTGGATGTTTACACTGCCTTTTCGACAAAACGAAGACGGGTTTAGACTAGACTGTCGTTGTTTTACTGCCTTCATAGACGGGTCTTGAGACCGTCGTCGTTTTGGTCCATTTCAAAGACGGATTTTTTAAAAAACCGTCTTTGTTTTATGCTGTCCCAAATTTCGATAAAAACCGTCTTTGTTTTATGCTGTCCCAAATTTCGATTTAGGTTTTAAACCTGTGCCCTCCTCGACATTTTTGCACTCCATCCTCTTCCCCAGCTTACATCCGGCCACACCCTTCTTTCGATTTTGTCTAAACCCCAATAACCTCAACGCTCCTCTTAAGTCCAGAATCGGTGCTCCAAAGCAGAACGGGAACGGCGTCGCACTCCACTGCTCTACACCGATTATTAGGGAAGGAGCGGAGGGCGTAGAGCACCGTCGCGACTTATTTTCTTTCTCTTCCCTTTCTGTCGTGGATGAGTGTCACAAGGGCGTGGATGAAGCCCGGGAAAGCTCTGATGGTGGCCTTGTTGACATGGAGGACAGCGAGGCTGGTGAGGAGGGTGGCAACGAGGGTCCGATAGTCGGAGGGGGCAGTGGAGGAGAGGCGGACCTTGGCGTCTTCGTCGAGGGAGAGGTAGAGAAGGAGACAAGTTTCATTGTTACTGCTAATCAACCTATCACACTACGATGATTAATCTTAATTTTTATGCATGATTTGGTATAGAAAATTTTTACTAATGCAACTTTAAACTTTTTTACTAATCTTTTGTTAATAAACTTTACATTTTTTTTCTTTCAAGTTTGTTTGCAGTGCCTAGTATCTCTGTTTGCTTCTTGCTGTTCTTCATTTCAAAACTTGGGAGCACGTCAATTGGCAGTTTCAGTGCGAATGCTGTGGTAATTTAAATATTTTTTGTGCATGCTCAGAGGAATGTCAGACTTATCTTTACTGATTCATCCAATAACATGCTCTGTAGAATCATTAAGTATCTATTCTATTGTTATCCTCAACTTGTATAAGTTTTAATTCGCCGAATTTACTTGTCCCTTTCTTGCTTTTTTATGTTGCAGAATTATCCATCTTGCACAACTGAAAGAATGAGAATATGTCCTTTGCTTCTTTGGGTATGGTGGACAGGTCATATGGAAGTCTCCGACTCTCTGATTTGAGTTTATGGAGTACGGCTATAAATCTGTAATGATTATATGAGAAGTTTGTGTTAAGTGGGAAGAGTGATCCCAAGTTAGTTCTGTTTACAGCAAATGGTGGTTTTTTTCCTTTAGAGAGAGCCTGTGGGTGGTCTACAAATATGCTTGGTATTAGGCTTAAGATTCTTGTTAGATTCTTGTGTTGAAGTGACACGGCGTGTAC
Source organism: Glycine latifolia (assembly GCA_013407115.1). Classification (NCBI taxonomy): domain Eukaryota; kingdom Viridiplantae; phylum Streptophyta; class Magnoliopsida; order Fabales; family Fabaceae; genus Glycine; species Glycine latifolia. The sequence goes on from CM023960.1 coordinate 8,446,098, forward strand.
TAAGGAGATACTAAGATAGTAGAGGAGCAAGTGCAGGAAATATGGATTCATAATGTTCTTTTGCTTTCAATCGTTTTTATTCTTTTGAGCATTCTACTATATTTATAGGCAATATGATTTATCTAGCAGATTGTGTGAGCACAGAAAGTTACTTATTCTTCTCTAATTATGCAGTACTATACGCATATATTATATATACCACTCAGCCACATTTATCAATATAAATCTGGCCATTGAATTTTAAACTTCACAAGTGAAAGAGAAAATCTCAAACACAATTCTCTCTGTTTATTTTGCTCATATTTTACTCTCTTCTTTATATTATTTCATGAATATCCTCTGCCTAGTCCTTGTACTCTCTTTATATGGTAAGTATTGAAAAAAGTTTAATATTTTTAAGATATTAAATACATTCACTTTTTTTTATCTTTACAAGATATAATATAACATTACTCTTACTTCATGTAAAAATAATTTAACTTCTCATATAATATTGTTTTTGAGTTTATTATTATTTTTAGTTCTTAACTACACAGTATTTTGATATATAAATTGTGTATGGAACATGACTATATATGTAACTAAATGTAGTTCTTAATTGCACAATATTTTTAGTTCTTAACACATCCCCTTCCCTTTGTTTCTCTATTACACACCTCACTTTATCCTAGGCATATATGATAGTCGCCTGATATCCTTGTTCTATTGTATACGCTGCAGATGACCAGAAAAGCAATATTTTGGAAGCTTATTACATTGGGCTACTTTCTCATGGATGACAAGGTATAAACAATTATCAAGTAACTATTCATGTTTTGCGTTTTGGGTTGATCAATATAACTCTTTTAACTTTGAACTTGATCAATTATCAAGTTATATTGGTAGAGTAACAATATTCATGTTTCTCACGGATGACAAGGTATAAAAAATCTTTCACACTTTTAACTTTTAATTTGTTTTTATTTAAATATTTGGGGTTCTTAGTTAGATTTTAACTTTTAATTTTATGTTCATCTTCATGTCTATCCTTTTTTTATATGAGCCTCAACGTGTTGTATATATAGCATGTTGCCTTGTGCAGCTTATTTGGTACTTGAGATTTGAAAACTTGATCTGCCTTTGGGTTTGCTATTTCATTAACAGCACCCCTTTAGGCCATATATTGGTTACCTCAACTGCTTTTCAGTTCATCTTTCCCGAATTATTGTAAAGTTCCCTTTTTTTCCTCTCTTTTCATTCTTTTTCAAAGTGAATTCCTAGGATTTTTTGTTTTCAATTGACTGGAATTTCAATTTGTCTTGCTAGGTCCCTGAGATTTTACTGGAATTTCAATTACTCTTCTTTTGGGATGCTTTTACCTGAGTATGAATTGAACTTTCTTCTTTTGGTGTCAATTATTGTTCTGATTCAGGATGATATAATGTCAATTAGAAAGATGAATTATGTTTTGCTTGTGTCTTGTCAAATATATTAAATTGAAATTTGCTTTGGTAGAATGGTTTGTGATGTGAGTATCTTGGTTCATATGAGGATAATTTTGATTTGGAAGTTAGCAAAAATATGGAAGGACAATTTTATTTGTGTTATTGAGTTACTTCCATTCGTTTTTAAACTCGATTTGTGTTCTAATCTGTCCAAATATTTGTGTTGTTTGGCTAATGCAAATTATCATTTTTGCTTTTCAACGTTTAAGGACCTTACCCATTTGTTTAAGGTGTACACAAAATATAATTCTTAGAGGAATGTTTAGTTTCCCTAAGCTAGTCTTAATTGAGCCTGTGCAAGGCAGTTGCTTGCTGCAACTTTTGAAAATATGACCACTGAATTTTTATGCTTCACAGTTGCTTCAGTAAGGTCAGCTAGGCAAGTAATTGATGCACTGAATGAGGAGGGGCAATATATAGATATCATACTAGCTAAAGTTGACCTTCCAATAAAGAAAGGCATGAAGTTGTTGAAGTACATAACAAGGCATCAAAATTATTAAGCCATCATCAGCTATTTTGATTTGCATCTTGTAGTTCATTTTCATTAGTTTTATTGATTCTTGCAGCTATATTTTGACAAAGTGGCTAAGCTTACCATGAGCGACTCTGATTCAGTTTTCTTTAAAGAAGCATTAGTAAGTTTGGCTACTGATTCAGGACTTCATCCACTAGTTCCTTATTTCACATGCTTTATAGCTGATGAGGTAATAATATTTGTCTTTTTACGATGTTGGTTGATAAAAATGAAAATTTCACCTTATTGTAGCTCATTACAGTTGCATGCTTCTCCATTCTTGTAAGGTTTCTCGTGGTTTGAATAATTTTCCTCTTCTATTTGCCTTGATGTGAGTTATTAGTAGCCTTCTGCAAAGCCCTCACATCCATATTGAACCAAGAAACATACATAAATGTTGGTTGTTTTATCATTTTCTATTTGGAATTTTGTTCTCTCCATTCAATTATAAAAGCATCCTGATATATTTAAGCTGATTTGTCATTTGTTGCTTGTCTATAAAGATGACCCTAACAACACTTGATGTCTATAGTAAGAATGCTTTACAGTTATTCTCAGCTTCAATGGCTTCCAATCTCTCCATAAAAAAAATAGGAACTTTTCAAAAACAATTTAGAGGAAGAAGTGAGATAATTTTTTAAATTTAGCTTGCCAATTATGGAGCATGGGTTTATATGGGGTATGTTGGAGAATATTATTTTGGTGATGATTTTGGAAAGTTTGAATTTTCTTACCAAGTACGACAATAGTTTTATCCCACTAAGTGCAGCACCTTACATGGATCACAAGAGGACACTAAATTCGGTTAAAAATCAAATTCTCATCTATATTATTCTTTTTTGGTTAGTAACCGCCTTTTCTCTTCAGCATTTCAAATTAAGCAATGCATTTTTACTAAAGAATAAATCTTTAGAATAATTAAATTTAGAGACCATTTAGGTATCATGTCTTTTAGTATGTGGACTGAATGATAATGGTAATTTGATGTTTCGTTCTGATTATGTAGTTGGTTATCTTATTGTGGTGTTACTTTGTAGTTGTGTTTATGGATCCGGGGACTGTGCCTCCTAACTGGATACCTGCTGCTGATGAGGAGAGAGGAAAGGTTGATCCATTGAATCAGGTAGAATTAAGTAATTTGCAGTCTGATCCTGCAAATCAACAGTTCAGATACTGTCGGAAGTGCAGTCAGCCTAAGCCACCTCGATGTCATCATTGTTCTGTTTGTGAGTTTGGGCACACCAAAGTTTTCATTTGATATTTCAATTTTTGAAATAAGTGAGGATAAGTTTGACCTTCTCTGGTTTGATACCAGGTGGACGTTGTGTACTGAAGATGGACCACCATTGTGTCTGGGTAGTTAACTGTGTTGGGGCATTAAATTACAAGTATTTCCTCCTTTTCTTGGTATGGAAACCTTAGCTTAAAACTTCTTATGTCAACTGATTGGTGATCACTCATGTGACTTGAATGGTTTTCATAACATCCTCCATGTCCCAATTTTGTTATCATACCTTAGCATGTGTGGAAATGGTTGTTTCTTTAATCATATCTTCATTGGATCCTTAATATTGGATGAGGGTATCTGCAGCCTTAATTTTTTTTCCTTTTTAACAACACTATTGGCTTTCTATGTTGTACCAAAGAACCTTATATTGTTAATAACTTGACGAGTTGATCACTACAGTCTACACTTCACATTATCAGTATAAAAAAAAGGCTGGTTTGAGGCCATTATTTATCCCCTACAAATTCCTTAGGAGTTTCAAGAATGTGTTTCATTTCATTACCATTATCACCTCTTTAACTTAAAATTTTCAACATCATCTTTGTATGAGGTGGTTGTTCCTTATCCTTTTGCCTTTCACATGCTTCATCTTTACAAACATTCAAATTTCTAGTAACTTTGTCATCTTCAGCTTGTTTTGGAGGTGTTCATTTTTCATCCTCCTGCTTTCAACTTCTTCATATTCACATAAAGTCAGATATCTAGCAAGTAGCAACTTAATTGTTATCATCTTGCTTGTTGGAGCCTTCTACTATTTGAAAATCAGTTTTTCTTAGTGTGACTTTTAAACCATTTGATTGGAGCCTCCAAGTTTCTAAACTTGCAATTTAATTGAGAGAGTGTCTAGGTAAACAACTTAATTTAATGCTTGTTGAATAGTTTCTTAGTACTATTTTATATGAGTAAAAAAAACGCATAACATATGTAGTAACTGACTTGTGATATGCTTTCTTGTTACCATAAGTGTATAACATGAAAGCTTGTTAATTTGTTGCTTTATTTGTAGCTGCCATATCAGAATACAATAATTATATGATATTATTATGTTAAATCTTATTGCAGTTCTACACTTTCCTTGAGACCACTCTTGTAACTATATCATTACTGCCAGATTTCAAAACATACTTTATTTGTGTATGAAGAAATTCTTGAACACCTGGCACTCTTGACACAACTTTTCTTACTTTTGGTTAGGTCCTGAAACATGTTTTCTATTTGAGTTGTTGGTTTCATATTTGAATGTTACTAACACTGTTGGATTGGCTACAGTTTTGAATCTGGCCTTTTCCTTAAGTGTCTTGGGATTTCTTGTCTTGCACGTGTCATTGGTAGCTTCTAATACAACCACTATTGAGGTAAAGTTTTGCACTCTTTTCCCTTATGTAAAGTTTTTCTTTCTTTTTTGTACATTTGATTGTGTATTAGCCTAGAATAAATATTTTCCAATTGCATGTTGGCATTTCATGTCAAGAACGTGCCTAGAATAAAAAGGCCTGAGGTATTATTCGTTCAAAGCAAGAAACAATGATCAACAAGTAGTACAATTTTTAACTAGTACCACACTTTTTTTTTCTGGCTCCAAAAATTCGTGGGTCCTCATGTTTTGGTCCAAATTAGGCACACTCATGTGAAGCTACCCCAAGTCCTACACCTGACATGTTTCTAAACATTCTTCATAGTTCTCAAGCTATTTTAGTTAGTGCATGACATACCTTGACCCCCTATATATATGTAATGTATTTTCTTGAGATGGCAATTCCAACCCAAGTGACCTTATCTAGCTCTACCACTTAATAATAATATCTTTAGACTTTGATTCATATATATATCTAGCTTTCTAGCTCCATCATGAAGACTGGTAACAAATTTGTGGGGATAGCTCATGCCAAGCAAAAACTTCAGAGAACACTTTCACAAAGAATCAAAATGGCTTCAGCTGTTGCTGATGTTCCAAAAGGCCACTTGGCAGTGTACGTTGGAGAGAACCATAAGAGGTTTGTGATTCACATATCTTACCTAAGCCACCCTTTATTTAGAGACTTGTTGGATTGGGCTGAAGAAGAATTCAGATTCAATCACCCAATGAGTGGTCTTACTATTCCATGTACTGAAGATTACTTCTTTAATCTGGAAGGTATTCACTTCAAATAACACATGCCTACTTATCTTATGCTGAACTCATTGCATCACTACTTTGTAATGCATACAGATTCTATATCATGCTACAAAACCAACTCATTGCATCGCACACACGCTGCAGAACTAGAATTCCTTGACAAAGTAAGTCCATTGGCAATGAATATAGAATCTAAGGCTGTTCTTTATGAATCTAGAGGCAATGGTTATTTTCATACTTAATTATGTCTGGGGTAGGTTTTATTTTTCCCTTGTTATCATATGATTTTTTACTTTGGTCTAATCAGTCTAGACTATGTTTTTGTATTACACAATTTCTCGCTTGAACTTACTTCAGTACTTGATGTGTCATATTTGTGGCAATTCCATGTAGGAAGACCCTTGCTTACACAAGATCTGATCAAAGAGACAGAGGAGTTTGTGTATAGGCTGCCTAATTAATTTCTTACCTCACGTTATTGTATATTTAGAGATTCTGCAAAATTTTCATTTCTAGTGTTTTACACTAATTATATATTAGGTTGTGATTTTAGACTTGAAATCATGGTTATTTGTATATATGTAAAACCAATAATATAAAATGTTTAGGCTTGTATATATGTAAGTACATGGATTATTCTATAATTAGTATAGTAATGCAGTTTACATTAGTTTTTGATATTTAAAGCTTTGAACACATTAATCTTTAACCTTACAAAATAATTATTTTAATACCTAACTTTACAAAATATCTTTAACCTTATAGAAAGCATTTAAAAAAAATAAACTAAAAAAAATAGATACAAAGATGGTTTTAAGGCAAAACTGTCTTTGTATCTATTTTTTACAAAAATAAAATTAAAAAAAATTAACATACAAAGACGGTTTTAAGGTTAAACCGTCTTTGTATGTGGACATACAAAGACGATTTTGCCTTAAAACTGTCTTTGTATCTATTTTTTACAAAAAAAAATTAAAAAAAATTAAGATACAAAGACGGTTTTTATGGCAAAACCGTCTTTGTATGTTGACATACAATGACGGTTTTGCCTAAAAATCGTCTTTGTATCCCTTCTTAAAAAAACTCAACAAAGACGATTTTTTGAACCGTCGTCGAAAGTGTTGTTTTTCAGTGACACACGCAACAAAGACGGTTCTACAATCGTCGTCGTATGGGGTTTAGAACCGTCGTCATAAGCCTCGCCTATAGTAGTGTGAGGAGTTACATGATTTTCTCACTAACTTCGAAACTCATCTAAAGAGAAAAGACACCAACCAAGACTTTTCTTTAGTGGTCATTGCACATTCTGCATACAAAGGTAATATGCCTTACAAAAATCGTGGCTCCACCTCGTCATCAGAGCACTCAAATTCAACAAATGGCTAAAAGAAAATTGTTTGTCAATATTGTAATAAAACTAGGCACACAACTAGGGATTGTTACAAAATCAACGGCTATCCATATCCACCCAAGAGGAGCAATGGTTCATCTGCTCACTATACCACACCCCCCCCCATTCAATCTCTTAGATTGGATAATGGACTCAGGAGCACGACATCACCAATGATCTTGATAACCTTCACCTTACACAACCATATCATAGCAACGATCACCTCCTTGTTGGTGATGGATCGACTCTCCCTATCACATATTGGTAAAACAACTCTCAAAACACACACATATAGCCTTTCACTACCAAAAGTTTTACATGTACCCATTGTTTCCCAAAATTTATTATTTGTTTCCTCATTGTGTAAAACTAATTCTATTTTTGTTTATTTTTTCTCTAATTATATTTTGGTGAAGGATCTGTAGACAAGGGTTCCAATACTCAGAGGACCGCATAGGGAGGTCCTCTACCATATGCCTTATCCATCCAAATCACCAACAACATACATCATGGCCTCACCATCTCACAAACCATGGCATCACATCTTGGGGCATCCATTTGATCGCATTCTAAGACATCTAACATCCTAGCATGAAATAAGGTTGAGCACCACCACACCTTGCATATCGTGTAGTAGAGCCAATAGTCACAAACTGCCTTTCACTCTATCCAGTGTTGTCACCACCAAACCTCTTGATCTTGTTTATGTTGATGTATAGGGGCCTGCTCCCAATAGGTCTTTTGATGATTTTTAGTATTAACTAGTTTTGGTTGATCATGTTTCAAAATATATTTGGTTGTATCCACTCAAGAATAAATCAAATGTCTTTTCTATTTTCCAAAAATTCAAACCTCTTGTTCAAAAGTATTTTAATTTACCTCTTATAGCATTATATTATGACAATGATGGTGAGTTTCTTAAATTGAAAACATACTTATCCATTCATGGAATGTCTCACTATACAACACCACCCCATACACCAGAACTTAATGGCATTGCCGAGAGATGCCATCGCCATATTGTAGAAACTGGTCGTGTTCTTCTCCATCATGCTAAACTACCACCAAAATTATAGACATTGCATTCCAAACTACCACTTACCTCATCAATAGACTACCCTACCCCAAACCTAAACATTTCATTCCAAATACTTTACAAAACTGAACTCAACCCTAAACACTTACACTCCTTCGGATGTCTATGCTTCCCATGGTTACAACCCTACACAAATGACAAACTACAACCAAGATCCACTCCATGCTTTTTCTTGGTTACTTACCCACCCAATATGCCTACCAATATGTTGATCCAACCACAAATAAAATATACACTTCCCAACATGTATCATTTCATGATACAATTTTCCTATACTAATCATTAATTCCAAACAACCAAAGCCAAACAACTCCATACACCATTTCAAATCAACCCCACAACTCACAGTTCCCATAGTTAACCCAGTAACTTTCACCATGTCATCCCTACAACGATCCCCATCTTGAGCAATCAGGCATGTGGAACCCTTGTCACCATTGTCCTCACCAGGTAATGATTCCCCTCCCTTATCACCTATTCAAGAAAATATTGTTTCCACTAACCCTGTTAATGCAACCATTGTTCCAAATCATACACATTCCATGATAACAAGGTCCTAAAACAACATCTTTAAACCAAAGAAAGCATACACTACCCCCAAACATCACCTTCTAGAAAACATAGAACCATCCAATGTGCGATAGGCCATGCAACATCATCATTGGTGTCAAGCTATATCTGATGAATTTGATGCCCTCATCGAGAATGGAACTTGGTCTCTTGTCTCTCCACCCAAGGGTCATAATATTGTTGCTTGTAAATGGTTTTTTCAAGTCAAAAGGAACCCATATGGTTTAGTAGCCTGCTACAAGGCATGTCTGGTATCTAAAGGCTTCACTCAATGCCCCGAAATTGACTTTAAAGAAACATCTGTGCTAGTTGTTCACCCACAAACAATCAAGATCATCCTCACCATAGCCTTTGGCAATAACTAGTAAATGCATCAACTTGATGTCAACAATGTGCTCCTTCAAGGATCCCTCTATGAAGAAGTATACATGGCCCAACCTCCTGGTCTCAAAGACTCTCAACACCCATATCATGTTTGCAAACTCCATAAAGCAATATATGGTTTAAGATAAGCACCAAGAGCCTGATACAACGCTTTAAAATCGTTCATCATACCATCTGGGTTCACCACGAGCAGAAGTGACCCATCTCTCTTCATATACACCAACAACCATGTGATAGCCTACTTCTTGATCTATGTGGACGATCTTCTACTCAGGTAATGATACAAGATTCATGCTTGCCTTCACAACAAGAATAATAGCATAATAGTATATATAAAAAAAATACCAATAATTAGTATAATACATCATTATCTACAATTTTGAAACTAATAATTTCTTAAGATAAAATAAGATTAAGAAATTCAAATCTTAAGACAAGATACATAATCTATAACTATGTATAGCATCAATAAAATGTATAGGATAACAATTCCATAATCTGAATATAGTAAATTCCAATACAATATGACGACGACGATGATAATAATAATAACTATTGTACCCAATATAATATAATAATAACAATACAAACATTTATGTGCTATAGTCAAGGTTAACCATGAGCGTTGTCTGGAGGTGTGACGACATTGAGCCCATGACTTAAAGGAATCCAATTTTTAAAAAAATTATAGTCTTGTAATAATTTTTTTATATTATTTTTATAAATAAATTTAAGTTTTTAGTTTATTTTATGTCTCTTTTTATTCAAATTAAAATGTGACATGTGATTAAAAAATATCACTCTTTTAGTTAGTTTTCCTAACATGTTACAATCATAAATTCATATTGAATGAACTTTTAACTCTTTATATCAACATATAATTGATCTATGATAATAGACTTAAAATATTTATTTTTTAAACAAGATAAAACACACAAAATTTAAAATTATAAAAGAAATAAAATTAAAATTATTATATTAATAAAGAACAAAATATATATAAGTTTTAATATGAAATGATATTTTGTGAATTATAGATGACAATGATGGAGCCAAAGAATTATCTTTGTGGGACTAAATATAAAAAAATAAATTAAATCATAAATATAATTAGTATTTAAAAAATATAAATAAATTAAGATATAAAAAATGAGAGGAGTTTCATGTGGGTTTATCTAAACTTGATAAAATTTGACAGAATTGTGAATGAGTTTAAAAAATATAATATTGTATCTTTTAAACCAAATATTTCCTATCTTTTGTTGGGATGATGATTGACAGAGACAAACTCATCTTTTATCTTACCTTTTTGTCCTACTTTATTATATATTTATTTTGTGTATGTAATTTTTTTGAGATAAATAATTTGAATAACAAACTATAACATAAGAGTAAATTAAATAAAAAAATGTATTTTTTTTTAAATTTGTTAAAACTAAGTTATTTATTTAGTGAAATAAAATGTACTTTTATGAAATTAGGTGTCTATTTTTAAATACTTAAATATAAGAAAACATTATTTAATATTTTGTCTTAAGCTCGTGAAATCTCATGAATAGCACTATAATAGAATAACACACTAAATATAATATGCATTAATGATGACAACAAATAATACTAATAATCAATATATTACAAACAATATGACCATATAGTCTTAATAAGAGTTTTGTCTCATGCTTATTTTTAATACTCAAAATTTAGGGATGTTACAATTTTTAAAAAAGTTATACTTTAATTTCTACTATGTTTTCTTACATTTTGATTCACATGAGGAGCTTATCCTTATGGAAATATGGGAAGTTATTATTTAATACATATGTAACTTTTTTTCTTACTTATTTTTTATTTAAATGATTTTAAATTTTAAAAATGATTCCTAAGAAAATAAAAATGAAACAAACATATTTTTAAATATATCCAAAAATAGTATTTTTAGTTATAATATTCTTAAAAATGTAATTCCTTGATATAATATGATACCTTAAAAAAATACCTAAATTATTTTGTAAAATTAAAAATATTTTTTGTACATTAACTTATTAATAAGTAATTAAATAAAAAATTTAACTTGAGATTCAATTATAAGCAACAACAAAAAAATTGATAGAGTCAAATATAAATAAATTTTAACTTATTTTATCTGATATCCACTAGTACAAAATAACCTTTCAAAGACGCACAATCAAAGTCGGTTGTAACAAAACCGTTTTAGAAATTAAACCGGTGGCAATTTTGTAAATAATTACAACATTTCAAAAACGGTTATAACAAAACCGTCTTTAAAATATATTTTCAAATACGGGTTTTTATGTTAACCGTCCTTGAAATTAGGGAACGCGTCTTCCTTTTTTTATTTTTGAACTTTTCATTCTCTCTTATCCTTTCTTTTACAACTTTTCATTCTCTCTTGCGGCCGTTCATCTCCTTTGGTCCTCACATTCCTAAATCCCAAACCCCTTGTCGAACCCTCCCTCATCTTCATCGCGATCGTTGCGGCAGGGGCAGTGGGAGGCGCCGCCTGGGAGAAGAAAGAGTGGAGCGCGTCCTCCTTGTGGTGTTCGGAGAAAGTGGTGAGTCTGAAGTCGGAGACTTTTGAGGATATCGTGTTGGTCCAGGAGGAGGCTTTCCGGCTTGAGATAGCGGTGGTAGACGCCGTGGTTGTGGCAGAAGTTGATGGCGGAGATTAATTTCTGGAAGTAGAGTCTTGCCACGTCCTCCCTTAAGTGGCCTTTAGAGACTTTGTTCAAGATCTCTCGACCGCACACAGTTCCATGGTGATATAGATCTTAGACTTGCTGGCCATGACTTTGTGGTTTTTGCAAACGTTCCGCTCGATTGCTTCGCAGACCCTGTAACTTCCTCTTCTCTCTCACACTCTGTTTCTCTCTCATAGGGTTTCAATTTTTTTTTCTCTTCGCCCTTACAAAAGAACCACTTATTCTTCTGTTCATCTCTTTCACTCTCGCTTTTAATTTTTTGCCCTAAAACCCTCGTTGCCGTCGTGGTGGCCTCCGAAGGTAAGTTTGTTTGTTGTGTGATGTTTTCAATTCCACATTAGAGCATTGGGTATGCCACCTTAGCACCTCTTGATCCTCAATATGTAAACCAAGCTATGGAGGTTGACTGATTTATGTTTAACATTTTTAGGGATAAACAGCAACGAGACCATAAAGGTTTATAGAAGTGGTGGAGCAGATCCTGATGGAGAGATTGTAGCAGCAAGGTGAGTTTTTTCGTTTTTTATTAATTAATTCATAAGAGAATCTGTTCAATTAAAGGTATGGTAATATGAAATAATAATTAATTGTATTCATTCTGTTCTATAAAGAAACAAATTGCCCTTTTTATATGAAAGAAAGGATTCTATTTAAATTGCTGACCTGTAAGTTAATGGTCTCATTCATCATATAACCAGTTTTATATGTATTGTAATTATTCTTACGACTTGTAAAATTCTGTAGAGAGTTTAGTAACAACAAACTTGGTGGCACCATACCATACCAACTTCATCCTAATCTGCAGTACTTATATGTTTCTATATCTTTTATCACTTTTTTGTTGATTTTTGTTCTGATATTATAATTTATTAATTTCTAACATTCATGTTTCTTTGGATGCAGAAATCTTGCTAATAATAATTTCAATGGGGTAATCCCCTATTCCCTTTCTGAAAAGGCTTCGCTTATAGTCCTGTGTGTAATCATGTTCTTGACTTGTTGTAAACTTCTTATTTTATAAACCTCATTCACAAGCAACTGAAATCATTTTTTTAATTTAATCCTTGTTGTGTAGGAATCTTGGTCACAATCAGCTCCAGCAGGCACTTAATGTTGATTTCCAAAAGCTTGCTTCCCTGTCTATAGTGATCTGGTATAGGAGGTGGTGGAATTGCTGGAATAGTGATCTCCATCTTGGTTGTTGGGGCAATAGTAATTATTGCTGCATGTTTTGCTAGTTCTCATCATTTTTTTTCCTTTTCACACTTTCCTGTGACTTGTAGAGGGTTTCTTGGTTGAATTTTAAGTTCCTCAGCATTCAAACAGAGAAACCTTCACTGTTTGAACTTTGAACCTCATTTGCCAGTGGATGTTTCTGACATAATTTTCAGCAGTATTTCTCATATTAAAAAAAAGGGACTTATTGCTTGGTTTACCATGTTTGTTAGCCTCCAAATAGAAGGGGCTGTTGTTTTTGGACTTTGTTTTTATGGTGGAAAGCAAACAAACATGACTTGATGGCAGTAGTTTGTTCAGGGTTACCATGAAAGTTTTTAGCTTTCGTTCATTTTACTAAGAATTTTTTGTTGTGGTTTGCAGGAGGTCACATCAACCCAGCAGTGACATTTGGTCTATTTTTGGCTCGGAAGGTGTCTTTGATCCGAGCCATCATGTACATGGTGGCTCAGTGCTTGGGTGCTATCTGTGGAGTTGGTTTGGTTAAGGCTTTCCAAAAGTCTTCAACAAGTATGGTGGTGGGGCTAATTTCCTCGTTGATGGGTACAACACAGGTACTGGATTGGGTGCTGAGTTCATTGGCACCTTTGTTTTGGTCTTCACTGCCTTCTCTGCCACTGACCCTAAGAGGAATGCTAGAGATTCCCATGTACCGATAAGTTCTCAATCATTTTTCTTATTCTTAGTTTCTGTTTCTGATTCTGTTGCCTTGCTTTAGTTGGTTGTATGAATAATAAGAATGTGATGAACTGTAGAACATGATGTTTTTGCATGAGTCCTGCTTGAAGGGAATAATATATGAAATGTTCTAAATTAACATGTTTGATCTGTTTTAATTTTTAGTCTTTGTTGTTTCTATAATATTATAAATGGTTTTTAAGACAGTAAATTTGAATTGCGTCTTGGTAAAGGAAAAGAAAATGTTGAGCTTCAATAATAGACCTATATATTAGTCAGTGCTTCAACTTTCAATATTCGGCACTTTTTTTTCTCTCTAGTTTTCTTGTTTTGCTTGTTGTAGTCAACATCTTTGATTGTTAGTTTTCCAAACTTGAAAGTGGCATAATTAATTTTGCAGTGGATGCATCTTTGATTTGTCTAGGCATCCTAGGGTAGTGAAACTATCTCTTTCCTTCACCAGAATTTCAAAATGAAATGATGGTGTTAATTAAGTGTAACAGTAGCGTGCATATGTGGAACTTGGGTCCCCTTTTGCCTTGTGCATAAGGTTGTGGTGGTGGTTAAATTTCATGTCCTACACATGAATATATGGTTACATAATTTCTTCCCAGTTTTGAGAAAAGTGGATTCTTCTTTGTGCTTTGAAAAGCAAACCGTATCCATGTTATCTAATAGTAAAGGACTTTTGGAGTGTTTGGAGTTTAAGAATAAAGTGTTCATAATTGTGTTTCTGATGCTTGTGTCATTTTCCCAAAGCTGGGAATTCTAGTGGGAATTTCCAACACTGCAAAATTTCATTCATTTATTAATTAGGAAAATTTCAACACTGCAAAAAGCCAATTATGTTGCAAACAGGCTCAATGCATTTGAATTAGTTGTTTACTATTTGGGCCACTATATATTGATGTATTTTTAAATATTAAACTTTTTTTTTAAAAAAGATATTCTAAGACGGTTTTTTATAAAAACCGTCTTAGAATCGTTAATTTTTTTTATTTAAAAAATCTTTTCTAAGACGGTTCTAAGGAAAACCGTCTTAGAATGTCACATTCAAAGACGGTTATAAACTAATAACCGTCTTTGAATGCCTCATTCTAAGACGGTTTTTTGCTCATAACCGTCTTTGAATGTGACATTCTAAGACGGTTTTACTAAGAACCGTCTTAGAAAGTGAGGCTTCAAAAACGGTTTCACAACCGTCTTTGAAAGTGTAACATTCAAGGACGCTCGATACAAAGACGGTCGTACAACCGTCTTTGTATGGGTTGTAGAACCGTCTTTGAAAGGCTATTTTGTAGTAGTGATCATCAAAAAAATACTGTTTAATTAATAGACATTATATTTCTAATTACTTTTTATATTAATTTCTAATGAATTAAAAGACACTTTATGAAAAAAACTTTTTTCTTTTCTTACATGTGTTTAGTATGATTCAACAATGTTAACTAATTCTCTAGTAAAATTAGTTAATTTTTTATATGAATTCTTCACCATTCACACAGTTGAGTAGTGAAGACTCAAACTCAAAATTTCACATCCTACTAATTAATTCAAATACTTAACAAGTAAAATATGTTAATTTTGTTTATACGTGAGTTTTGATAATATTAACTTTATAAGTGGGGTTGTAAGGTTTGGTTGACACATGCTTACCGATGTGCGTTGATCAACTCCGCGACAGTGCAGCGCCACCGCTGTGGTGGAACCCAACGATGGCGTGGAACAACCAGCTCCGACAGCTATCAAAGCAACGTCAATACAGAGAAGCCCTAACCATATATCGCCACATGCTACGTTCCTCCTTCTTCACCAACACCTTCACCTTCCCCTTCCTCCTCGAGTCTTGTGCCTTTCTCTCTCTCCCTCTAACCGCATCATAACTCCACGCTCACGTCATTCAAACCGGTTCACAACCCAACCCATATACCCGCTCTTCCCTCATCAACACCTACACGAAATGCTCCCTCCTCCACGACTCACGCAAGGTGTTCGACGAAATGCCAAACCCCGCCATCTGCTACAGCGCCATGATCTTAGGCTATTCCTTCAACTCTAAACCCCTTGATGCCGTTTCCTTATTCCATCAAATGCGAAGAGAGGGAGACGACGACTTGGACGTTGATGTTAATGTTAATGTCGTTACACTGTTGAGTTTGGTTTTTGGGGTGTTTTGTCACTGCCCATTTGACTAATGGTGCATGTCTTCACGGTTGCTTTGTTAGGTTTGGGTTTGTGACTGATTTGGCTGTGGCGAATAATTTGGTTACCATGTATGTTTAGTGTGGGGAGGTTGAACTATCGCGCCAAGTGTTTGATGAAATGTTTGTGAGGGATTTGATTACATGGAACGCTATGATTTCTGGGTATGCACAAAATGGACATGCTAGGTATGTTTTGGAGGTTTATAGTGAGATGAAGTTGAGTGGGGCGAGTGCTGATGTTGTTACCCTTCCTAGGGTTCTATTGGCTTGTGCGAACCTGGTGCACAAGGGATTGGTCATGAGGTGGAGCATGAGATTCAGCGACGAGGTTTTGGTTTCAATACATCACTTAAAAGGAAAAATACATTAATTAATAATACTTTTAAAAATACAAAACAAAAACTAAAAATAAAACAAAAAAAAACTCATACGGATTGGCAATCCGTATGAGTGTTTGTTGCTAGAGTATCACAGATGTAATCTGTTTTTTGAGGAATACGCTTGTGAATATGTATGCTAGGTGTGGGAATTTGACTTGGGCATGTGAGGTTTTTGATTACTCGAGGGAGAAGAGTGTGGTTTCATGGATGACGATCATTGGTGGGTATGGCATCCATGGCCATGGGGAGGTTGCGTTGGAGCTTTTTGATGAGATGGTTGAGTTGGATGTTAAGCTAGATAAGATGGTTTTCGTGAGTGTTCTTTTGGTGTGCAGCCATGCTGGGTTGACTAATAGGGGCTTGGAGTACTTTGAGGACATGGAGAGTAAGTATGGTTTACAGCCTGGTCCAGAGCATTATTCTTGTGTGGTGGATCTTTTAGGCCAAGCGGGAAGAAGCTGTGAATCTTATAAAGTCAATGAAGGTGAAACCTGATGGTGCTGTTTGGGGTGCCCTTTTGGGTGCTTGCAAGATTCATAAGAATGTGGAGATAACAGAGTCAGCCTTTCGGCATGTTGTTGAGCTTGAACCCACAAATATAGGTTACTATGTTTAGCTATCTAATATATACTCAGATGCTAACAACTTAGAGAGGGGTTTAAGAGTTAGAGTGATGAGGGAACGAAAGCTTAGGAAGGATCCTGGATGCAGCTATGTGGAATATAATGCACCTTTTTTACTCGGGGGATTTGAGCCATCCCCAAAGTAAGCAAATATATAAAATGCAAGATGATTTGGAACATCTTGTGAAGGAGGTTCATCCACCAAATGAGTGTTGGATATAGGGGGAGCTGGAAGAAGATCAAGGCAAAGCATGAAGATGCTGCTCCAAAGTTTTAGCTTCTCTCATGCCAATCAATTTGAAGGCATTTGTAAATGTGTCTAAATGAATCAAGAAGCATGCCTTGTGATCCTTGCATTGCATAAAGCATAAACATTCTCATGCATACATGTTTTAACAAAAGAACTTAAGGTTTTATGTTTGCATTTGGAAAAGAAACATTCCATGGCTTTGTTTTCAAAATAATTTTACACTTCTTTAATTGATTACACAAAGATATAATCGATTGCCTGCTTCAGTTTAATTCTGGAAAAGCCATGAAGAACACTTTAATCGATTACCAGCTGATCGTAATCGATTACATAGTTGTATTTCCAAAACATGCATAACTGTGTTAATCGATTACCACAATCTTTAATCGATTACCTAGGCTTAATCTGAAAAATGTACATGACTGTTTTAATCGATTACCACAATCTGTAATCTATTACTAAGGCTTTTTACATATCTATGATGGACTGCTTAATCAATTACTTCACGTAATAATCAATTACTTTGTTCATGATATTTTCCAGATTGCCTCAAGAACATTTTCATCAATTACTTGGATAAATAATCGATTACATATCATAAAATAATCGCTTACACATATGATTTAATGATTACTGTCAGTTAAAACTTTTTTCTATTTAAAGTTGCTTGGGTCTGTGATTCAAAAACACATTATACTTTTCATTCTATGAGAGAATACGAAATCCCAACACAAGCTAAGCTTTTACAAGTCCAAGAAACAGTTTTCTGAGTATTAGATATCTTGCTTGAAATGAAAAGTTCACTTGCTTCATAAGATGAAGATGAGTTAAAGACAAGATTTGAAAAAGAAGTTCAAGAGATTCTATTTTGTGTTTTAATCATTCATGCAACCTGAAAGTAATTGGTAATATTCATGCATTCATTCATCCATTGAGGATCACAGGTTGTGTCTCTCTTGAATCTTTCTTGTAGATTATTTTTGTATTTGAAAAATACTTTTGTTAGGCTAAGTTCAAATAGATTCTTTAAAGCTATCTAGAGTAGTGTTCTTTAGGGGAAAGATCTGAGTAGGGTTCTCAGAGTCTTTGTGATTAGATTTCTAATAGGGTGTTAGAATTCTGATTCTTTGTCTAGGGTTGATAAAGAAGATCACTTGTAATTGTTTGTAAATAATACATTTGATTTAGTGGAACTCTAATATAGTTTGATTAGAAGAACTGGATGTAGCTTCTCTTGAGAAGTAAACCAGTATATGTGCTTGTGTTACGTTCTATTGTTTTATCTTTTCTTGCTATCTTGATCTCTTGACAATTGTGATTTCTTCATTACTCAACAAGTGCAAGTTTTGGTTATTGGAATCTTGGACTGAGTGGTTTAATTGAATCAAAGTCTAATTGGTTTTGAAAAGTGATTAAGGTCCTTAAACTCTGGTTTGATAAAGTTTTTAAAAGGTCAAGATTATACCAATTCACCACCCATCTTGGTATTTGAGTGTATTCATATTGTTTTCAATGAGAAATATCGATGATAGAGTGAAGAGCTCTTAATTGGTACAGGGATGCATAGTGAAAATTGACAATTGCATTTGCTTTCTTGAACACCAAGAGTGGAACAAAGATTACTGTCATAAAAAACTTGAGAGTATGTGTGATTGCCATTTGTTTATTAAGTTGGTTAGCAAGATTGTCAATCACCAATTTATTGTTGCTTTCACAATTTCAGAGATGGAATCTGCTCTTGCAAGGACTACTGGTGAAACCAATGCAACACTATTTCTTAAACTTTGGCTTTCGATAGAGCACAATGATGTCTGACCTCACCTTGGTGATTGTTGCTGTTGCTGAGTGAGGAGGACTTAGGACAATCCATCCATGTTGAGAAATTCTATAAATATGCATGACAGTCATTTAGGAAAAAGAAAGAAAAACCTGTAAATCGTCTCAACTTGGAAAAGAAAGATCGCCACTATGGCACAAGATGTCCAATGGTTTTTTACTTTAGACTATATACCTATCTCCATGAGAGGCATCCTATTTGGGTAGGGAATATCTATAGGATGGTGAGGCTATCTCTTCCAATGGGATTTCTTTTTCGTATACAAGACTCAACTGGAGACCCTTCTTAGAAAGTCAAGCATGTACTACTTAACTCAATCACCAATTGGTCGAGTGCAATTTTTAGTACAAAGTTAAGGCATCCTTCATTTGCTGACGTTGAAAAGATGAAGGAAAAGATCAGCTAAAAAAACTCGTTTAAAAAAACATAACCACATTAACTGGTTATATAATAGCCGATTATATAAAACTGGTTACAAAAATAATTATTTTATTTTTTTAAGTTACAATTCAGTTATTTATTTTTATTAAAGGAACGGCTATTTATGGTCAAACTTGGTTTCATGACCGGTTATTTCAAGTTGACTTATTTCTCAGATTCCTTTGGTTTTTGAATCCCTAATTGCAGAAGTCACCTTCTAACTTCTCGTCGTTCTTGAATCGAATCCCTAATTGCAATTTTCAAGTCGTGTTCTCAATTGTTCCTATCACTTTTTTACAAATTGTGTTCTCGTTTTTGTTCAAATCCGTAATTGCAAGCTGTGTTCTTAATTCCTTTTGGACGAAAGCTCGCAATTCCTCAACGTCAGGCCATTAGTGACTTAAGGTATCTTCCATCCTTTGGTTTGTATTGTTTGTCTGTTTCGAATCCCTAATCCCTAATCGCAAATTAGCAATGTTGTCATAACATATACATATGCAGTTCACATGTTTTTTTTTTCTGGGTGTGATGTGGTTCACTGTTGATTCAGACACCTGTGGTGGAGGAACTTGCTTTGCAGTGTAATGGTGTTTGATGCAACAATGTACACTTGTTCTAGGAATGCATGCTTGGAGGAGTGGAAAGAGAAGGGATTTCGGTATTAGTTTCTTTTTTACCGAGATATTAATTTATCCTTTTTGAGCAATTCCAGTTCTGTTGTAGAGATGGGTCATTGATCTTTTTGAAGCAATCTTGGTTGAGACTAAGAGAGTGAGAGTGTAATGAAACTGTTTTATACAATGCCTAAGAGGAAAAAAAACATTTATCTTTTTTTTTCTTTCTGTTTTTTTGTTTATGTAACTTTGATTTCTTATTGTGGTGTAGGATTTCCATTTCCATTGATATAGTCACTCCCTATCATAGTTTATTCATTGACCAAGAAAGGCTAGCTTAAGGTATATATCTAAGTTTATCATTTTTGAATTTATGTTCTATTTACTGTTCAATTAGAGATTCAAAGTATTTGCATGATTGACGTGGTTGGCGGTGTCTTAGATAGAGGAGTAGCTATGGATTTCTACTTTCATGTATATATAGATAAATCAATACATAGATAGATTGCTTTATGCATTTCTACTCCAATCGCGAAAACAAGGCCACCATTGACTCCAAACACCATTTTTCAGCCTACCGATGTCTGTTTGCGGCGCAATTTTTTCCGTTCACCTCATCGGCCTTCCCTCTTCTGGTTTGAGGTGACTTATGAACTCTTCTAATAATACGAGTGAGGAGCTTTGTGCCTCTCCTAATTCTAATGGTGTTTTCATCTCTAAGGCTGAGTATGAGCAATTTCAAAAGGTGATGCCTCAATTTGCTGTAGCAACTAGTCATGTTGCTCAACAAGGTATGACATTCCATGTTAATCGTAGTAATCGTTGGATTCTCGATTCAGGGGCTTCTGATCATATGGCACGTAATGCAACCTTGTTTTGTTCTTATATCCCTTACTATCAACTGTCACGAATAAGAACAGTCGATGATAGCTTCTCTATTATTGCTGAAAAGGGATCTATTAAACTTTCTGAACACATTACTTTGAACTCAATCCTTCATGTTCCCTCTCTTACTTGTAACATCTCTATTAGCAAACTTACATCTGAGTTAAATTATGTTGCGAAGCTCTCAGTCCATGCTTGTGTTTTTCAGGAACAGGACTCGGGGTTGAAAATTGGCAGTGCTAGAGAGGAATAAAGGCTTTACTATTTTGAAAAGGATCCTAATGAAACAAAAAATTTTCGCACCACTCATTATCTTTGGCTGATGATTGTAATGATGTTTTGTTGTGGCATCGTCGGTTAGGACACCCAAATTTCTTTTATCTTCAGAAGTTGTTCCCAAACTTATTTATCAATAAAATACTCAGTTCTTTTTCTTGTGATATTTGTCAGTTTGCAAAGCATTCTCGTGTTTCTTATCCTCTTAGAGTTCATCATGATTCTTCTCCATTTACCTTGATTCATAGTGATATATGGGGCCCAGCCCGTGAAAAAAATATCTTCGGTGTTTGTTGGTTTATTACTTTTATTGATGATCATTCTAGGGTATGTTAGGTATATCTTTTAAAGGATAAGTCTGATGCTGCATCCACCTTTAAAAACTTTCTTGCTATGATTCAAACTCAGTTCTGGACCTCTATCCAAATTCTTCGAACTGACAATGGTACTGAATATTTTAATTCTGTTCTTGGAAACTATCTCACCCAACATGATATTCTCAATCAAAGTTCTTGTCCTAACATCCCTCAACAAAATGGGGTGGCTGAAAGAAAAAATAGACATATTCTTGAAGTTGCTCGAGCTCTTTTGTTTACCATGCATGTCCCTAAATATCTATGGGGAGGAAGCTGTCTTGCATGCATCATATCTCATCAATCGGATGCCTTCTTGTGTCCTAAATTTTCATTCCCCTTTATCTTGTCTTATCGACACCTTTTCTTTTTTTCGGGCTCATTCTTTCCTTCCTCTCAAGTTGTTTGGCTGTGTCTTTTGTACATGTTCCTTCCCATCAAAGGTCCAAACTTGATCTTAAGTCTATTCGATGTGTCTTCATATGATATCCTTCTAACCAAAAGGGTTACAAATGTTACTCACCTTCTCTCCGTAAGGTCTTTGTTTCTATGGATGTCACATTTTATGAGACACAATCATTTTTTCCCTCAACTTCTCTTCAGGGGGAGTCTATTGGGGTAGATGAAGATTAGTCTTGGAAACCAAATGAGTCTGTTGTTTTACCTATGCCTTTTGAGACAAAGGGAGTTATTGTGCAGGAGATAGGGCAAGCTACTGTGCCAGAGACTGGAGATGCTCCTGGTAAATGGGGAAAAATTTACAGCAGACGAAAAATACCTTAGGAGCCTCTAGACTGTCAGGATTCTAACTCGAGTCCTAGTTCCAACAACCCAATACCTAAATGCACTAATGCAGCCAACCTAAATGTGCCTATTGCTCTTCGAAAATGTACTAGATCTTGTACTGCTCACCCTATTTCTCATCATGTCTCATATGAAAAGTTATCCCCAGCTTTTCATGCTTTCAACACTATTTTAGACAGTACAAAAATACCAAAAAACATCCAAGAAGCACTTGATGACCCAAAATGGAGGAATGCAGTCTTTGAAGAAATGGATGCACTTAAAAAAATGGAACTTGGGAATCTGTAGCATTACCCAAAGGAAATAAAACAATAGGTTGCAAGTGGGTGTTCACAATAAAATTTAATGCAGATAATACATCAACAAGTATAAGGCGAGATTGGTTGCTTAGGGATTCACTCAAACTCATGAGATAAACTATCAAGAGACATTTGCCCAAGTTGCCAAACTTAACACTATCCGAGTTTTGCTATCATTTGCTGCCAACCTTGATTGGCCCTTGCAACAATTAGATGTAAAGAATGTCTTCTTAAATGGTGATTTACATGAAGAAGTTTATATGGATCCACCACCTGGTTTTGAAAACAGAGACGGTTCAGTATGCAAGTTGAAGAAGTCTCTCTATGGGCTTAAACAATCCCCTAGAGAGTGGTTTGAAAAGTTTACTCAAGCTGTGAAGGGAAGAAGATTCCTCCAAGCTCAGATTGATCACACTCTATTTTATAAACACTCTGACGGTGACTATTCTCATTATTTATGTTGATGATATAATTGTCACAGGAAATGATTGTGAAGAGATAAGCTCTTTGAAGCAGTGTTTAGCTGACCAGTTTGAACTGAAGGATCCTGGAGTTCTCAGATATGTCCTTGGCATGGAGGTTGCTCGTAGTAAGGCAGGAATTTCTTTAATTCAGAAGAAATATATTTTAGACCTGTTGCAAGAAACAGGAATGTTTGGGTGCAAGCCAGCAGAGACTCCAGTTGATCCTAATATTAAATTGGGAATTAAGATGGGAAAGAAGTTGACAAAGAGCAATACCAGAGGTTGGTAGGGAATTTGATCTACTTATCTCACACTCGGCTTGATATTGCATTTGCGGTTAGCATGGTTAGTCAATTCATGCATTCTCCTAAGGAAAAATACCTTAGTGCAGTTTATTGAATCCTCAAGTACCTCAAACACACTCCTGGTCGAGGAATGTTCTTTCAAAGGGGACACAAGAGGATGATTGAAATCTATATAGATGCAAATTGGGCTGGCTCGGCAATGAACCGAAGATCCACTTCAGGATATTGTACCTATGTCTGGGAAAATCTTGTGACCTGGAACAGTTGTTGCCAGAAGCAGTACAGAAGTAGAATTTCGGGCTCTAGCCCATGGTATTTGTGAAGGAATTTGGTTAAGACTTCCTGAGGAATTGAAGATCTTTTATTCCCTACTTGTCAGATTGTATTGTGATACTAAGGCTGCTGTTAGTATTGCTCAAAATCCAGTTCAACATGACAAAACTAAACATGTGGAGGTTAATCGTCATTTTATCAAAGAAAAATTGAAGGATGGTAGTGTAAGTTTGTCATATATACGTACCAAAGAGGAGACGACAGATATTCTTACCAAAGGATTACACAAGCCCACCTTTGAGGATTTGATTAGCAAGTTGAGAACGATTAATATATATCTCCCAACTTGAGGGGGAGTGTGGAATATTCTAGAGTATTTGAGGTAGTTGTATTTTGTGGAATATTCTAGAGTATTTGAGTTAATTGTATTGTGTGGAATATTCTAAAGTATTTGAGTTTGTAATCTATATATATAATGAACCCTTTGGGTTTCAATCTGTATGAATGAATAAGAAGATTCATATTACGATAATACCACTACTTCCTAAGATGCATTAATCCTGGCTATACCATTTCTCCTAAAATATTCTTGTTTCCATGGGAGAGAATAGAACAATTTATATGTAATTATCATGATCTCATGCATAATAATGAATACATGTAGAACATGCACATATTTACTGTTTAGAATGTCTAAACTTTGTATTTATGTTTATTCTCTTTCTCCTTTGCCTATTCTTTTTACTCTAATTATTTTATATTCCTAATAAATCCCCCCTCCCCTATAAGGGGGGCTATTTGCCCTGGCCAATCCATGTTTTTAGATGTTAAATTGGTTGTTTTGTGTTAGGCTCTCTGTATTGTACGTGTTTGACTTGTATTCTGTCAGACTGAGCTGACAGTAGTTAGTTAAAGACAGTTAATTAGGGGTTCACTCTATTGTAACAAATTCAGAAGTCATACAATTCTAAATATAGTTTGATTTCAGATCTAGAATAGTCTCTTTCTCTCAAATCTTGTAAACTTTCTCTTTTGGGTCTTAAAATCTAACATGGTATCAAGAGCTGAATTTTGGTGCACATCCATGGTTTCGCCTTCAAATTCATCCCAGAACTAAGATATCCTAAATCTGGGAAAAACATGGCTTGTGTGATCTGATTTATTAGCATTATTCTTGTTGCTTTTGCAGTGTGAATATCTGAGAAAATTTTACTACCTCTGTCCTTAAATATAAGACTCTTTTTTTAGATTTGTTTGTCCCTTTTTATAGGACTCTTTTCATGCTGTTTTTTGTATTAATTATTTTTTTACGAAAACACCCTTAATTACTCTGTTAAAACTGGTATCCATGGAATCCAGAAAGAAGGATAAAATAGTATATTAATCCAAAACAGAGCTGATTCCGGTGGGAAATTCAACTCTGTAAAGAGAATAAACCAAACAATGAGCAATACACAGAAACTCTAAGAACTGTCCTGGGCATGGAGGAGCCCTTCAACCTCTCAATTCACTACTTAATTGGTCTGTTGCTGGCCCAATTCCCTCTCTTCTTCATCTAGTGTAAACATTGGTAAATCTTGGGTGTCTAACACTACATTAAATTCTATGAATTAAAAAAATAAATGCATTCTCTCTCTTATAAGGATTGGAGAAGACTAGCACACATTAACTAATTAGGTAGAAAGTAATTAAGTGGAAAGAGAAAGATGATGAGTCTCAATAATTTTAAGGGTAATTTTGGATGGCATGAGATAGGGTGAAATTTTGGATTGCACAACACTCATACATTCACAGGAGACTTTATGCTCCACAAACTTAAAAGAAAGCTCCATGGCAACAACCATCTACCCAAATGCTTTTTGACATTCTTCCTGCTCAAATTTGGCTTGTGAAGGGAAAGAAACATTTGTAGTTGAGGAGGAAGTTAATTTCAGCTTCTTGTTCACTTCACTGCTTGGATTAATCTTGCATTTCTTCACATGATTAATCATAGACCTTGTTCCATGTCTGCACTTGAGTGGGCGATGACAGTGGTTGCCAAGTCAAGTACCACCAAATCTGAGTTGAATAAGTACTTGGACAAAGAGAGAGAGAATGGTTAGAACCCTGACTTTGATATCTTAAACTGCTGGAAGGTGAATTCAATTTGATTGCCAATCCATGGGAACATTGTGAGAGACTGTGTCATCTGAATCTACCTTTAGTGTCGGAGGATAGGTGCTTGATCAGTATCGCAGTTGCCTATCACATAAATTCGTGGAAGCGTGCATAAAAGATTGACTCAAAGGATCACCTACACCATTGCCATCAAAAGAGGATATGGAAGAGATTGAAAAAATTGAGCAAGGTGAGATAAAAAGATATATTTTATAGAATGTTATTACTTATTTGATTATGACTTGATAAAAAATATTCATAGGATGCCTTTTTTTTTCGGTAAGTGGTCTTCTCACAAGATGGTGGTGTTAGCTCAATCTATGTTATTCTTAATGGGGATTGAAGTAAGCTTACTTTCTTTGATGAGTATCTTGTAGTTAACAAACATAATTACCTGTCTGCTGGACGAATAAATTGTTAATTCTTAGATTTAGTGAACTTTCTGTGTGTACTTTGCGGCGCTGAGACTTAGGGGTTTCCCCTTGATAGAGGACTATCTAAGGATCATGATGATGGAGGTCCATTCCAAGCCAAAGGTCTAGAAGGAGAGCTTGAAGCACTTCCTTTGGTGAGATTTGAAGGACCCATGACAAGGTCTAAAACCAAGCTTCTGCAGGAAGAGATGACCAAGAGAATCATGGTTGGACTATTTAACAAGGACAAGGATGGAGGGATACACAAGGAGATGAATTGGAGCACCTTGAATATTGTAGGAGAGCTTGCTTCAGAATTCCTTTCGTAGCTTTCGTAATTTCATAGTTTTCGTAATTTTTGTAATGTCGTAACTTAGTAATTTCTTATTTGTGTAATGGGTCTCAATGTGGACTTAAAAT
>CM023960.1:8477553-8507195 GCA_013407115.1 Glycine latifolia
AAATATTGATATTTCTAAGACTTTGATTAATAGAAATTAAGCATTTGTTTGAATTGGGAGCTTAGCCTCTTGTTGGTTCTTGATTGAAACCAAATTGATTCTTATCAAGGAAGTTTTCCTTTGTGGCGAATCCTCCTCCGACTTATCGTTCCATTTGTGGATCGTGGCGTCATTCTTAGTCATTCCTTAATCTTCTCCATTTTTCTATTTGAGTTTTAAAGCACCATTCATGGAGTCTTGAAGCTTGCAATTCCGGAAACGATCCAAACCAAGCATTCATGTCTTGGTAGTCATCACCCCTTCCAGTAACTTCTTTGGCTCAAGTTTCACAAGTTATTAGACAATTCTTGCTTTCGTTTCACTTGAAGCATCAGTGCTTATGTTTCTTCTTTTTTGTGCGTTTGCAGATTGAAATACTATGTATTCTTGTGCTTGAAGATTCTATGCTAGAGAGTAGAGTAGAGAAAGGTGCATAGTAAGTTCATATTTGTTCTTTCCATCATAGACTCGGCCTTATTTTCTGATAGTAATTTGGGTAGACAGATTTTCCTTTTGCAATTAGTTTTAATTCTTTCTATGATGTTCATGATTGCTCGTATTTAACTGTGATAGGTTCCATCTAGTTTTGCTGCAGAAAATTTTGGAAAAAAATAAAAATAGAATGTGTTTTGCAAGATTTACTTGTTAGTTTTCTAAAGAGAGTTAATTAGGACTAAATTCAGTATTACTATGTGGTATTTGTGCCTCTGTCAGGATTATTTGAGGTTAGGACATCTTACAGGGTACTTGATCAGGTTCTTGATTATTAGGAATTTGAAATTGTAGAAAATTGCAGCTGATGGGGCTGCACCTCCACGCCTATTGATAGTAGTTTTGAAGGGTCACCCTTTTCTGCATAAAACATTCGATCTAGATTCATAATATTATATTCAAAATAGTAATTAGTTAGAGCCAAAAGAATCAACTTCAAGTGCCTATTCAATGTAAATTTCATACCAAAGTTTTGGTTGGTCTACATAGTATACAGTGGATCAATGACTAAGTTGATTGAAAATTTTGTACTTTTAGGGTATAATTTATCAATAATTCCTCAAGCACTTGGGGAACTTTTGCTACACTTTGTTGAGCATAACTGTGAAGCTACTAAATATGTGGGTCAAAATCAAATTGAGGTTTCAGCGTGTGATTCTATTAACCAACTGCAATTGTAGTTAGAGCTGTCAAAATGGCCTTAGGGCCAGCTCACAAGGCCCTCATAATGGCCTTAGCGGGCCTTAGCCCCCTAATGAGGGGCCCTCTAGGGCCTCAACCCACACAACCCCGCATAATATGGGGCCAGGGCCAGGGCTAGCCCACAGGCCATGCTACTTTAAAAAGTTATTTTTTTCAATTGTCCAATTTTTTTTAAGCCAATTGGTTAGGGTTAATTTTGGTCAACCTTGTTTAGGGTTATTTTTAGCTGACCTTGACCAAGGCTATTTTCAGACGACCTTGATGGAGATTTTTTTGACCCCTCTTTGCTAGGGTTATTTTTGGTTGACCTCAACCAAGGCATTTTCGATTGACCTTTATTAAGGCAGTTTTCGGTTGACCTCAACAAGACTATTTTTTGCCAACTTAGGCTAGGGTTATTTTCGGCCAATCTCTGTAGGGTTTTTTTCGGACAGCGTTGACCAAGGGTTGTTTTTTACCTACCAAGGCTAGGGTTGTTTTATATCAACCTCGGCCAGGTCTATTTGGCCCGACCTCGGTCGAGGCTGTTTCAGTTAACCTCGGCCAGATTTATTTTTGGCCGACCTCGGTGGAGCTCTTTTGAGCTGTTCTCGACTAGGGTTGTTTTTAGTTGTCATCGGTCAGTGCTGATTTTAGTTGACCTCGGTCGGGCTCTTTTTGGCTGATCTTGACTAGGGTTAATTTTCAGTTGACCTTAGCTAGGCTTAATTTCGGCCAACCCCGACAAGACTATTAATAGTCGACCTCATCTAGGGTTAATTTTTGGTTGACCTCGACAGTGTTAATTTTCGGCTGACCTTGGTTAGGGCTATTTTTGGACGACGTCAGTTGAGGCTGTTTTCAGTCGACCTCGGCCAAGGCTGTTTTTGGCTGATCTTAGCCAACATTGCTTTTGGCCGACCTCGGCTAGGGTTGTTTTTGGCAACCTCGGCCATCCTATTTTTGATTGACCATGACTAGGGTTAATTTTCGACTAACCTCAATTAGGGTTAATTTTAGCCGACCTTGGCCAAATTGTTTTTGGTCGACCTTGGCCGAGGTTGTTTTTGGTCGACCTCGACTAGGGTTGGGTTTGCATATCTCAGTTAAGGTTGTATTTAGTCGACCTTGGTCAAGGATATTTTCAGTCAACCTCATCAACAGTTAATTTTGGCTAATCTCGATTAGAGTTATTTTTGACCAACCTCAAATGTGATTGTTTTTGACTGACCTCATTCGGGGTTGATTTCAGTATTAAAAGTATGTCATAATATTAAACTTGGCCGACCTTAGCCTTGCGGGTTTTTGGGGCTTTTTAATGTGGGCTTTTTGGCCCTTGGTCCATGCAAGCAAGGGTCGGATCGAGCCATTTTGACTGCTCTAATTGTAGTTAAGTATTAGAGTGTTGCTTTATACACTATAAACTTTTCTTCATACACTATATAGCTACAGTGGACATCCGAAATTGCCCTTCACTTTGTTTTTTATTATGGCTGCGTTTTCTGATGACTTACTGTTTGCTACACTGCTACACTTCCCTTACGTTGTTGCGATTTTGTTTTGCATTGGAGCTGCTGGTGTTGGAGGAGGTGGTTGTGTTCGGTGGTAGCTGAGTTGAGCTGAGGGAGTCGTCGGAGACGCCATTTTTAGCGGTTAGCGGTGGGTGCAAGGTAAGTAATGTTAAGTTGTCGGACGGATGCTTAAATCCGTAAGATTTATATGCTTGCTATGATACGGATCCTTGGATCCGTAAGTTGTTGATGTTGTTTCTTACGGATCAATGAATCCATATGAGGCTACGGATTTCATGATCCGTATATGGGGCCGGATTGCTTAATCCGTAAAGGGACGGCTTGTTTACACGGATTGAAGGATCCGTTGGCACATAAAATGTACATACGGATCATATAATCCGTATATGGCAAATCCGTGAACCCTATACGGATTATATGATCCGTATGTACATTTTATGTGCTGGCATGCTGCTACTGCTATCAGAATTTAAAATAAAGGATTGAAGTTGTTTTGATGTATATAAATGCGTATGTTATTGAATATTATTATGTGTTTAGGGTATTCAAATTGAAATCATTGTATATAGCATTTGTGTAGATGGAAAACAATGAATGGTACTATGACATTATGTCAGAAGAAATTAATTTAGAGGAAGAAGATATTGGAGATGAAGGTGATTGTGTTGAAGACATTAATTATTCAGTTGATTGTTCACTAGCCTTCAATACATCAAAGGTATATTTGTAGTTAAACTTGTTTATCGAATGGTTTGAAAAATAAAAATGATATTAAAGGTTGATTGTTGTATATTTGCAGGTGTTTAATTCGCGTGATGATGTATTGGCATGGGCTCGTAGTGTAGCATATGATAATGGATTTGTTGTTGTTATAATGAGGAGCGGCATAGCAAATGCAAAGGTAGGAACAACATCATATGTTATAATTGGTTGTGAAAGAAGTGGAAAATATAGATCATTCAAAAAAGGGATTGTACCAACAACGGGAAGCAGTAGAAAATGTGACTGTCCGTTTAAGTTGAGAGCAAAACCTGGGCCGGGAGGGCAAGGTTGGATAGTGAAGCTAATTTGTGGCAGTCATAATCATAGGTTGGCAAAGTCTTTATATGGACACCCATATGCTGGTAGGCTAACTCAGGATGAGAAGATAATTGTTGGTGATATGACAAAGTCCATGGTGAAACCCAAGAATATTCTCTTAACTTTGAAGGACCACAATGCTAATAATTATACTAGTTTGAAGCAAATATACAATGCAAGATATGCATATCGCACGCGTATTAGAGGTGATAAGTCTGAAATGCAACAGATGATGAAACTTCTTGAGCGTGACATGTATATTTATTGACATAGAATGAAAGAGGAAAATGTGGTACGTGACTTATTTTGGGCTCATCCAGATGCAGTGAAATTGAGCAATGCATACCATTTGGTCTTCTTGATTGACAGTACATACAAAACTAACAGGTACAGATTGCCTTTACTTGATATTGTTGGTGTCACACCTACGGGGATGACGTTTTCTGCCGCATTTGCCTATTTAGAGGCGGAACGTACAAACAATCTTGTGTGGGCACTTGAACGCTTCAGAGGGATTTTCTTTAAAAGTAAATTTTTCCCACAAGTGATTATAACTGATAGAGATGCGGCGTTGATGAATGCTATAAAAGTTGTTTTTCCTGAATGTACCAATTTGTTGTGTCGCTTTCACATTGACAAGAATGTGAAGGCAAAATGCAAAACTTATATTCGGCAGAGCAACGCTTGGGATTATGTTATTGATGCATGGGAAAGTGTTGTTGATTGTTCTAATCAGAAGTCATATGATGATTGTCTGAGGATGTTTGAAATTGCGTGTTCACCGTGGCCTACATTTATTGATTATGTTAAAGAAACATGGTTGGATCCTCACAAGGAAAAATTTGTCACTGCATGGACAAACAAAGTTATGCATCTTGGTAATACCACAAGTAATAGGTATGAGATGGTTTAAAGTTGATTACTAACATTTTACTTGTTTATATGGGATTAACCTGTTGCTATTAAATGCAGGGTAGAGACTGCACATTCTACTTTAAAAAGGCTTCTACAAAACAGCATTGGAGATTTATGTTTTGTTTGGGATGCTATGAACAACATGATGACTTTGCAACATACTGAAATAAAGGCATCTTTGGAAATAAGCACTCATGTCATCGGTCATGTTTTTAAAGTCACTTTGTACAAGAGACTCATCGGCATGGTGTCCAGGTATGCTTTAAACCAGATTGCGGCTGAATATGAACGAGTTCGTTATGCAGGAAAAAATCCCAAGCGATGTGGTTGTGTTATGAGAACTACCCATGGTCTCCCATGTGCATGTGAGCTAGCTAAGATTGTCCAAGGAAGCATACCACTATCATGTGTTCATGCATTTTGGCGCAAACTAAATTTTTCAGACCAAGGTGATCCTATGAGCCAGGAAATTCAAATTACGGAAGAGATGGAGGCAATCTCGAACCGTTTTCATAAGCTTGACCTGTGCGGAAAAATGACGTTGAAGACTAAACTTAAAGAACTTGCATTTCCTGATCAGACATCCATGCATCCCCCCCCTGAAAAGGTCAAAACAAAAGGGGCTCCAAAAAATAAACACAGAAGACATGAAATATCAACAAAGCGGGATCCGTCATACTTTGAATATGTTGATGAATTGCATTCAGTGCAAAACAGTTGCTCCACGCAAGATATGGGACCTTCAGTAAATGTTGAAATAAAGCAGACCAACCAACTCCCTATGCTTGATCAGTTTGTTCCTTTTATGCAGAAATTTATTGTTAACATCAGTGATGTTAAGGCTGATGGTAATTGTGGATACCGTGTAATTGCTGGCCTCTTAGGGTACGGTGAAGATTCTTGGCCTGTGGTCCGCAATCATTTGCTTAAGGAACTTTCAGAATGGTCTGATCAATATGTAGCATTGTTTGGTGGATTCCCTAGGTTTGAACAGTTGAAGCGTTCCCTTCTTGTTGACGGCTTATCAAAGGTAACACCTAACCTGCTTTGATTATTATTTCACCCATGAATCGCCGACGCATTATTAAGCTATGGTTGTGTAGGTAACAATTGATAAGTGGATGGATATCACCGACATGGGTTACGTGATTGCATCAAGGTATAATGTCATTCTTGTGTCACTTTCCCGTAAACAAA
Organism: Glycine latifolia; assembly: GCA_013407115.1. Taxonomy (NCBI): domain Eukaryota; kingdom Viridiplantae; phylum Streptophyta; class Magnoliopsida; order Fabales; family Fabaceae; genus Glycine; species Glycine latifolia. The sequence goes on from CM023960.1 coordinate 8,483,490, forward strand.
GTATGACATTTTTCCCTCTTAGAAGCCAACCACCGAAAGACCCAAGTATGCACCGCATTATGTGTATTGGTCACGTTTTTGGTAACCATTTTGTACAGGTACAACTTTTACCTTAAACTTAAGGACATTTATAGTTTTCTAGTTACTTCATTGTTCAGGCCAATGGATAGTTTAAGTTATTGTTTTATGTGACAGGTTGAATTGTCAGATGACTGCCCTATCCCAGGAACTGCATTGTTGTGGCCGAGGCATAGTTTTACAGAAGCAAAACATTGGCCAAATTATTATAGACATAGACAGTGGATGTATGCTGCATCGATCACTACAACCCAAACATATGTCGATTTAGGATGACAATTTAAGTTTTATGTTGTTTGTAATGTTTCATGTACCAACATAACATCAATGTGTCCACTTTTATAATTTTATGAATTTTATCATTTGAAATTGTCAGATGACTTTTCATTTATCTTTATTTTTTTTACGTGTCAATGTTTTTAAATTTAAACTGTGAGTTCCATAATTGGTTGTGAAAATTTAATTTTAGTTATATAGAATATAAAATAACCTTTTTGTAATGTTTGATGTACCAACATAACTACAAACGTCACTATTCCCCATAAGGTGGGTGGTATATAACAAAACAACAAAAAATGGAAAGTAGTGGTCAATCTGGGTCGTGATGCCGTCTCCTGATGGTACCCCTCCTCCTGTTGGAGCGCACATATACATTTCTATCGTCGTGTACACTACTGGCTAACTCCAACAGCTCCTGTGTACAGGCGTAGGCATCAGTGCCTGGGGTGACAATCCTCAAGTCAATCATGCGTTGTAAGCCTCTGCGTATCCGTCGACACATTCCCTAAAACAATTTAACAACATACAGTGTTAATAACAACTTCTAATGAATGTTAATAACAACTTCCAATGGTGGGAAAATGTTCATACACCCAGCACTGCATCAAAACAAACAAAATTAATTAACAACAAACACACTATTAATGGCTACATAACATAAACAGTAAAATTAAACATATGTTAAGTGTTATTACCTGTATTAATGAAATGTAGCCGGCCAAGTGTTTCCCGTGATGTTGGGATGCATAGCCCAAGTGGTCATAAATGTGTACCAGTGCAGCTGCACCCCAAGCATATCCGCCCGATTGGTCTAGATCGCGAAATGCGTCCAAGAATACCACACTGATGTGTGTGGAACTCTTGTTCGCAAATATAGTGCAACCTACCAGATGCAACAAGTAAGCTCTCGCCGCCACTATCCATTGCCTAGCTTCGCACTTAACAGCGTATAATTCGCGAAGCCAAGACAATCGAACATATGCCCCATGGCATTGCTCTATCTCAGCTCTCGCGTCCTCAACTGATACCTCCAACAACTCAACAATGAGTGTTATCGCCTCCCCCACATCGATGTTATCAAAAGTCTGGAAGTTTCCCTGAATGGGGAGATGCAACAATGCTGCTACATCATCTAATGTGATGCTCAGCTCTCCTATCGGAAAATGGAAGCTGTTGGTCTCGGCGTGCCACCACTCCACAAACGCAGAAAGTAATCCCCTGTCACCAGTGTCCACGGAAGTCGATATCAACGGGCTTAACCCGGTTGCTGCAACTAAACCTTCAATCTATAGAGCCGGCTTTCCCAACTTTGCTACCTTACGACCGTGGGATGCTAATTTTAACTCTGATCGCTCCTGAAAAAATGTTTCTAACTTTCAACAAATACATACATTCACAATTAACTATTAACCAAATGGTTGTTAAAAAACTCATTACCTCTCCGGTCCACACTCTCACTGCTACATGGTTACCATAATCTGTCAACACCGAAAGATCTTCTGGGCCACCTGGGAACTTTCACATGCACTACCATCATCCTCATGAACTGGTACATCTTCTACCTCCGTCACTCCTTCATCCACAACAGGTACCTCAGCAGCAATCTCAGCTTCCCGTTGTCTTCTTGCGGAGGCCGTCGGCCTACGACGTTCACCCCCCTCTACAGGCCGACCCAATCCACCTCTGGTTCTTGCCATAATCTGTACCAATTGTTACTGAATTCAGGCATTAACTTAAAACAAACAAATAACACTCATATATATATATACCATTGGTCACATAGTATGCATCTATATATTTCTTTGATTTCCTTTACCTCTTAATGAAAAATTGCTTATAAATCCAGCATAATCGAATGCATCTACTCAATGCATATACATAACTAACCAATATCATGTAGCATCAAAATGAAAATGTTAACTTATACTGCTCTAAGTCTTTCTTGAATATTAACTTATAGGAACATGCAATATTTTCAATTATTCACATAAATGACAACCTAGTCTACAATGGTATCTTATTTTCCTAATAAACCATCCATATACACACATTCACATTCATATACACACATTCACATTGTTAGCAACTAATATACATCCACTAATGACATGTAAACCTAATTCAAAAACAAATAAAGCGTCTGAGGGATATTACGGATCAACGGATCCGTATTTGCTTTTTTTAAACACGGATTGGTGTATCCGTAAATGTATATTACCCACGGAATAGCAGATCCGTGATTGCACAATGCGTCCCAAGCTTAATACGGATCAAGTTATCCGTAATGCATTTTTTATGTCCAAGCCTTAACACGGATCAATGGATCCGTAATGCAATTTTTAATGGCCAACCTTAACACGGATCAATGGATCCGTAATGCAATTTTTAATGGCCAACCTTAACACGGATCAATGGATCCGTAATGCATGGCCTTAGCACGGATCAATGGATCCGTAATGCATTTTTTTATGGCCACCGGATTAGTGCATCCATGTGTGTATAATGGCCTGGTAAGCTTGTTCACGGATGAAAGGATCCGCATACACCATCCGCATACACCATGGTATTAGCGGATTAGATGATCCGTTAAATGGTGACGGATACGGATTCACCTACTCATACACTATATACGAATTGAATCAGCACAGAAGCACATACTTACCTCTTCGCGTCGCCGATAATGGAGCTACCACCGGCAATACCAACCACGACCCCCCGGCCAACAATGCGGACGGACTGCGTTTGCTGTGGGAGACAATGAATAGCCTTAGGAGAAGAGGAGAAGAGCAGTAAAAGAAACCCAAGGCATATAGTGTATAAGAACAGCAGTATACGGAAGTGCCTTATGTTTTTCAAACATTTTTTATTTAAGCAAAATAATTAAAAAGGGTAATTTTGGATTTTCACTGTGCGGATATAGTGTATGAAGAAAAGTTTATAGTGTATAAAGCAACACTCTAAGTATTACTATTTAAAACCTTGACTAGGAATACACTTGGTATTAGCGTGTGGGCCTCGGGGAAAAATTCAAATTAATAAACAAGTAGTTTTGTATTGTATTTGTATATCAATGTTTGCTTATCTGATTTAGTCATCAGAGGAAGTTGTAACTAGTTTTAATCTTTACTATGATGTTCATGATTGCTCAGATTTCACTGTAAGTGTGTATTGAAAAAGCTTTTATTCTCTTTGGCAGGTTGAAGGCTAGATAACTTTTATTCTTTCAGCACAGGATTTGACTTAAGTCAGTGTCTTTGTCTTTCTTATCTTGTGCACTGATATTGTATTGCAACTGAGATGACACAAGCTTGGATAGAAGCATTACTTTGGACTTCGGTAGTGGTTTTTGAATTCCTTGACGTGCCAGTTGCAGCTGTTTTAAAAACGACCCATGTGGGGATCTCTTTGAAACCATTTCAGAAAAATCGAATACATTTTTACTCATTATGTGAGCACATGAATGAATTATGAAGTTTTATTTTTGTTTGTAACCTATGAAGTTTTATTTTTATGTGTCCATTGATAGCTTCAGCTAGACAACTTCTATTTTTTTATAGTTCCTTTTATGAGAAAGTGGACAATGATCATTTTTTATCCCAATGAAGGGTGGGTATAGCAACAAATATAGCTGATCCAAGTACTCAATGGAGTGGCTGTCATACAACATTTTCTAATATTTTGAATAGTAGTTAGAGGGCATAGTAAGTTCATTGGTATCCAAGTTATTCCACTCAGCTCTAACAAATAGGCAACTCTTTCTAATATATCTCTTGTTTAATTCCTCTTTGCTTCTGTAATCTTAGAATTCTTATTGCAAAGAACGTTAGAACAAATTTAGTTAATTATCAGGACTTGTTTTTAAAATACTATAGTTCATATTCACACCCAAATTTTCTTTTCAGTTTTGAATGAGATAAAAAAAATCATTTTTCTTCCAAAAAGTCGCCACCAAAGAAGTTAATAAAATTTAAGAAAGCTACCCACCCGAATGTTAGCATCAAGTTACACATGCACAGGAATTTTCTTAATTAGCTAGGTGTATTTGTAGACCACGGCCTCAGTCGTCATCCTTTGTATTTATTTGTAAATATAGCTAAGCTCATCAACCTTCCACCCATTGACAATTGTATTTTTTTTAATTTCCTACCTACTATCTTGATCAAACTAGAAAATAACATTAACACGATAAAACATAAGGAGGCTTTTTTGCATTCTCAAATAGAATACCCAGGTAGGGTTTGCATTCATTTTAAGTAACTTGGTTAATAAAACCATCAATTTAAATTGGGGGTTCTGCTTACCAGATGAATATGTTCTTTATATTTTCTAATTATATAAAACTGAAGATTAATAACAACATTAAGTTTTCTTTTTGGTGTAGAATGGTAATAGTGAAGTTTGAACTTACAAGCAAATCATCCAAACTTCCACTACTAGGTTTGACCCTAGTGGATTTAAGAATGACATTCAATCATCACTATTATAAAACAACTTCATTAAATAATCTGTTAGACTTGATAGCATTTTAAAATATATATATTAAGGGTTAAAAAACAAGGAAGTCTATAAAAAAAATAACACACTATGAAAGGTAATTTTCAAACATTTCAATATATAAGTAGATAAAATTTTCATATCACTTATGCAACTTTGTTGACTAGAGTTATATAACTAGAGACCATGAAATCCAGGAGTGCAATATGCTCCAAAGTTTCAGCACACCTCACAGGCCGAATCCTAGGCAACAAGAACACAAATGAAGCATTAAAATAAATTGGAACCACTTGTTCCAAAATGCCAAAATAAGGCCCCGAATGTAAAGCTATTGCCGAAATTTCCATTTCATTACAGAATTACTAATCGTACACTGACAGTCTAGTCAAGCCACCAATCACTACAGCACTGTCAGTTGCAGAAATACATTCATCCTCAATGTATGGTATTGTTTTCCTTAGCGTCAGATTTATTGGGATACTCCCATTTCCTGCAAAACACAAACATGAGGTTGTAGCAACTATTCAAACTCATATAGTAGCGCAAACTATGTTATTCACACCATTGTTGGAGCCATCCATGGCCACAGGTACCAATGTGGCTGTTTAATATGCAGACATGCAACCATGTGTACAATCATGATAGTAATGTTGTGCATTGACGCAATATACTCTTTATAACACAAGACTTGATACCTGTATCGATGCTGTTCTGTTCTATACAAATGGCAGCATAATGAGAACCAGCTAACTCCAGAAGCACAAACTGCCAATTGCTTGACGGATTCTTCAGGTCATCAGAAGGCTCAACAGTAATATCAGGTACCTGTCAGCAGAGTAAAATGCTAAAGGTAGACAAAGCCACTATATCACCTTCCAAAATTTAATATGTTAATGAAGCAAGGATTCACACTATACTGCATAGTGACCTGAATATTATTAGCTTATATATTTTAGCACATGCCCATATGACAGCAGTTGACTCTAGAGGAAAAATCAATTATTATCAAATAATGGCTCGAATTAAGAGCTCTATGTTTCAAAGTTCAAACAAACTTTGCAAGAGTGAGGCATACCTTAGAAATTATATGAGGTGGAGCATGGATGTCTCCTTTCATATGGTCTCTTAATCGAATAGTGAAAGTCTTAAAAGGTGAGGCTGAGAAGCCCCTCCCTATTGCTTTCACATAAGATTCCTATAAATGGGAAATGTATCTGTAAGTAACAGCTGCAGAACCATAAAACATAGATTGATTTCAACCTACAAGCCATATTATATTATGCTTATCTGTTTTAGGAAATTTGTGCGTATGACTCTACATTTGACTTCTTGAATATTTTGCACCAAAAACAAAACACTTGTAAACAAATCAAAATTAAAAAGGCATTTTAGGTATCTCCGGTGGGCAAGAGCTACAAACATTATTTTTATTAGAGCTACTTGCATCTTTACCCATCAAGAAGAAGTTCAAATAACATTTATATGGTTTTACCAGAACATCACAATTAATGTAAGATGTTTTCAAAGCCAATATAAGGTAGAACCTTTTAACTCGTTTGGTACACCAATGCCCCATTACTTTTCAAAAAACAAATAATTCTCAAAGAAAATGAAAATTTGATATGAAGCTAAATAAAAAGTAACCATATTTTTCTCAAACAGTTCAAACTTCAGAGAGTCACATTTGTTGCTCACCTGACTCTTAACTTATTAAATAGGAAGCCTAACAGCAATAACAACATTCAATATACTGACTACTAACCTTCAGAGTCCATAATTTAATAAACTCCTGAAGCCGAAGTTCAGGGTCTGCAATGTGAGTCAGCATTTCTATTTCATGGGGAGAAAAGAATCGTTGTGCAAAGGCTAAAATATCATTCTTCAACCTCCTTTGTTTCTCTTCCACATCAATACCAATCTACAATGAGAATGGCAAGTTAAATCAGTTCAAAGACAATGGTCTTCAGCACGAAAAATGACAATAAGATAGAAAGTCATAAAACTAAAAGAGAATACAATGACTTGTTTACAAGTAAATAACTTCTGTGAAATAGAATACTGAATACATACAGGTGAACCCACAGTCACTCCACAAGCTATCAAAGAAGAAGTATGTGAGACATTAAAATGCAGTGGTGGTAGGCTCCAATCATCAGCATATTGCCAGTCCACCTATTCAAATATGCTACTATAAACGGTTAGTGTTTACATAAAAGCTCATTGAACAAGGCATATCAATTATGCAAGAAGAAAGTGTAAGACATACATAAGTTAATAAATTAACAGTTTAAAAACACACCTCAGGCTTGCCATAATTGTTCTTCATAAACTTTAAGGATTTTGGATCAATTTGAAAATTCATCTGATCTAGCAGTAAACAATATTGTTTAGATATATGATCTCTGTCATGATGTAGAAAGATCAAAACCAAATGAAGCATAATTGGAACAATATACAAATTACAGATGTAATCATGGCAGATAGTTCCATATAAATCATGAACCATGAAACATGTATGCGATATGTTTAATAAGTGAAAACTAATCAAATCAGGTTAAAATTGTAATTAAGCTATAGGAGTAAACTATAATAGTTGATTCTAGATGAAACATGAAACAAAGACAAAATGAGTGATCCACCACTAGAAAATTAGTTACTATGGTGGTATCAACCATTATATGAAACCACAATATTTTGGTCCATTAACTTCTAAATGGTGACTGAAATGCATAACATACGTAGATCTCAATAACATAAAATATATAGCTAGGAGATTGGTACATATTAGAATAATGTTATACAAATGATGGAATGCAAAAGAAAGAAGAAAAACTAAGAAGGACTACAACACCAGAATAATAAAACTTACATCTTGCCAATGTAGTGCGAACCAGCGCACGGGCCAGCAGTGCTCCTTTTCTCAGTTGTTCCCCACGCATGCGAAATATATTTTCTTTCTCACAAGGTGATAGAATTTCTAAATATCGGTTCAATAGGGTTGTGCTCTTTACCTCATCAGGTAAAACATACCAAAAATGCACTTCCCTGCATTAACATAAAAATAGTTGCACCTAATACTTTAAATAACATTTTCCAAGATACATATATGGCTTTTCTAAAAACACAATCGACATCCACGACACTAACAAATCAGTATTTAATTTAATGAAAAAAAACATAATTGTACAGATAAACAAGTTTGATGGTACAAAGGAAAGTAACAGGTAATTAAATAATAAATATCCAATAGCTTTATACCTTTGTGCTGGGAGTTGCACAGGAGGCAAAGAGGATGCAGCAGTAGTGATGAGATTCCTTCCAAAGCAATATATATTCATCATCAACCGTGCTTTGTCTTGCAAAGAAATCATGCACACACAGGACAAAGCAAACCTAGTATTGCATTGTCTTCCAATTCAGTTCTTCAGAACAGTAATAGACAAGAACAAGGCAAACATAGCTACATCCAGGGAAATATCAAAATGCTAGTGAGATGATAAAATGTACACAAAAAAAAAAAAAAGTTAACATACAACTCAAGTATAGCAGTGATTAGTTAAGAAACAGCTTTCAATTAAGCCAAGATAGATGTGTTTCACAATTTGCATCCTGTTTAGATTTCAACACAAGGTAAATATCATTAGGCAATTTAATTAACCAGAATATTTTAAAAAAAAAAACTGATTCGGTAACTTTTGAGTCTCTTTGATGCATTCCATCAAACACTCGACACCAGTAGCGGACCCACGTTGGGGCAAATGTCCGCAAGTGCGGACATAAAAATTCATTTGCGGAGGACCGGGAGCCTGCTCACGCAGTTGTAGCAATCGGAGTTGGAGAGATCACCTCTGCATTGGAAGAGCCCAGTCATGGAGGTTTGGCCACCATTCCCGTCATCGAGCACTGCCTTCAATTTCTGCAGATCGATCCGTCAGCAACAGCAGTTTACAGCACTTCATTTCTAAAGAGAAAATAGTTGAAATAAAGAACATTACAAATAATAGCTATACCACGCTCTTCCGAAAACCGTTGCAACTTTGGAGGTCACTGATTTGGATGAAAACAGCTCATAAGAACGGTAATGGAAACTAGAAAGAAAAACGGCAACAGCCGAAGGGAAGGAGAAAAGAAGAATATATGCTAGGTTTTTCATATTTGGGCCTAATTTGCTTTCTATACTCACTTTTTTTTTCTGCAGTTTCATATTACATTTTGGCATAGACTTTTGAATTTTAATTTAGGTAGTTGTTATTTACAATTTTTTTTATTATTAATATATTTTACTTGTATTATCAATTTTAATACTTTAATTATTATTTTGAATTTTTTAGTATATAATTATGGATAGATTTTTTTTAATCTAATAATGCTATTTATATACATATATATAATATAATTTTAAGCGAATTCATAATATTGTACATAAAGTATTGATTTAAATTTTCTTTACAAATTTTTTTCTTAATATCTAATATTTAATGGAAATATTGACATGACACTATATTTTATTGTCATACCAATACATTTGTATTGACTTAACATTCTATTGCATTGTCATATTATAATAAATGTTAAGTTTTTTTTGTCTTAATCCTCATATTTATTAGAAAAAAATATCCTAATTAATTTGGAGTTCAATTAAGAGATAAGTAAAATTTGATCAATAATTATTTCGATCAATGATTTAATTCAGTAGTATACGAATGATTCAACCTTAAGTTAAACATATTAATTAATTACGCACAATTTAAGTTAATAGAAGAACTAAAATTTCTTAATTAGTAGAAACAAAACTCGATAAAAAATAGAAACAAAAAATAGACACACTTAAGCCTTATACATATAAATTACAACAAAGAAAGTAAATGATTATCGTGCAAAATTGTACGAAATTGTGCAGGTTAGAAGTACAAGTAAGGTTCACAAATTAAAAGCTTAATTATTTTGTATGCTTGTGATTCAGGTTATGTACACCTACGTGGCAATAAAAATGGTGTTATTTGGGATTAATCCAATAGGTTGCAGCCCTTATGCATTGACCCAAAGCGGTCCATATGATAGAACATGTGTTGAATGAGTCAATTCTGCAATTCAATTATTCAACAACAGATTGAGATCTCTTGTTAATCAACTCAATAGTCAGTTGCCAAATGCAAGATTTATCTATGTAAACGTTTATGGTATCATGCAAAATATATATCACATATAAGCAACCCATCATCATTTATAATTATTTTCTACCTAAAACATTTGCTATTTGGTCAAGAGTCAAATTTTGGACATAGTTCGTGCTCATTTTTGTTCCCTGTATGTGCTCAATTTAAACCCCCGCCACTAAGTGTGCGGACATAAAAAAAATTTCCTAAGTCCGCCAATGCTCGACAGGCACAAGAAAATCAAAATAAATCATTCTCATAGACATGTTGTACAAACATGTCTTACAGCAACTACAATAATTCACATTATAGCTCGAAACAGAAACAGGAGCGACACAATAAGAAAATGCAATGAAACAGATAATGATAATGAAATTCCTTACCTATTTTGAGTAGGTGTCATAGAGAGAAGGGGGAAATTAGCATATGATGTGAATTGAAGCAAAAGGAGATAGGAGTTTGAGAGCAATTCGTCGGAGAAGTTGCTAATGAAGTTCATTTTCATGGGCGATTGAGGGATCACAATGGGGTTTGGTTGATAGGGTCAATTTAATTTAATGGGCCCCCTGGGATCTTTCTTTCCACATTTCCCTCATAGTTTCATTTATGAACTAAATCTCCTTCGTACTTGGACTCCATAATTCACTCGTTCAACTTATTCATAAATTAAATAAACTAAATTTGAGTTTAAAGTTGAGCTTCAAATTCAACTTAAATTATGTATAACTCAATTTAGGTTACTTCGTGAATCAATTTGACACATCTCTCTATTTATATTTAGCTAAATCTATCTATCAATATATTAACTATTTTATATTATTGAATTCTTATCATTTTTATTTCATTTAATATTTTTTAGTATGAAATGAATAAATAAAAACATGTACAATAATTATAAATTTAATATATATATATATATATATATTCTAAAAAATAATACATATATATATATATAGTAATATATTATATATTATTAAATTGATGTGACTATTTTTTCATTAATTCTATATTAATTTTATTTTTACATAAAATAAATAATTTAAAATATTTAAAATAATTATAATTTTAAAATGAGTCAAGTTGGCCAATTGATTCAAATTGTTTTTAAACTTGAATCGAGTTATATTTGAGTTGAAAATAAAGATTCATACCAAAATCACATATTTATAAAATTAGCAAAATCAAAATTACATTTTAATCATTCTATTATATAACAATTATGTGTTTCATTACCGTTAGGCCCTCTTTGTATAAAAAAGAAAATCATTCTGCTCCATAAAAAAATTTATTGTGTCCCATTCAAGTTTGCTAACAGCGTATGTCTCATATCAATATTTTTTGTATATAATAGTCAGGAAAAATATGAATGAATTTGAAGCTAAAAGTTTTATTTGAAACGTTGGATTTGTAATTTTTTACAAGTCCAATCAAATAGAAATTACCCTAAATATGCTTTTTGAACTAATTTTGACTAAACTCCAACTAATGTTGACTAAATTCAAGGATGGGGCTCAAAGCCTCTCAAGGATACTATAGCTCTATCTTAGTGTAACAAATGATAACTTTACTCCATGTCAATATACAACCAACTAACTATTCACAAACGAATCTTAGAAATCATACATTTAGGCATTGATTTCTATTAACATTTAACATCTATGATTTAGGCCTTTAGGATGTGTGTGCATTGTTGTTCACAAGCCACTCAATGCATTGTGTCCTGATTAAGGAAAATTGGTGGATTAACATTCAATGGGGTTGTAGTGGAAATATAAACATACTCTTAAGACTATAGAAGTGATCCCACCTATGCAAATTGGGCCTCTAACCCAATTTGAAACATATCCTTTTGTTAGACGAACTCAGTCCATGCATGCATGTGTTTAGCAACTAACTGCACTAGCTGATTACTTAAATGAAATACATTTTAATAATTTGGCTTAAATATGCTATTAACACATGTAAAATGATTGAATTTTGATTTGAATCCTTGTAAAAAAGTTCTTTGATTGTCATTCTACAAAAATATAAAATCATTATTTTTAGTCTCTACAATTACGTATCACATATTAATGACGTGTCTAATAGAAAGTCAAGTAATCATCCTAAGTGACATCCATTAGTGTCTGTAGTACTATATTAGCATGAGACAGCTTTAAAAAATTTCTAGATTCATAAAATAAGTATTATTTATTTACCTTAAAATGAGCACTAGGAATAATTTTTTTTAGTGATTTCAAATTTTGGAAAGATAAAAATAAAACAAAAATATTTTAAGGGACTAAAATCATAATTCATTAATTTTACAGGGAAAAGAAACTAATTTTGAAATTTTAGGGCGACACAAATAGAAAAATTTATAGGAATCAAAATTAAAATTCATTCATTTACAGAAACAAGATCATTTGGTAATGAACTAAAAACATGTTTTTTTTTGTAATGAACTAAAAAAAATGTTTTAGCCTAAATAACTTTTATGCTTCAAAAGAATTTACCGATCAAGAAATAAATACCTTTGGTGCCTAAAAAGGAAAGAAAAAAAAAAAGAAAAAAGAGAAGGTAAAGTGGACGTAGTTTGAGCGTTGGAAGTAAAGTTTCAGCAGAATGCTTCATCACGATCTCTAATGTAACAAGATCATTGAGCCGAAGGAATGCATACAAACGACTTGAAAGTAAAGAAGATGAGACCACTATTATTCACTCTTGAAAACTGAAAGTGTATTGGTGTAAAAATGGAGACTACAGGAATTATGAATTCATCAAACTGTGTACTACACAAAATGTGTTGGAACTTAGCATGGCTAATGAAATTGAAAGAAGAAACATGGTTAGGAAACAAACTCAGAAACAATAACACAATTACACACATGAAACCGAGACTAACTACATGTGGAAACACACAAGCACACCTCTTTACTTTCACAACATCAATACCCTCCTCCAATCATGTGCTCCAAAGTATAAAAATCTCAAATGCAAATACAGAATCAGTTTCTTTCCACGCCAAGCTTCAGCTAAATTTGGTCTAAAGTTTATAAGCCTAGTAATTGAAGTTCTATTTTTCTCTGCAGGCCCTTCTACTAGCAACTCAACCCCATTTTTGGAACATGAGACATTGTTAGAATCACTAAAGTCAAGGCTTTTGCTCTTGCAAATATTTGCTTGATCTCCTTTAGTCAAACTAGTAAAGATTTCATTTGTCAAAGAGCACATTTGAGAGACAATATTGCAAGGACAAGAATTAATTAGTAACCTATTTCCTCTACAAATGATATTCTTAGTAGGTGTCTGCAAACCCTTTGATCCACTTTCTGTTTCATAGCCATAATATTCAATAAGGTGACTAGGGTGGCATGGTTGAGAAGGTTCTTCAGCAACAAATACCTTATCCTCTTCAGTAAAATCACTTCCACTTTCACTGCTATCCTGGAGTGTCAGCTGTGAAGAACTCCAGTGCCCATCATCACCAAAAGAATTTAGGTCTGAAATAGTATTTGATTTTACCATAGACACCTCTCTTTCTCTCAGTCTTCATCACAAGGGTCTTGAGAAAATTCATCACTTGAACTACATGCATCAAAGCCGTCAATGGATCCTCCATCTGTAGTAAACAGGTCAGAAATGTTGTTACTGAAATGTGGATTAATATTTAATAACCTTAGACCAGTACTATATACTATAGTGTTGCAAGACATACTAAAAAACACCATCAAAGGAAGAAAAGAAAGCAAACCATTTATTTTAGCACTTAAGGGGCACAGTTTGCATATATTCACCAAAGTTAACCGAATTAGAAACATTGTTATGGCACCATAGATCAACAATATCCTCTAACCAATCACCATAATTTTGAATAAAATAGTAACATATAAAAAACCAAGATTTTAGGGAACACAGTCACAAAAACTGCAATAAAAACAAGATTTTGACTTACTTGAGTCATGTTTGGTGCAAAAACCATTGCAACATTACCAGCATTCATCTTGTTCAAATGTTCCAGTTGAGCAACATCAGCCATAAGGTTTATCCCCCAATCTAGTAAAGTAGCTTCTGTCTGAGGAAGAAGCCTCACAAGCTGAGCACATTCTTCTTCTGATTGAGACTGCATCACCTGCTCTGGTGAAAGAGGGTCCAATACCCCAGTTGGAAGTTCTCTGAACCAGGCCTAAAAATAATACAATACAAATTAATGCAATAATCCCTATAATAAAGTTTACTTGACAAGTTCATGGTCTTTGCTAATGCAATAATCTCTAAACAATTAGTATTTTGGAGGGGGGAAGTGACCCTAAAGAATTTTTTTAATAATATAGTATAATAACATTATAAGACCTGCTAAGCAGTGCACATCAATGCCATCTGGCACAATCACTCTATTTAATTGTTCCCTTACAAACTCCTCTTGACTATTTTCAGCATTAATTCTGAAGATTCCTTCAACCTGAATATGTACATTAAAATATCAACTTCAATTCTGGCATTAAAAACAAAAATCATACAACCTGAATATGTACATCAAAATATTAACTTCCAAGTCTGGCATTGAAAACAAAAATCATACAAAAGCTTTCTAGTAAAATCAGAAATAAAAAACAAATAACATTTTGAGATTGATCATCCACTAACTAGAATTTTTTTGGCAAAATAATGTAATTATTCTAATTAATCACCTTTAGGTTCTAAAAACATGGGAAATATACCTGTAGACCTCCTTGTGCATACAGCTGTCTTTGTATTAACAAGAGCATTGTAGGTACACTATTTCCTCTGGCATCATAGGAAAGCTGCATTGATTCTGTTGAAACCCCAAAAATATTTGCACTGTGGATAAAAAAAAGAAGCAAAATATATCAACACTCACTAAATGATATAAGTTGAGGCTTGAGATTAAATATTCTCAAGGATATTTAATGATTCAAGTGGAGAACACTGCCAAAAGTAGATGAACAAAATGCAAATAGGATTGTTTGTCATCTAAAATGCAAATGGACTGTGAATGTATCCAAAAGGGATGTAATGGCACATCTATACCGAGTTGCAATAAATGACCAAATGTTTTATGATCGTAACCACTGGATATTGATGAACTGGACAACAGTTTCAAAGAAACAACACTTGCACCTATCATCAAGCTTGACAAAGACAGATAAAATAGAACACAAAAAAGACATAAGGAAGAGAGAGGATTACTATTTCCATTTCTAATTATACAATTATACAATATCTGGTTTCTGTTATACTTCTGTAATAATAACTATGACAAAGGAATCACAACTCCTTGCAGAACAACATAAATTCACTTGATAAGAGATATTAGTCTATGGCTCAATTTGGAAAAAAATCTCCATAAGTATTTATATGAGAAGAGATTAAGAAGTTAAAAAAGTTATGTATCCCATTGTCCAGAGATTTCTTGTTATACCAAAGTAAAGGAAAGAAATATTATATGTAGTTTTATTTTTACGTATGCAAAGAGATTAATAAGTTCAAATGGATAAAATTTATCTATTAGATTAACATTAGTATTAAATGAGAAAACTTCTGCAAATAAACTTATGGATATGGAGGAATTTATTTGATTTTACTTTTTTATTTTCTTTTTCTACGAGTATAAGTTGAAAAAATTTATCTAAACAAAGTTTATAAGTACTATTTTGTTTTTTAAAAAAATGTGCATAAACGAACACTTTGGTAAGGTTAGGACCATTTGTTTGCGTTTTCATAGAAAAAAAATAAGAAAATACTTTAAAAAATATTATAATCAGTTTTAATTTATATATCTTTACATTGACAACCAACAGGATTTGATCATTTTCTTATCTCATCCTATTAATTAATATGAAGTCCTGATATGATTTGTTCCTATTAGATAATTGTATAATGATGTTTTATACTATAGATAAACTAAACTCGAATTATGTATTTGTTTTAAAAAGTGTATAATTCTAAAAGAAGAAAATTCTGTTTTAGTACATTTATCAGAAGTTTCAAATAGTAACTTTGGAAAAACAGAAAGCTCTGAACGTGACTGACACAAGTGGATCGGCAAAAAGCCACGGAGAAAAACCTCAAGATCGATGACTTGACTAGCATTGGCATTCATGTAGCAAACAGAACAAGAAGAGAATCTAGCTGCACTACACAGTACACACTATTAGTAACTACAAACTACAAAGCCTTATTTCATTATAACGAGGTCAGGTAAATGAAACACATATAGGAAGTTATTTGACTAAGTTTGTTAGAATCCGGAGGGTTGAGTTAGGCCAAAATTCTACATTCTAAGATGGTATCAAAGTCTATTCTAGATCTATTAAATGGATCATCCACTATGTTATCCATGCACCAAGTCCAAAAGCGTTGGCCGTGAGGAGATGTATTGGAAAAAATTCAAGTCTCACATCGGTTAGAGATAATGTCAAAATAGAGTATATAAGTGAAGGATAGTCATCATCCTCTGAGTTAATTTTTGAGGTTAAATTAGGTCAAAATCCACATTTTAATATGATATCAGAGAACCCTCACCCTATCAGTTAGTTTTAAAGAACAAAGTTTCAATGACTACCAATTAGAATAGCAGATGAACTACGACTACTACTATTTTCTCAATGCAGCAGCCAAAAGTGCCAAAATGGACACATGATGATCACCCTCTTTGTCCCTTTCATTCCTTTCAAGGCTTCTTCTTTTTCTTCTTCTTCTTCTGCCTCATCCTCTAACGTGGGGTGGCCACGTGGGCTGGAAGAGGAGCTTGAGGGTGAAGGGAAGTGAGATGGGGATTGGATTTGGAACACTTAGGGTCATGTTTTTGCTTTGATGGAGCTGTTGGAAAACGTTGTACTGGAGTAATGTTTTGTGTTGTGTGTGATATGTTTATTGCATGTTGTGTCTTGTTAAATGTTTTAAAAAATTATTGTGACGAGGTGAATGTGGAGTTGAGTTTGATTGAAGAAAAGGGTGTTGGAGGGTCAGACGTCACTTTCATTTTTGTGGCTTCACCTGGTAGTCTTGCCCCTTTTACGGCTACAAAGAGAAAGGGAGGGACAGAGGTTGTTGAGGTGGAGGAGAAGATAAAGAACTGATGAAAGAAAACGAAGAATAATCTATTTTACGTATTAAACCATAGGAGAATGATATTTAGGAACTTCTTAATTTTGAATATTTCATCAATACTTTCTTTTAATTCTTTTTAATCATTTTTTTTACAAAAATCTTAAACTACAAAAACTATAAAAACATTTATGTGTGACAAATGTTTGAAAATGTTATCAAATTTCGTACATAATTGATAATTTTTTAATTTCAATATATCATAATAAGTATGTGTCATGAAAAAAATATTAATGTTTATTTTTAAATTTTTAAAAATATTAAATTAATTAAAATAATAAAAAATATATATGCATATGTATCAAATAAGTTTTAAAAAATATTATAAATTTCCTTAAGTGATAGATTTAATTTTTATTATAATACAATATTTATAAGTTTTATATTCTTTACTTGTATTCTTATATAATTTAATGGAGAAAATTTTCAACATTACTTATTGACCTTATTTATTAACTAATAATATATTTTAATTCTACATATTGAAATTTTGATAATTATATGAAAAATAATACATTAAATAGATATATATATATATATATATATATATATATGTATGTATATGCAGCATATAAAGGGATAGCATTTAAAGTTTCAAATATTTAACTAAGGTTGGATTCTTTTATTAGATGAAATTATTCTTTTTAATACCAAAAACTTTAAAATACTAAAATATAGATATTAAAAGTAATTTAAAATATTTTTCTGATGCGTGAAAGTAAATTAATATATATATATATATATATATATATATATATATATAATCACAAATTCTAGATTCATTTCAATATTAATGTTTAAAATAATTAATAATAATATATTAATAAACAAGTCAAATGATTTTTTAAAAAAAATATACTCACATTATCTGAATTAAAAATCATGTATTGTTATGGTTGTTAAAATCAATCAATTCAAATTATAAGATTTTTTTTACCACAGACATAGTATAATTTTAAATGCCCTAATGATTGAATACACCAAAAAAGCAGTGATGAAATATTTGTATAAAATCTAATCAATCTAATTTAATGCACAATTCTTTATTCTTCGTATTTAGTGCATAAATTAAAAGACATTAAATACACAATTTAAATATTTTTTATTTAAAAATTAGCTATTTTTAATATATAATAATTTTTAGATTTAATTGAATTTTTTTTATTAGGATTCCCTAGTATAAATATCCATGCTTTTAAATTAAACTAACTCAATTCAAACACTTTCGTCTGAATTTTTATATTGTTCGGCTAAAACCTAACTCAACATATGTAGTCAAAACCATTATTCGTTATGTTGGGATATTGGGTTTTAATGTTTAACCATGAATCAATCCAAACTAATCTAAAAAATTTAACTGACCCTTCATGTAAACATCAATACTCAATAGTTTATTGTTCATGGCAGGTTCTATACTTCAATTTCTCCCATCTAAAATTATTTATTTTTATATTTAAACTAATTTATAAATAATTGAAATATCAATACTGAGTAGTGTGGTATGCTTAACTTACCTATATATGTTATCTTGCAAATGGCATAATGACCCTCCTTTCCCCAACCCGTTGGCATTGCATCAGCAAAAGAAACAACACTCTCTCATTACCCATATGCATGTTATACAAACAAAACAATTGGCTTTTTGACCAACTTGGGTAATTTTTTTTTATTAATTATCAGTTAGGTAACGTTTAAAAAAATTACTAAATGGGGATAAATCGTAACAGGTGATACGACTTCTTCTAAATCAGAAGTCACAACACTGTTACGACTTCTAACTTTTTTTGCTTTTTTAACTAAAGTCATAGGAGTGTTTATGACTTCTGTTGTTTATTTTTTTTTATTTTTTTTTTACTTATTATGACTTTAAAGTCGTGAGTAATCACACGACTTTAAAGTTGTGTGCGTGCACCCCTAAAAAAATTGAAACTTACTAATTGCACCTCATTTTTATTAAGTATACTCTAATCATTTCTTTTAAATCTTAAATTTTGAATGATAATATTTTTAAAACATATCTCAAATGGTAATTAATTTTTTTAGCCCATTTCTTAATTAACATAAAATTTTTGAGCTGCTACTATGTCGTGTATAGAAAATTAATTAATTAAATAAATAAATATAAAAAATTTATTTATAACATAAATTACTAAAAAATTAAATAAAATGATATAAAAAAATACATAAAAAATATTAAATGATATAAATTTATTTGTAATTTCATTTAATATTTTTATGTATTTTCTATATCATTTTATTTAATATTTTAGTAATTTATGTTATAAATTTTTTTATATTTATTTATTTAAATAATTTTCTATATATGATGTAGTAGCAACTCAAAAATTTTATGTTAATTAAGAAAGAGGGTAAAAAAAATTAATTACCATTTAGGAGTATGTTTTAAAAATATTATCATTTGAAATTCAAGATTTAAAAGAAATGATTAAAATATACTTATTAAAAATTGGGTGCAATTAACAAGTTTCAATTTTTTTAGGGTTCCACTTACACTACTTGAAAGTAGTGTGATTGCTCACGAAAGTCCTGAAAGTAAACACAAAAAGCAAAACAAAAAATAGAAATCATAAATACTCACATGACTTTAGTTAAAAAAGCAAAAAAAGCTAAAAATCGTAATAGATATTATGACTTCTAATTTAGAAGCGATATCACCTATTACAACTTATCCCATTTAATAATTTTATTAAGCGTTACCTAAATGGTAATTAATAAATTTTTCTACACCCACTTGGTCAAAAAGCCCAAAACAATTCGACCGGGTTATAAACAGATACAAACCACATCTTTGCTAATACGAGATTGGTAGGTGTATTTGTGTCATAAACAAGTCTAGCTGCCGAGGACATATGTGGCGGCGAACTCGGGGCCGACAAAACGACAAAATTGCCGAAGACTTTGATAAGATATAAGGGTAATTTACTTTGAAAATGATAGTTAACACCGTAAGATAGAGAAAATGCCAAAGAAATAAGGGTGTTCGCGGTTTGGATTGGATCGATTTTGAAGCAAAAAATCATCTGATCCAATCCCTTCGGTTTGGTCATTTGATCATCCATTCGGTTTAAAATTTTTTTCAAATCCGATCCAATCCAATCCAATTTTTTTCGGTTTGGATTGGATCGATTTTCGGTTTTTTAAAAAGTCTAAAAATAAAACCTATGAGACTTATTTTTATCAAAATAAGGAGTATCTAGCAAAAACAAACACATTTATTGGACGAAAATAAACACAATTTTCTAATTTTCATTGGACAAACACGTTCATTGGACAAAATAAGGAGCAATGAAACCTTACTGCAAACATGTTCATTAGACAAAAACAAATACCATTTTCTAATTTTCAAACTGAATTCAAGTAGGTCAAGGGTAAGGTAAGGTTTATAATTTGATCGGTTTGGATTGGATCGATTTTCACCAGTCAAACCGAAAACCGATTCAATCCAGTGAAAATTTTTGGTTTTTTTTCGGTTTTTGATTTTTTGGTTTTCGATTATCGATTTTTTGATTCGGTCACCACAGTTTGCATCGGTTGATAAACACAAAAAAAAAATGTCTGAGAAAAGAGGAATACATACGTAATTAGAGTAAAACTTAAGGGTATCATTATAACTTATTCTATTTTTATCTTGATCTTTGGGCCATATCAACTCCTCTAGTTTCAATAAATTGTCCAACTCCTTTTCTACCGCAATGAGTGCTGAAATGTTCTAATAAGTTTGATGGGTTTTTTTGTAGTGCCTCCAATCAACTTTCTGCACAAAGAAAGATATTAACAGGTAAATAAAAAGTGAAAAATAGACAATGCTTGGCACAACTTTTTGCCCTTAGCAGAAAAATCAACTTTAAAGGAGGTCAATTATTGTAATTCTTCGAATCAAATGTGGAACATGGTTTGCATTTAGCTCTTCCCGTGCAAATGAATACTACTAACACTGCTTAAACTATTACATTTTTTTTCCTATAGTGAAATACCTTTCTCTTGGTGATTTTGACCTTACACTACAAATTTGTGGTTTTATGTGTTTTTGAAAACTACAAGCACTCAGGCTCGTACCCCATTTTAGTGGACTAAACATTTTTTAAAATTACATTACTTGTAAAATAAGAAACTGAAAATGTATTTACAATATTTCAAATATACCGCAATCTGTTTTTTTTTTGAAGAAAAATATACTATAATCTTAAACCACTAAAATTTATGAGTGAATATATCTTTACACGTAACCTTTGGTTACAATCTCACTTTAAATAACTTGTTCTTCCTATTGGAGCAATAGGCATCGTCCTTCAACACCAATCAAAAAGCTAATTATTTGGCTAATTGTAGTTTGCAATTCAATTGAAGAGGACTATTGGATAGGTACCGAGCTACAATTTATCCCAAATATATTTTTATATTCGGAGCAAGAAAAACCTTGTTCTCGCATAATCTATTTCACCATAGTTTATTTTGTGCTTTTATTGATATTTTTTCTTTTATAATTGCATATGTGCAAATGTATGTTTAATTTATTTTCAAGTAATTTTTATAACTCCGTGGAAAGAAACTTTTAAAAATTATTTTCATTGGAAAAAAAATTAAACACCCACTAAGTCTTTTGGTCAAGTTAACTTGTAAAAACTGTAAATTAAGGATAAAATCATAAAAATAACAAATTTTTTTCCTATTAACAATTAGAGTAGTACTGATTTTAGGTTGCAACTTGGGAATTACATATAAAGTTCACTTAACACAGTTGAGAATTTCAAACTTAAAACCACGAAATAAACCTATAGATAGTAAAATGATAAATAGCATAATTTCCCACACTCATTATCAAGCGAGAATCATCCCACTAGACCAAACATCCAGCTGTGACATTTTTGAAAAATAAAATGTTATTATAGAAGAATTTTCAGGTATATATTATGACTGATATTGTTATTCAAACTTTTTAACGAAGTTAGCATCAGTGTTTTGCTAGCAAACTACCATTAGATGTGTGAAGAATTTAAATCCCTTTTTATATCAGTATCCGATGGTTATTGTTATTCAAACTTTTCAACGAAGTTGGCATCAGTGTTTTGCTAAGAAACTAACCATAGATTTGTGAAGAATATAAATCCTTAAGTCAAAATCATTCTCACTCGGTAATGAAAAAAGAAAAATACTATTTTTAAAAGAAAATTATTATTTTTCTTTTATAATTAATAGTGTCATTTTATCTTTTATAGAAAAAAATTCCTGGTTATTACATTTTTTTTAGTAACTATTCAATTAAAGCTTCTGGTACTTCAATAAAATCTCGAGATCTTCACAAATTCGAGTTCTTTAAATTAGTTATAAGATTAATTCTCTGATCAAGACTTAATCACACTTAAGTTTTATGTTTAAGCTGAGAAAACAACAGTTGTGTTTAACTTTAAGAATGTGTTGTGCGAAAATCAAATCTAAATTCCTCCGTTAGCATGTATTGTCAACCGATATTAAAATGCTTTACTTGCAGATGGGTTTATGTATGTCAGGGAGGAAGGCTCGTCGTATGAATACATGCTTTGTAGCCTTTGGTTGCTGCGAAACGCTGTTATTTTTAGGAAGGCTAAGGTAGATTTTTTGGGTATTTTGGCAAACATCAAAACTTTGACATGGAAGTGACTTCTTTACAAGTCGGGGGTGAAACAGGTTGTGTTTTTCTCAACCTGATGCACTAACCCGAGAGCATTGTTTGCTTGGTGATATTTTGTAATACATTTAGGATTATAGGCCATTGTATGGGTACTGTATAGCATGTATATCTTTTTTGGGGGCATTTCTTTTTTGATATAGTTCTGGTTTTGTATAGCCCCTGTACACCTTGTACAGCTTTGGTCCTCTCCTTATACATAATATATACATATTTTGCCTTCCAAAAAAAATTTAAGTGGTGCTACCTTGTATGACATATTTTTGATATTTGCCAAAACAAAAAGGCATCAAACATGACGATGCTATCCCATTTCATTTCACTTCAATTGAGGATCACATAATTTTGATTCGTGCGGGATTGCCGAGAGAGAAAGCAAGCAATGGACCATAATTCACAGGACAGTTCCGTACTTAATGCCATGACGTAAGAAAGAAAATCATATGTACCACAGTCTAACATTGTACGGGTCCCTTAAATTTTGTCAAAAAAAACAGTGGTAGGATCCTAGTAATTTACTAATCATGGGACACAAAACAATAATAATAATAATAATACAATCTCTCAACAGCCGATTGATTAGGAAGAAACTAGTTTCTGATAATATAATATGATGAATTAAGATTTGAATCTTAATTGAGAAAAATATTTACATTTAATGTCTAATAATGTCTCGAAAGTGATTACCTAAGAAAGAAAAGACACTTCAGGGAAAAAAAATTCAACCTCAACGCGGTTTGGTGTATTTGTTACTTTTTTCGCTTGCACCAGTCAACCCCACAAACAATTTCCATGGCCCGGTCCACCCCATTGAAGCATTTTCCTTTGACCAAAACCGAACTATACGGCCTCTTAGGAGACAATGACCGTACTGCCACATTTGAAAAAAAATATTACCTGAAT
>CM023960.1:8512195-8565807 GCA_013407115.1 Glycine latifolia
ATTCAGGTAATATTTTTTTTCAAATGTGGCAGTACGGTCATTGTCTCGCCTCTTAGCTAACCTTTCTCTTTCAAGATTCTTTTTCTTTCTCTATTTTTTTAATGAATTATGTTGACTTTTTTTAAGCTTAATGGAATTTCAATCTTTTATAATATTTTTAAATGCATGAAATCCAACAATACATTAAAAATATAAGTATCATATTCTAAAAGTCATTTATCATTTCTTAGTAAATATACCTCAAGGCTGAATGCCTGAATGCATACCTTTATACAGTGTTGTGAAAATCGGTTTGAATAGACCTGTGGGACCGATTCTTGGTGCCATAATCGAGTCAATTTGGTCATTGGACCGACCATGCATCTGGTCCAGGATGACCCGACTAGACTTGGCCGATTTTGCAATGATTCGGTGATCTGATCAATTTTTGAAACTCAGTCTGGGTTTTTCTTTCACTTCATGCCTTCGTCGCCTTCACGCTCTCACACTTCGGCCGTCACCGCTGCCATGCCACCAGGCACTAGCCCACCACGTCGTCGCTTTACGCTTCAACCATCACAGCCATCGCAAAAACAGAAACAACCAGAAAGGCAAAAATCGTTGACGACTTCCTGAAAGGGTTCGAAATTCTTGGAAGAGGTGGCTTTGGGTTTCTTTGCAGTAGGAGGCTAGAAGGGAGAAAGAGAACACATGTGGGCTACGATAGAGGTAGAGAAGGTGGAAGCACGGTGATGACCGAAGAGGAAGAGGGTAGCACTCTAGAAGAATGAGGCGCATCAGGAAGAGAAGAATGTGGGTACAACTGGAAGAGAATAATATATATATATATTGGGGATTAGGGTTTTTTCTTAGTTAGACCTAATCTAGCCAGATATTGCTTTATGTACTCCTTTTATTACTTCATGTAGTTTTCATTTTGCATTTCGAAATGGACTTCTGACTCATTTTATTTATTAAAAATTGAACTAATGTTTTAATTTATGTAGTTGCTATTTACATTTTCTTTTATTATTAATACACTTTACTTGTGTTATCACTTTTAATACTTCAATTGTTATTTTGGATTTTTGAGTATGAAATTATGGATGAATTTTTCTTAATCAAATAATGTTAGTTATATTGGTATATATAATATAATTTAATTTTTTTTAATATAGACCACATCAAATCGAACCAAATTTTATAACACTTCTTTTATATTTTCAACTCCCTTGCTTCTACTTTTGCTTTTTTCCTTGCACGTTGGGGTCCTTATGACTTCTACGAGAGGTATAGATCCAAAATCGTTTATTTAGATGATTGATTTTCAAAATAAATCTCTCTAAAATTATTATATCTCTTGTAGACTACTATTTATTATACTAGTCTTATCACATCTTTATAATAACAAAAAAGAGTGGTGGAGAAGTAAGATATAAGATTTCATAGGGTTTTTTAAAACACGATTCAATAGTAAGAACATGCATTTTGCCAATTCGTGGTTCACCATTTCTGGGGCATTCGCTAATTTTAGATTTTAGATGAGAATTCTTTGGTGTAGGTATACGATAATAAGAAGCCAAATTAAACCCGTGAAACAAATATGTACTAATTCATTTTTAGATTCAAACAACAATGATTCCTAAGGAGTGGACCACTTATAACCACGCCCACCGGATTAGTGTGGTCTTATCATTTTTAATGAATGATATCAAATGCTTAATTAGATGCCACCCATTTTTAATTTTCTTCTTTTAGCCTTATACAAATACAAGCCCTTGGTTTGCGCCACTTCAATGACACGTATGCATTTGCCACCTAATAATTCACAACCAACAAATGTGGACGTGAGACTCACACCAACTGTATTATCATGCTGCTCTACTACTAATTTAAAGTGGTGGTAGTAGTAGTAGTGTGCCACACATTCCTGGTGTCTTTATTCATAATTTATAACAATACCAAGTTAACTAATTTAATCTCTTTAACTATTATTAAGTCAGGCTTAAGCCAACGGCCACTTAAAGGCAGCTTGAAAGACCTTGAGAATTTTTTCCCATGCTCAAGGCATTATAATTCAAACGTGGAAAAGAGGACTTTTCAAAAGGACAAAATTCCCCCTTGTAATCTTATTTGTCTATGATCACCTTCTTTTGCTCTTACATATACCATCCTAAATCTAAATCCTCCCTTCAACTTGCATAATAGCCATTCCCTCATCTACACAACTCCCCTTCCATATTCTCAAAGACCCTTCGTCGCTTTAGTTTTTTTTTTTTTTTTTCTAACATCAGGTATCCTCCACAGAAAATATTTTTTTTCATGATTCTTGTAGTCTGAATTGCAAAATGCTAGCGAAGAAGATGGTATCATTGAAGAAACTAGCCAAAAGGGTGAAGGGTGTTGGAGGAGCTGATCACTCTGACCCTCCCTACCAAGAATGTTTGCTAAAGGGGTATGAGGAAGATAAAGAATCACCCTCTAGCACAACCCCAACAGGGTTTTTTGCACTTTATGTTGGTGAGGAGCGTCAGAGATATGTGGTACCAACCAGCTACCTCTCTCACCCTCTATTCAAGATGCTGCTGGAGAAGGCCTACAATGAATTTGGCTTTGCACAGAGGAATGGCCTAGTGGTTCCATGCAGTGTTTCCACATTTCAGGAGGTGGTGAATGCTATTGAATGCAACAATGGAAAGTTTGACTTAGGCAAGATTTTTGAAGATTTTGCTTAGCTAGACTGCAGCAAAACGGATCATGTCATGTGCCTTGCCATGTTAATTAATTTCTTTTTTGTTTCTTTGGTTAGTGTTGAAATGCATCAGAACTATGACCTCTTTGGTGGGGTTATATTTATTGGATGTTGTTCTAGCCAGAATTTAGAACATAGGTCTTGATGATGGCTAGCTAGGTGAGTTGGCTTTAATTTCAATTGAAGCTATTGCTGCAAACAGTTTTCAATTAGGATTGATCTGACATGTAAATAAGTTTTTGCCAGTATGATAGTGAACTATTAATATTTTATAGTCTATCATGCAGCTTATGCTTTTACATTTTTCTCATATAATTTCAGTAATTAAACTTGTCCCCTATACTTTTACAACTGGCATCCAGTGCCATAAAAGTGACCTCAGTGATCAGTGGCAACAATCGTGCACGTTCAATTAGTCAACTGGGCGTCATCACTGGAAATCTTGTAATGCCTAGATTTGGAAAAAAAATGATCTGCCTCAGTACGTCTACATTGAATTTTCACGTGTATTAGCCTATTAGGTGCTCTTGCCTCAGAATTTCCTTGTCCAAGGGTAAATATAAAGTTTATGTTAGTAAGATTAAGATACTTAACTTTTACACTACGCTAAACCCCCACACATAAAAGGAAAAGTTGAGCAAAGTTTAACAATCCTACGTTAAAAATGAATCTCTGCATTTTTTTAATGTAATGGCAACTTTTGCAGATGCTTTGAATCCTTCATTGTAAATTGCATGCAATATATTTATTTCTACCTTCATATTAAAATACCTGACCCTGGGAAATTCAACAGACAAGGAGAATCACACAAACTGAAATTGAAGAGGCAATGAAGTTTTTGAATTTGATTATGAAATTATAACCAATTGCTCAGCATCAGAAGTGGATTATGGTTCAATTTGTTAATTTTCACTGTTACAACCTTCCACAAGTATTCTCTTCATATGATCAACTAGTCCTTGAATCTGCTCTCTTGAATGAAGGGGTGATGGATATATACAAGCACAATCCAACTTTCCATTCCGTATGGTGTCGAATACGGCAATGGATGGGCCAACACCATGAGCAGAAGCACAACCTACATAGTCTTTCAATCCAATCTCTCCATGCATTTCGGCCGAGTCGTCGAAGACGGGGTCTTCAAACACGGAGATCAAGGCTGTCCTAAGCGATGACGACGGCGTCAAACCGGGGTTCTCAATAGCCTTGCACATGAGGTAGTTCAGGTCAGACATGTCTGTGAAATGCTTGTTGCAGTTCATAGCATTTACAAAGGCTGTGTAGCTTTTCTTTGCCAACTCCCATAAGGTTTCTGTTTCTCCACACACGTCATGTGTGTTCAGGATAGCAGAATGGTAAAATCCTGAACCAAACAAGGGAAGCATTGGCAGCAGAATGTTAAAATTATACCAAGAAATTCAAAATGTTAAAATTATACCAAGAAGTTCGTATTTCTAAAGAAGAAGCTTCAGGCAATTATCTAATTCGTCATGAATAAACTATCTCAAAAGCTTAGACTTTTTATGTAGAGACATGTGAATAGTTTTATATTATATCCCTAACATAACTAACAAACTTAACTAAAGACTGTAGCAAATGATTTCATTAATATAAGAGACAGCCTCCCTTACCTACCCACCTAATAATTGTTTTTACCACTTTCCAAAAGATTAAATAAAAATGAAAGCATTACCAAGATACAGGGAACATTGACAAGGTTTAATATTGTTTATGTTGCAAGTGTCACTTTGTAGCCCACTCAAATAAATGTGAAAATTAATAGGTGGATTTGGACAATACAGGCTCCTTGTTTTAACAAGGTCTTGCAGTTTCACTTAAAAATTAGTAGTAATTAGAAGAACTAATATTATGTGCCAACTGACAATAAAAGAAAAAACAATCTTTCCAATTTATTACACATAGGACACAGCCTGAAAAAAGAAGAGAGCATGTATCTGTAAACAAGTTACGCATGATGCCAAAGGAGCAGCAGCATAAGAAAACAAACGAAAATTACAAGAAAATATGGCTTACCAGCATGGTTGCTGGGAAGGACTGGATCAAGAAGTGAGCGGCAATCAACAAGTGTTACTACAGCATACTTTTCTATTTGATAATCAGGAAGGCATTTAGAGGTCCATGCAGCAATCATTCCAGCTGCAGCAAGTGCCCCACAAAGTTTGATCCCTCTTGATTTGCATCCCTACATGATCTTGCATAATTAGCTTAATCCATCAAACTAGCTACCAGATCATAAGCAAAAACTGAGCAGAGTGCCATATCAATCAGACTTCACACAAATTAGATTATAACACATTGGATGCATAAGAATGATTTTTAATTACAAATACATAGAGACAAAAAAGAAGATAATGTGACATTGCGGCTGATTTGTACCAGGAAAAAAAATAGCAGCTGATATTAGTTATAATTGGCTGCAAGTTTCTCCCAGTTGTAAACATGAATTTCATTAATCACTTTATTTAGCTCATAAATCCAATTGATATTATAAAGAGTTTGGATCAAACCATAGGCCTGTGATCTGTGAAACACAAACTCCTCATTCGTATTAGAGGCTCTCCCCTCCTAATAGCTTTGGCTTTACTGTCTTATTGACTATCTTTGTGAATGTCTTACAAAATGATTTCTCCACAATGTGCCAATTAAGTTTATCTTTTTTGAAAAATAACTGGCTAGTATCTTCATCCCTTTAAGAAAATAGGAAGTTTAGGCTTGAAAATAGAGATTGCAATAGTCAAGATTAATTTAGGGTGTGTTTGGGAAAAAGTTACTTCCAACATTCTCTTTAATTCAGTACAAGAGCTCCTTCGCCGTTTAGTGTATAGGGAAGCGCAAACTGATGTTTGGAAGCTTGAAATGGCAATCTAAACACCCCCTTAAGAGAACAGTTGAATAGAGAGAGCCAGTGCTCAGAACCTAGGATAGTATAGTATTATAAATGTAGAAATTATAAAGTGGAATATTTTTTGATTCCTAATAAATATTTGATTTTTACATTTATTTCTTAGTAAATTTTTGTTGTGTTGAAAAACAACAATTTTGTTTTTAGTCTTTAATACTTATTTTTAGTCCTTAGTAAATTAATAAATTTTGTATTTGCTCATTAATAAAAAAATTCATTTGTTATTAGTTGGGATAAAAATAGAATTTGCTAATTTATTAGGAAGCAAATATAAAATTTGTTAATTTATCAGGAATTAAAATAAAATATCAAAGACAAAATATAAAAGTGTTACTTTAGTAATATTTAACACAAAACAAAAATTTATTAGGGAGCAAATATTGAATTCGAGCATCTATTAGAGATAAAAAAAAATATTTAAGTCTGAATTATAATACATTTACCAGCAAAATGCTCTTGGTGGGTTGAAGTGTATTTATGGTGATATCAATGGTTCGTTTCTTACGTTTAACAATGTAATGATAACGAAGTAGACACAGAATACCGAAGTTATAACTTTAACTTCATGTGAAGCTGAAGCAATGACCCATGAACTGAATGCAGGAGCAGGACTTATTATCTTAGTCAATTTATGCTGCAATTGGGTGTTGTCGTACTTGGAGATTGGAGTTATCATCTACTCATCATATTTTGTACCCCATGCCTTATCCCCATTCTCAATCATTCTTTCAGACAACGACTCCAACGGCCAAAACAAAGTTACCACCCACAACTTCTATTTTCAAAAGTGGCATTTATATTCTATGGAAGAAATTTCTTATTATTGTTTACAGAAGGGTCACTGTCGAGAGGACCAAAATTTGCGAAGCGTACGATAAGGATACGACGTGACAGTAACACAGAAGATATATCCAATTTTGAAAATCACAGGCTAGGGCATCGTTATGATATGACATATTATTATATTATAAAATTAAATTCCAATTTTGTTCAATTACAATTTTAGTTATCTTTTTCTAAATTAAGATATTTAATTTTTATATTTTTTAAAGCAAATAATTTTGATCCTTTCATAAGTTCAGTGATAAGTATGTGTATGTGACAAGCAGATAAATAAAATAAAAAATAAAAAATAATTTTAATAAAAGTTAAACTCACAATCTGTTATTCAAAAATATGATAATAAACTATTAAAATACTTGTTTTATTTAACTAATTTTATAAATACTATTTTAAATGTATCATTAGTAAAGAATTATTATTATTTTTAATTAAAAAATTTATAAATTAAAAATATTTAATATATAAATATTTATTTAATATTTTGTATCATTTTGCATATTTTTCTTTGGAATAGTGTATATACTTTTATTTCAATTTTTAAAATTTATAATTGAATTTTATAAATTAATATATAAATTAATTTTTTAATTTGATTTTAATATACAGATTGTTTTTAATCCAATTATATAAATCAATATAAGTATATTAATTAATACGTAAATTTATTTTAATATATAAATTATTTTTATTTTAAATATATAAATAAATAAATAAAATTTTAATATTTAATATTTTAAGAAACTTATATTAAAATTTTCGTTTTAACTATAAAAAACTATTTAATAAATATTTTTTAAGACCAATGAAGAAAATTACATAGTTAATATGCAAATTATTTATATAAATTATTTTATGTAATTTATAATATTATGTAAATTTATTTTTACATATAAATAATATAAATTTTTATTTTAATTATAAAAAGTAATAAATTTTAATGTTTCTTTTTTAGATTATTTAAATATCATTTTAATTTTGCATAATTTGTATAAATTACATAAAATATAATTTTAAAATAATCAACATATTAGTTTATGTTATTTTTTAAAAAATTGTAATAAAATATGAACAGATTTCATATGTAATAATTTATTAATTTATATTAAAATAAATTTTTATAATAAAAATAAATACAAGTAATATTAAAAATATTTAAATATTAAATATTTTATTTTAATTTATAAATTTTATAATTTTAAAATAATTGATAACTCTTGACTAACAATACATTAAAATAGTGTTTACAAAGTTGACTAAACAAAGCAAGTTTTTGGATGGTTTATTATTTTGTCTTTAAATAAAAAGTTGTAAATTTAATTTCTATTTAAAAAAAATTATTTTATTTGATCTCTTACCACATAAGTGAATAACTTAAAGAAGTGTCATGTAGATATCAATATATTACATCAAAATTAACATTTTATTTTTTATGATCAATTGACTGAAAAATTAAAATTGTTTATTTTGAAAAATAGAAAGGCTAAATGTTTTATTTTAAAAATAAGAGACTAAAATTACATATTTAAAATTATAAGGAGACTAAATTACAATTTCACCAAAAAAATAATTAAAATAACATTAATGTTTTAAAATTGAACATTAACTATTGTAAGTATTATTTATCTCATTAATGCGATAGCCAAATCCAACTTATATCTGTAGAAAAATTAAAAATATTAAGTCAAAATATAGGCTAAAGGTATTGAAAAATAGGCAACAGCAACCATTTAACCATCTTTGCTCCTTGATAAAAAAAAAAAAAAAAAAAAAAAAAAAAAAAAAAAAACATTATACGGGAATTAAAATAGAATTAATGCATAAACCCATGACGAACACATGTTACATAAGAGGATCGTTCCATATTCTGTCTATCGGATCCTCCAATGTCCCAATCAGTACTGAATAACAATATTCCAATCGTATATTTTATTTTATCTAATGCTTACTACCTTAAGTCCATTTTATAAGAATGTTGAGAAGTTTGCCCAGATTTATTTTATACAAATACTTTAAGTGAAAGTACATTAATTAATTAAGACAAAAAAGAAAGAATTCAAGAGAGAATAAAATTCTAATAAAGGTAATTTAAAAATATACAAACACAAATTATTCTACTACGTATTAACTAAAATACTTAATTGTTGTGAACTAATTAAATAAGTTCTACATTTTTTTTGTGTGAATGATGTATTTCTCGACCGAAAGATAAATATTAATCTCCTAAAATACTAAGATCTTTTTAAAGGATTGACCTCTCTTAAAATATGTTTTTTATTTGTATGGGCCAGCATCAAATTCATAATCACATATATAAATGATAAAATTATCTATTAATCATATTAAAAATGATTGACCATTTTGTGTAATTCTTATAAACAAAATATTAATATGAGTTTCTGAAAGAAATCTTTTAACCATTAATCCATCAAAATTACATATTTATCCAACAGATTCAAAGAAAACATGACACATGTCAAATAACATATGGCATGTCATTTTCTTTTTAAATCTATCAGTCAAATTATTAATTTTGATCAATCAATAATCAAAATAGATCTATAATGATAAATTTTAAAAGACACTCATACTATATTTTGTTTATTAAATTAACTCAAAATTGGCAATCACTCCTAAGCCACACCATGTTGGTGAAAATTAATTAATTAAATAAATAAGTTCTCCGACTCAAGATAATAATTAATTAAATTAGTCAGCATAACAGAAAATAAAAAAATTTAAATTAGCATTTTGATCATTTAATTTATTATTTAGGTTAAAATTTGTTTTTAATTTTTTTCAATTTGATTATCTAATATTTAGAATTAATTCAATTTAATCATCTCTAAATTTTGTCTTGTTTAATTTGATCTTTTAATTTTTAAAATTAATTTATTTTTTTAAAATATATATTTTGTGATGATTTAAAATTATTTAGTGATTATTTTGAACAATCACAAAATATAATTTTTTATTTTTTAAACTCAATTGATTTAAAAAATTAAATAATTAAATTAAACCTAAATAATAAAATAGAGTAACAAAATAATAATTTAACCAATAAAAAAAGAAGCAGGATGGTGGTAACTCACAGCTAATAAGTTCTTGGTTTCATCCACGTTCAGTTGCAACCTTATTATCCTCGAACTCCGGGGCAAGCCAGCGTCGACGAAACTCAAATTCGCGAACCTGAACGCGTTGAGCGTGTACCCGAGCACGTCCAGTCCACGCGCCCAGAACGGCTTGTTCGTCTTCCCCTCAGGAATCAGATCCTCGATCGGAGAATTAACCTTCTCCCCGCTCGCCTCTTCCCCGGCAGCGCCAGCGACGAGGCGGAGGAGCTCCTTGAGCAGCCCCACGGAGGCGGCGCGGTCGCACAAAGCGGTGTGGAGGCGGAGGAACACTGCGAAGCGATCGTGGCTGATGCTATACACGGCGGCGTGGAGGGGGTCGACGTCGGCGGCGTAATCGCGCCACGTGTCCTGGTTCATCTCGTGCTCGAGGAGCGCGTGGAAGGGATCGTGGCCGTTGGATTGGGATTGGATGATGTGAGCCGTTGATGCGAGATCGAAGGAGTGGATTTGGACGGTGGGAGTGGGAGAGGTGAGGAAGTGGAACGTGTTGTTGGAGGGATCGTGGTGGATCTTGGAGCGGAGGTTAGGGTGGGAATTTTGGAGTTTGTGGAGGGCATTTTGTACAACAGCGATTTGCGGCGGTTTTGAGAGGAGGAGGCTCAGCACCGTGACGCCAGTGCCGATGGGAACAGCCTTGCACCAGCTGAACTCGGTGCCGCCGACGGGCCGGGCCTCGGGGATTGATGGGCTTTGGGCCTCAGTGTCGCCGTTTATGGCCATATTGTTGGATGAGAGTGAAAAAGGGAAGTGAAGTGAAGATCGAGAGAGGGATAATAAGGATAACGTGGAAAATAATGAAAATATGTTATGTTATCTGCGGGTTTGTAGGGGACCCACCCCCACTGTGGTTTTGTTGTTAAAAAATGAGTGTTGCGTTCCATTAATGTAACTTGACATTGAGGCCCGAACGTAGGATCCATAATAAGGAAGAAGAAAACCCGTTCACGTTATCGAACATTGCGTGGGGGCACTATCGCAAGATGGAGACTGAATTAGGTAGATTAGGAATAAAGTGGTTTTTTTTAGAAAAATATTAAATTAAAAATTAAAATAATAAAAAATATAAAATTAGTTATTAGATCCTCATACTTGAATTGTAAAAAAAAAAATTAGTTGACGAATGTGATTATATAATCTACAATGATATTACTTGATTGAACTATAAAAATATAAATGGATATGATTTTATTTTAAATTGAATTTTTAAATATGAGAATTAAAATTATAAAAAAAATAAAGAGAATAAAAGTTGTTAATTAAAAATTATAAAGGATCAAATTTGTAATTTACTTTTTATAATAAATAAAATAATAGAGAAGCTTATTTTATTATTATTCTTGTTTTCTTTTTTTATAAATGCTTTTAAATTTCTGTAATAAAAAAAATACTTCTAGATAAGTTTATGCAACCAGACCATTATATATTTTTACGTCACTTGGAGTGACGACTCTGAATTTGAACATGTGATATGTTAAAAATGTAAGACATTATTTTGCTTCACGCCTTCACATGACTAACCTTTTAAGAATGTACGGAAAGATCCATATCATGGATGCTACTCCACTAAGACTATTTTAAAATTAAATAAACTAAGTAGGTGTATATTATCAGATAAATATTTTTTTTTATATACTTAAAATTTATAATAAATATTTTTTAAAAATATATAATTTATATTAAGAATTTATAATCAACAATTAAAATGGTGATATAAATTTTTAACTAAAAAAAATGACTGTTGAAATTAAAGATATAAATTGTTAACAAAATCAAAAATAGAAAGATAAAAAAAAATATTTTGACATAGTTGAATGATAAAAAAAAAATTAGTTGTAATATTAATATTATGTACCATACATTTTCAAAATAGAAAAAAAATATTTATAATGTCTAATTAAGATAGTACCAAGTGAGAATATGTATCTTTAATATGTGTATTTTAATTTATAAGAGTTTAATGATTTGTTTTGGAAGAGCAAAAGAGATATATTATATATAGAGATAGATAAACATAAGTTGCAGACCTCCACAACACAAGGAGTGGAGATGGACATGAAACAAAACAAAAATACCTTCAGCTAATTACATTAATAATCTCAACTAATCCCTAAAAGACTGTCCTTAAGTACTTAGTTAGAGTTGTCCCCTTAACCATGGCTATCCACCAATTTCCATTGGCAGTAGAGTCCCTACGGAGAGATACTCAACTCGAGAGAGAAATCGAAAGACATCATAAGGTTATAACAATTCTCTTAAACAGACCATGGGGCATGCCTGTTATTCATAAAAAGATAACCAAGTTGTATTGGTTTTTCCTTTTATCCAACACCATGCTCTAAAGATAGCAGAATCCAACACCTATTGAACATTCGATTCCTTATCTTTAAAGACCATTGCATTCCTATGCAATGTAATCAACCATAAGATTGTCATCCACATCCCCATCCAGACTGCGTAGCTTCTTCCCACCATAATGGTCATAGTGTTGCCAAAAATGTTTCAAGTAATTACTAGGGAGTGATTGTTGAAATTTTTTTTGTCAAACCTTATAAGCTATTGAGCAAGAAAGCAGAAGATTTGTTGAAGTCTCATTTTGTTGTCCACACAAAGGACAAAAAAGGTTATCACCTCCCGTAACTCTCCCTATATCCCTTCACCATAACGAGCCTTGTCTGGATCCCTAAGAGCAACTTTAGTGATAGATCCCAAATTGAAATCTTAGATCACTTTTTGGTAGACCCCACAATGCCACATAGGATTGAAGATCTATTATGATCTGTGACATTTTTTCCTTTAGTGGTAGATCTTAAATTGAGATCTTAGATAACTTTTAATGGATTTCACATGGACCCCACTTTTAAATATTTAAATTTTGATTAAATTAAATTAAATTAATTAAGTAATTAATTTTAATTAATAAAGCATGTAAAAAATATATAAATATTAAGAAATGATAAAATTTAAATAATTTTTATTTATAACTAAATGTTAATTTTTTATTCTTCTTCATTTCAGACCCTTCCTTTCCCCCTTTTATTTTTTTCTTCTTCCTCCTTCGTTCCAAACCAGACGCTTCCCCCCTATTTATTTTTTTTCCTTTCTCATCTTCCCCCTCCCTCCCCTCCGCGTTCCCCCCAGGTATGTTCTATTCCTCTTCTTTTTTTTTAGTTTTCTTCATTGCCATGGTTGGTTGGGTTGTGGGTTGTTGCTCCTTGCCCATTTTGGTTGTCTGTTACTGCACAAAAAATCATTTTTTTAAAACGTGCAGATATTCAGGGTTCTTGGGGAAGAACCAGATCTTCACGTGGAGATCTTCAACCCCCCTTTAGTGGTAGATTTGGAAAATGAGAGATCTTTAGTTGAAGATCCCTCCCTAAGACCCAACACTAAAGGTGCTTTAACGATACCAACCCCCCATAAGTCACATGCTCCAATGAGGACAAGTTCGAAAAGTATTTTCTTCCTAAACATGTTCATGTCTATCCCTCGTATCTGTTTCTTGATGTCATACGTTGTCATAGCCACCAATGTGATTACCATCAACACTTCCCAACACTAACCCTTCTGGCATACTTTCCTCCTCACCAGTCTTTAGATTTCCTTTTTCATCACACTTCTGATCAACTCTCTCATTTTCCTCTTTAGAGCAATGTAGAGATGTCCCTAACCCACACGATGGGTTACCACTTTGTACACTTATGACAAATGTAGGCAAACATTCGCCTAGACCTATATTAGCAATCATTGGATCCACCTTCTGATCCTTCAACCATCCTGCCTACCTCTGTACTCCGTCTCTAGGATACTATCCCAAGTCTTAGGTACAACCTCCTCGTCGTGTCAAACTCATCCTCGCATAGTGACCAGTCATCTTCATCACCACTTGTACTAATGCACCAATTGACTCCTCATCATCCCTAATCTCCCGTCGTTGTTTAAAACACCCCATGTTTGTTTCCCTAAAGATCTCTTCCATCAACAATATAGAAAAAAAGTTACCATTGATCCAAAGCTTTCTAACATTGCCCATTATTGTACGGGTTTAGGTTTAACAAAGAACCCTCGCATATTCAAAAATGAGTCATCATCTGTGTCTCTTATGCAATGCGCACCATGACCTCCATATTCTCCATTATCTTCATGAAGCACTCTTCACTCCAATTATTGAGGGGAAGGCCCTTGATTCTAACCCACACTAGCCTGTGGCCTGGTATTAACTTTGGCTTCCACTTTTGTACTAACTCAAACATATCACCCCACATTTCACCTCTACCAAAGATTAGGGCTTCAATATTCTCATATTCTTGATCGGTCAGACGAACTTGGTTACTTCTGACATACTTGACACATATAGAGTTATACCATTCTAGAAGAGAAACCTTTGTCAAATCCATCACCTTCTCAAGATGGTTAACCCATCCAATAAGAGATTTCTACAACTTATCTTCATTTGACACAGGTATGCATAGGTTTGGGCCTTTCCATGGGTCAGAATTGGACAATAACCCTGTTGGAGCTCGTCTTGTATATTGGCACCCATCATACTTTCGATTGACCGTTCGTGCATAGGAGACATATGTCGTCCTCTTTCTCTGATAAAGATCTTCGACATGGGTCCTACTACGTTGTATGACTCTATGATGTTGCAATCTCCCCAAACTATGATTATGGCCACCCCTGTTATATTTGAGCAAGTTGACATGTAACTTCATTCATCCTATATATATCTAGTCCAACTATCTTTCTAACTTCTTCAAATCTTCCATGCCTTTGAAGCAAACAAAGCCATACCTTAACCCCTGTCAATTTCTCTTCACAACAAAGACTTTAATGATTGTTCCCCATTAGTTGAAAATCCTTCTTAGCTCCAGTGCAAAGTAATCCTCTAGGAAGTGGCAAAAGAAGAAGGAAGTGATACCAAGCTCCATCATCTCACCATATCAACGGTCGATGACATCTACACTTCTTGTACTTTTATAGCAGCAAGTTGTGTAATGAAGACATAAGAGTTTAATGGTATATATTGTTAGAGTAAAAATTATTGCAATGTGAGCCAATTAAAAATTATAATTGATATAACTTTTTATTTATAATATTATAAAAATCATTTGGCCATGGCCATGTGTCAACATTCTATGTTGTGTGGGTCTATTTATAATTTTTTTTCTTTTTTCTCCTTTGTCCTTTCTCTTTTCATTCTTTTTGTAACGCCTTGTATGCATCTGGTGCATTAACATTGATTTATGGTCGTTAAGCGCAGCAATTATCACAGATAATCAATTCGAAAGCGATAAACAAAATGGCGTCATCAAATGTCATTAACAACATCAACTGTACATCATATATGGTGAATTCTCATAATATACAATGTGTATGCATAACAAAACTATACAAATCCCTCTCAGGTACAAAACAATAGGCATAAATCAAAATGTAGAGCTAACATGCTCTCAACCCTATGCCTAAGGTTCTCACAGAACCTATCCCTGCTCGGGCCTCTTGCCCTGGGATCTCTCAGCAGCTCCCTGAGTATCACCTGCAAAACATAACCCCCAACAGGGGTGAGATAACAATCTCAGTAAACTCAAGATCCTTGGAGGTCTTTCCTCCCCCTGGTTCACTTCCATGCATATAATATCAAAATTGGCATTACAAGTTAGCCATCCAAGCTCTCAAGCCATATCACCACATATACATATGTCTCAAGGGTTCATCATCACACTCTTTACAACATACATCATTATCATTTAGCCATCAGACTATTAAAACACATCACATGTACATGGCACATCTATATATATATATATATATATATATATATATATATATATATCAATGCCTGAGGAAGCTACATCCACCTATGTGGGCACTTTTCTCATTAGGACTTCCTATTAGTTGCCTGAGGAAGTATATGGGCACATTTCTCATTAAGACTTTCTATCATTAGCCTGAGGAAGCTACATCCATCTATATGGGCACATTTCTCATCAGGACTTACTCAAACATATATATACATTCTATTCTATTCTACTGGCCAGAGAAATCTCATCAATCAACACACATAGCCTCAATCCATGTATATCAAGTACATGATTCCAATCAGAATAGTAACACACAATTTCAATATACATGCATCAATTCATACAATAACCATCACTCCCTCTGGAGTATGCTGGAACACAATCAAGGGGAAACACTCCCAAGAACAAAGAGCTTACCTGCTCTCAGCGCTACACTGGCTCTCTCGACTTCGTTGTCACAACCACCAGCAATGTCTGTATCACGCCCTACACAAGGCATACAAACAATCAATCAATAACGGTCCTCAACCGTTAGAATGAAAGGAAACACTATTCCTTTCCATTACAACCTCTCTGTTCTCTATCTTAGGGTTATCAGAGCTAACCACCTTATAGGCGATCCACAGACCCTCAACAGGATCTATCTCAGCCTAACCAAGGCACTAGAGTCCCTCTAAGACTCTGCATAATATGGTTCAAAGCATACAATTGCCTAACCCCTCTATATCTCAAGAATAACCAAGTTATTCAAAACAATCATTTCAACACATAATCACCTTCTATACAGTCTCATGAACACTTTTAGTAAAATCACATATGCTCATACATGTCATGATACCCTTCATTTAATCATCATTCTTCCTACTCATACATATATTAGAGTCAAAACTAAACTTCATCAATAGTCATGATTTAAAGCTTAGTATTCATCAGAACAACCTCCTGAGCGTACTTTTCTAAAGAATCCAAGCCTAATTCCAGCTCTATCACAAATGGGTCACTATTCATCCCAAGAACCATTTCACAAATCAATCGGTAAAACTCGAGTTTCTTACCTCTAACCAGTCGAGGAAGGTTGGAGGATCACTTATCCAAGCTTTGGCATCCTTGAATTGCCTTATTTCCCTTCCAAACTCAGTTTTACCAAGTTCCCTAGAGAACGAGATTTCTCTGATTGATGGTTCTCTCGAGAAATTGAAGCTGGAATTTAGCTCATGGAGGAGTTCTAATCTACTTTCTAGTTGGGTAGGAAGTGTTTAGATGAAGAATGGAGAAGATATGAAGTTTCCTAGTGCTCTAATGGCGGAAATGGCTCAGAGGAAGAAGAAAGGAACAGTTTTGCCCCAGAAAAATCGCATGAAATGACCTTATATAGTGGTCCAGGTCGCGTTCTGGCGCTATCCGCGCCAAGTTCCAGTGAAAAACAGGCTTTCTGGAGAAATTCTGGCGCTAACCGCGCCACTCTGGCGCTACTCGCGCCAAAATCCAGTATCTGTGGCGCTAACCGCGCCAGAATTTAGTCGTCGCTAAATCCGTCGCTAACGTTTTTTCGACAGAATTTTGAAAATTTATACTTTTCTTTCATTTATTTAGCCTTAGTTATTATACTTTCTTTCTCATTTTCTCCTATTGTTGTGCATAGCACGGGTGAATATCGAGTTATTATACAAATTAACAAATTTATCATACATAAGAACTTATTATTGAAAGATAGTGTAAAACATTATTGGGTGCATAACCCATTTT
Organism: Glycine latifolia; assembly: GCA_013407115.1. NCBI lineage: Eukaryota > Viridiplantae > Streptophyta > Magnoliopsida > Fabales > Fabaceae > Glycine > Glycine latifolia. The sequence continues at coordinate 8,529,371 of CM023960.1, forward strand.
CTCAATTTATAATAGAACAATAGATTTAATTTTTAATAATGTAATTAAAATATATATTCAAATTGATTTCTACTAAATATTTTCATTGAAACACCTTTTAATTTCTGTAAGGGAAGAAAATGATTTCATGCTTGTTTGTTTACACATAAAATCATTTCTCTCGTTATTAGACGTTTTAATACGAAATCTATGACTATTATGACACCTATGACTATTGATTTGAGCATGTATTCTAAAATTACAATTCATAGTTTAACTTAATTATACTTGACTTACATTTCATCTTTGTTTCTTTTGGTTAATAACTTAATTATACTTCATGTATTTGTCAAAGGCGGACACTTTGGAGAGGTGGAATAACACTACTTTTTGGAAATATCGTTTGTGAGAATAAATAATTGGTGAGCAGATTTCATGGGATAACTAATTAGACGAATTTTAATCGTAATAATGATTTGGAAGAAATCCAATCACAATGATGGCAGGAGTATCAAGAAGTTGAAGGATAGAAGGAACTCCTCTGGTTACAAAAATCTCTATGTAAGTGGTTACGATCTGAAGGTGGAAATCTGCGAATTTTTAATGGTATTACAATTAGAAGGATGGAAAAGCAAAAATTAGAGCTCTCTAAATTCGAATGGGAAATGGATTACTGCAAAGGATGAGCTAGAAAGAATCGCCAGGACTATTATGCTATTCCTTTATGTCTAATAGGAAGTTTTCCTTGTTAGAGAAATCATGGTTTGTTTAGATTAAGAATGAATTCCTTTTTCGCACAAATTGCTAGCTGTGGTTATTGGAATTAAACGTTCAATTAAAAGAAAAAAAAGTAATTGTATTGCTTGAAATCAAGAACCACATTTAGCTACAGAATTAAGTTTTAAGTTTTATGTTGGATTCATGGACTGGGCTTGAGGCCCAATCAATGTATTAGCTAATCTTAATTCAAATATTACAAATGCTATTTCCACCTCCAAATAATTAACCCCCCTCCCTTTATTTTTCTTTCCCAAAAATACCCAGGTAAATATACTCCCTTTAAATCTTAACATCATGAACGCTTTTTCATTCTTGTTGAACATTGCTACGAAGAAAACCGTGATGAGCGCAATCTTTACAAGTACCTTACCGTGGAAACAAACCATGTCCTATGAAATTGGGGTTTCACTTCAAATTAAAAGTTGAAACACTATAACATGAACAAGAAAGATACTCACAAATAAAGATACAGATGCAATCCAACACATTACATTTCTCAATCAAATAGATACATTCCCCCTAGTCCACTCACCAAAACCCCTATCCCCATACCTTATAATTCTCATCATAAAAACAAAAGGACAAATGATTCTTCTAAAGCATATAATCTAACTAATTAAGTAAAGCAATGTCCTTATGGTGCCTTAACAATACTTCTCCACCAAAATTCTAATCAAAATATGCAAGCAATGATCCTTTACTTAACTAATTAAAAAACCTAATATAATCATTACAAAATTTACATACACGCAGAGTTACACTAGTACATGCTTTCGTGGGTGATTCTTTGTTTTGCAATTACGACAACACTCCTATTGTCAACACATATTTTGGAGTTGTCGGAACCGTTGCAAAACCCTACTCTGCTGTAGTTCACTAATACCTTTCCCATGTCTCTATCTCTCCTCTGAACCCGTGCTTGCATCGCTGTTGACAATAGTGGTGGAGAAACCTTATTCACAAATAGTTAGAAAGGGGAGTGTATTTACTGGGCATTATTGGAAAGAAAAAATAAAGAAAAAGTGTATTAGTAATGGAGGAGAGTTCAAATAGCAAGTCCCTTCAAAGTATTAACCCAAATTATACGTGTGATTATTATACGTGTGATCAAAATCATAATTCAAATACAGAACTTCTAATATGTATTTGTGATAGTAGATTGGATTTTGGTCTAAAACAAAATTATCATGTCCCTACTCTAAGACATAATTATTGTCTTCAAGGGTTTTGGTTAGGAAAGAAAAATCAATCATCTCATACTCCTATAAATACAATTAATCTCATTATAACATATAAATATTTACCAAACATTTACTACACATCATCACTATAAAATCTTTATCCCAATTAACATCCATTTGAGTTCAACTTTTTCAATTATCCTCTTCACACACTTCCTCATTTGTCAATCTTTGACACATCAAGTGTTTATAAGGAAACTCTCGAGCTCAATTATTTTCATCTTAACAAATTTTCTAATATAACATTTATACGCAGAATTTAGGCTTATAAAAATTAGGTTAAATATCATTTTTTATCCTTTATATGTTTTAAAGTTTCATTTTCGTTCTTGTTTTTTATTTTTCGTTAAAAAAATGTTAGTATTTCATTCATTTTTAAATTTGAAAATAATTAATTTAAAACTGTGATGATGACTAAAAACTTTCATTATATGTCTTTTAAAAACAAACAAATCTAAATAAAGACTAAAAGTTAATTTTGCCTCTCCACAACCTCTTATGATCTAGAGTCAAGTTCGAAGAGCCACGCCTCAATATATATCTGCTAACTTTCCATGATTAACGACAATAAAAATTAATTCAGAGTAGTTAACAACTTTACACTCATTAATTTAATTCCAGCTTTTGCTACATGGTACGGCAAAAACTTGTTTATGTTTTAGTGGATGGTAATAAAAAAATTAAAGAATGACCTGTTTCTGTTTGAATTAATATGCCACAGGCTGCAGAGAAACTTCTGCATCGCTGCTGGTAGGAGCAAACTTACCAAAACTGGTAAAAGGAAAGTAAAACATTAATGAGAAACCAGAACTACAATACACAGACTTACCAAAATTGGTAAAAGTAAAGTAAAACATTAATGAGAAATCAGAACTACAGTACATATACTTACCAAAATTAATAAAAGGAAAGTAAAAACATTAATGAAGAATAGTTTAATTGGTTCAGCAAGATAAGTATATTGTAAATTATTGTAAATCTAACATTGTATTGTATATGGTTTTCACAAGTATAAAAATGCATATACTTGTCAAAATGGACCAATGAGTCTAACTCTCTTAATTAAATTGTATGAAATTTTCTAATGAGTTTGATTCCGACAAATAAAAAAATAAATGCTTACCAAAATTGTCAAGGAGAGGTGATTCAATTCAAGACTGAATCGGCAATCGGGAAGGGTGATGAACCCATACTTCTGGAGCTACGTTTGGAGCAATTGGCAGCCATCATCAATAAATATAGCAGCAATCAGTGCCACAGATAGTTGAAAATCACCCCACTTGTTGCAACCCTGAAAAAAAGTTCACATGATGGGTTACTGGAATTTCAAGCTCTGCTGCATTCACAACTCACAAAAGTAGTAATGTATGATTGGTTTAATTCATCTTTTTCAATCAAAAAATTTAAACAGATACTTTTATGACTAGACCAGTACTGTTGTTTTGATTGAATTAATAGTGATATGATATGGGTACCTTGTTACATTGGATACACATATCTTGACTTCAGATAGGCAATTCTAGTACTTTGAAATCCCTGGAAAACTGTCACTCATTGCAAGGATCTTTTTTTTTTCTTTTCTTTTCTACATTCTGGTTTTCTTTATTCATGGAGGAATTTTATGTTTTCTATTTCATTATGACACTACACTATATATACTAAAAATCCATCAAGTTCAGGGCTTAGTAACAAGAGTTTGAATAATTTGAAAGATCATTTACTAATCTTATATTAATATTAACCAATTTTTGTTGATTAAACATAAAGACGATTCATAATATTGATATCGATCTATTATACACTTTGTATCTAATATTGGGTTGACTCCATATAATAATTCTCATAACTCACCTTTATCTTATCTTTTATTTCACTTCTTAGGCAATAATCACAAAAGTATTTTGAACTAAGGATATCAAGAATTCAAACTCAAAAAATTTTCAGAATTTTTTTTTGAATCTTATTTTTTAGTTATTACCATTAGCAAACAGAAGCCAAAGGAATAAATAAACTCTGAAAACATAAAATTTTGGTTGTGGTACCAAAGTTTCAAACAATCTCTTTAACATTGACACAGCGGTTCAGCTACTTCTCTAGTGCTGCTTCGTTTGTCTAACGCAAATTTTTAAGTAAGTTAAAATCCAAATTATATTTTCTAAAAGGCCAAATCAAGTCTAAGAAAAAGCTTATAACATGTAATAAGTTAGGCTTGGACCTTGAATTTTTTTTAAATAAGATAGACTTATTTAAGCAAAACTTTATTCTACCTAACCTATTTCCACCCCTAATCCCGCATTGCTATATCGTGCTAGCCTTGAAAATGTCCAAAACCGTTTAATGCATGTGAACAAGTAACAATTGACAACACCTCCTTAGGTGATCATCTACTCTGGCTCAACGCAACAAAGCTAACATAAGTCTTCCCTTTTACTGGGTTTGACCAATGAGACCCGACTAGGAAGAAAGTGGACATTGCTCGAACTCGACCACCATTAGGTCAAGTTGCTTGAATGCGGATTTGGCTAATGAATGAGCAACACCAAAGTGAATAGTGATCCAAAAAATTGTAAAGCTCCTACAACCAGCTTCATAGCTTGGGGGATATTTGTACTACTCAGACTGAGCAAGCCTCTATACTCGGTGGCTAGTCAAGTAGACTACTTAATAATCAGAGAATCTTGCTCGAGTAAATAAGGAAAAAAGAAAATTTTATCTTTAATGACTATTAGGAGAAATATTAAGGTAAGATCCAACACAACATTACCACATAAGATAAGATATAATCTTATCTTACTTACAATATCTAAAGCTTACGAACTTAATTTCACCACTATAAAAGGGGCCACAAGCTTCCGGGTAACAAATTTAATTCTAACCAACTATTGATACATGTTTCTATCCACTAAGCCTCTAAGATGAACATTGAAGTGTTTTCGTAGGTACACCCTACCATTATACAAGGAGGAGTGCACAGAGAAGAAACACCATGAACAATTTCTTCCAAATTCGGTAGGAACATTTGGCACCCTCGATAGGCACTAAATGTTCTTATCGAATTTGGTAGAATCTCCTCACAGTGATGTTCCTCTGTGAGCTCCTCCTAAAAGGGTGGTGGGACATACCTACAAAGAAACTCTGACGCTCAAGTTAGCAACACAAAGGTAGGAATATGTATCAAGAATAGATTATAGTCAGGTTAGTTTACTTGAAACTCTAATGATCCCTTTTGTAGAGGTGAAATTAGATATATGATCTTACTTTTCCTCGTTAAATAATGTAATTAAGGTAAGATATGATCTTATCTTACCTTTCCTCATATGATAAATCATTTCCAAATTTATAGGTAATCTTTATCTTTCTATTGTATAAAATAGAGATATGATTTCCCTATTTCCTAATTTACCCGAGTAAGGATTTTTGATTATTAAGTGATCTACTTGGCCAACCACCGAGTACAAAGGCTTGTTGAGTTTGAATAGTACACTAAGCATCACTTTAATCAACGAAATAAGTGAAGAATGTTTAGCATATAGGAACCAGTTCATTCACAATGTTAATTACATTGGTTGAGTTTACACACATATAAGACATCCATGTTCATGGTCTCAAATTATTCAATGACTTTTTGATTGGTAGAAATCAAAGACGGTACTAAGAGTTTATAACACTCACGCACATTGCTCAATCAATTGAAGTATATCCTTTTTGTAAATTAAATAATGGTTAGCCTTCTTTATTGCTACATGTATTTTCTTATTAATAATTTAACATAAATATAATTTTTTCCACCCATTGAAATACTCATTTCTTCTTCTTTTCTTTCACTTCGCCACATTGTTACCTCTTATTTCCTTTACTATTTCTTGCTAACACTCTTTGTTTGTTTCTACTGTTTGACTCTTCCTTCTCAACCCTCTTCCTCCACATAGCATGCATGAACTACCCTTTAGTTGTAAATAACACATTGAAAACTTATGTAAGGTTATGAGAAAAGAAAAAAAATGTTCTGTTTGAGTCTTTTTTTTCCCTACTAAGTTTAAAAATTAAATTATTGGAGTGATTGTTGGAGAGCATCCTTTGACATCTATGATAATGCCACATATTTTTTTGTTTAGATAATTCCATTTCTAAAGTTAATTTGTCCTTATTTTCTTGAGGTCAAACATGTATGCTTGACATAATAAGAAACATTCATAATTTTGGGTTTCAAAAGTCAATGGAGAAGGAACAGGCAAACAATCAAACTGAAATAAAATGAAAGTGTTTCTTTTTTTGGTAAAGAATGAAAATGTATTTGAATAAGTGAGAAAAAAAATCAAAGTAAAGTTATTAACAAAAATGAGAAGATAGTACATTTAACAACATCCCTCTAATTATATTTAGCCCATAATAAATAGCCAACAACTCAACATGTAAATTATCTGATCCTTTAAATAAAATCAATGTGTTGATAAAAAAGGAGGACAAGTCCACGATCTCGCATGTCGGACTATGAGTACCCTTTGTTAGGAGGACAAAAAGGGGGACCTGTAAAGCAAAGGACTCTGACACTCAAGTAAGTACGTGAGTTAGTTGAGAATGGAATGAAAAGGGTGAGATATATAATGACCAAGGCTAAAAAGAAAAAATTTTGGTGGAGGCCTCTGGTACCCGGCGCGAATAGCGCCAGGAACGGCGCCAGTAGCGCCAAGGTGGCGCCATTAGCGCGAGACACGAACTGGGCCACTATAAAAGGCGATTTTTGGGCCAGAAACTTCATCTTCTTCCTCCTTTTGCATTTTCCTCCATTGTTGAACGAGGGAAGCTTTATACTTCTCATTCCTTGACCAAAACACTTCACTTCCAACATGAAAGTTGAAGGGAACTACTCAATGAGCTAGATTCCAACATCAATTTTCATTGAAAACCATCAAACAGAGAGATCGCCTTCTCTAGGGAACTTCTCAAAGTTTCATTTTGGAAGAAAAAGAAGACGTTTTAAGGACATTCAAGCTTGGAGGAGTTGTCCTCTAGCCTTCCTTGACGTTTTAGAGGTAAGAAACGCAAGTTTTACCGATTAATTGAGAATTTGTTCTTGAGATGAATAGTGACCCATTTGAGTTAGAGCTGAAATTAGGCTTGAGTCATTTGGAAAAGTATGCTTAGGAGGTTGTTGTGATGAAGGTTTAGCCTTCAAATATAATTTTTATGGACTTTGAAATTGGGTTATGAGGAATGTATGTGTAGGAAGAATGTTGGTTAAATTGATGATATTATGGCATGTTTGGGCCTTGATGCCTTCACAAGATGTGTTTAGGAGACTATATAAACGATGAAAATGTGTTGAAGTGACCATTTTAGCCACCTTGATAATCGTTGAAACGTGACATGGTTAGAGTATTGAACTCTTTAGATTGGTTTATGCAGAGTCTTAGAGAGACTCTAGGGCCTTGGTTAGGCCGAGATATATCCTTTTAGGGGTCTGTAAGTCACCAATTAGGTGAGTAGTTCTTATAACTTGAAAATAGAGGAAAAATAGGTTAAATGGAAAAGAATAGTGTTTCTTTTCAGTCTAACGGTTGAGAACCGTTGTTGATTACTTGTGTGCCTTTGTATAGGGCATGACATCGAGGGTGTCAATGGCGGAGACCATAGTCCAGGGATTGGACAGCAGAGCACTGTTTTGTCAGGTAAGTTCTTTGTTCTTGGGAGTGTTTCCCATTGCCTGAGTTCCACCATACTCTGAGGGAGTGATGGTTGCATACATGATTCATATGCATTGAATTGGATGTTACATTTTTTCTCATGATAATATGTATACATGTTTCTGTGCATTGTGTATGTTTGCCTTTCGGATAGATCTTCTGGCCAGTTAGATAGATATGGACCTCCCTAGGAGTAGAGCGCAACTCCTAGTCGGTTTGCTCACGTAAAGGGTGTATGATCCCTTAAGATCAGAGATAGGTGGTTCCATCGTGGTTGAAGCCTATTCTCGGAGGTGTCATATACGTGTATCCATGTGTAAAGGGGTAGCTCCCGATGGGATGACACGGGTGTGAGTTCCGACCTCACACTGGGGACTGAGAGTCCCGATGCTGATGATGATGCATCTTTGGTGGGCGTAGTACCGCAGATACACATTAGAGCTAGAAAGTGTCTATGTGTTGTTGTGAGGGACAGGAGGCCTGGTGTTGTGATGCCTTTGATGTTATGTTATCATGGAAGTGAGCTAGGGGGAGGAGAAGCCTCCAAGAACCCTGAGCTTATTGAGATTGTATCTCACCCTGGTCGGGGGTCTTATTTTGCAGGCGATGCATCTGACAGAGATGATGGGTCCCAGGGCGGAAGGCCCCAGTAGGGATAGACATTGTATAGCTACGTGGGCATTTCTTTGAGAGCATTGTGGCTCACTGCTTCATGTATATGACATATTTTGTACCCCTGCGAGGGAAGATGTGCGTGCACATATATTTTGGATCCTGTATGGATTGTGATGTACAGACGCTGTATATTTTGTACCCTCTTGTGAGGATGTGATCTGTGAGATCATGACACAGGGTGCCTATTCTTTTGTATAGCCACAGTGATTGTTTTGGCGATGTACATATATATAGATACATGTGGATTCTGATTCTCCTGATATATCTGTATGAATATTATTGTTTTACTTGCTGTTCTTTATGTTATTTGGATTATAGAGGCTTGTTGTGAGGTATTGGCATTCGTATATGTAATTGTGGATACTTACCATACATGATGAATCAGAAATATGGTTTTGAAAAATACTTATGTTGGTTTTAATTAATTGATTTTAAATTATTTACCGTGCTAATCTGATTAAATAACTGTTAATACACTGGATGCATACGGGGGTGTTACAAGATAAAACCTGGTAATTATAGAGTGAGATGAAAGCTTTGGGTCCTTGTTTGTCGGGGTTGTTACTGTGGTGTAACAACTCTTGCAGATAATTTCTAGCTTGTAGATAATAGTTAATAGATAAGTTGTGACTTATAGATAATCCAATGGATTATAGATAATTCACCGCTTATAGATAATTAAGTATCTGCCAATTAATAAGGGGTTTGTAACATTATCAATAATTTTCCAATATTAAGGTATTTAGAGATAACCTGTCAGGCTAGTAGTCTGAATGCTAAGGGATAAGCGTTCGTGCTCCTGTGTCAGGGTTGATATAGAAGGCTAACGTGCACATTGGAGCGCCATATGACTTGCCACTTCCATTTGGTAGACCCCGAACAGTACATAAGCCCCCCAAGCTCTAAGCAAGCCTGTTGGCAAAAGAGATTGTCTGGAGCGAGGGAGACTGTTTGGTATCGAGGGTAGTAGCTTTGACAAGTAGGAGGATCGCGAGTTTGTCAAGCCACAAGCTTGTACAAGTGTTGTCTGATGTCGAGGGTGGTAACCTCGATAGGTGCAAGGGTTTCTAGTCTGTCAAGCTTGTCAAGTCCCCTAGCCTAGATAAGTTTTGTCTGGGATGCTTCTGTTAAGTTGACCATGGAGGACATACTTTTTGTTTGGTAGGAAAAGTCAGATGTGTCAGATGAATGGAATCCCTGTATTTGAAAATTTTGCCCTTTTCTGACTGTTGGAGAACACATTGAAGACAAGCATTTCGTTTGTATTTTATTGTGGGTGAGTACAACACACGCATGTTACTCTTGCATACGTGTCACTCGAGAAGTGGGCATGTATTGGAGATGCAGTGCATGGGTTAGTGGGCCTGCATCGTGGTGCGAACTTTCAGGGTGTAATTTCAGTTGTAGCCAGTTATCGAAGAGTCGCGCCTCTACTTAAATGGAGTGCACGTTTGATTTTTGATCACCACCACTTTGAATTTATGCTCTCTCCTGAAACTTCCTTGCCTTCTACTTGCGATTTGCGATTTTCCCTTCTTCTACGATTATCTTCCTCGATTTTAAGGTACTCTTTCTTTCCACCATGTCTTTCATATCTGACTCCACCATGAGTATGGGCGAAAACGAATCTAGAGGTTTGATTAAGCAATCCCTGGTGGAACAATAGATCATTCCAATCAACAACTCCTTGGAGGAGGAGACACACCATGGAGCTTCTGATAGCGAGTCATCTTCTTCTGAGAGGATAGTGGATTTGTGCTGTGTTGGCGGAGGTACTTCTCACCTCCGTAGAAGGGCGCAACCTTTTGTTGTTTCTCTGGACAGGGAACCCATTCCGATCACCACGACTATTCCACTCTCTACTTCTAGGGGAGCGAGAAGGAGTGGTGACGGGGATGTTAGGGTTTCCCCCCACAACAAGTGTAGGCACAGTGCTTGGTCGCCTTTGTCCCTTCCTGCTATTGCTAGGTATGAGTGGGTAAGGGATGATGTGTTGAATTATTGATCCTCCATTACTTCTGTGGTGAGCGTCGCTGCTCTGGAGAGTTAACTGAAGTTAGCCAATCCAGAGGGCTCCTACAAGATGGTCATTCAGGCTTGTGGGAGTGATGATTTTTCCTTTCTAAAGGCGATGTCAGGTTGTCTAGCCTTCTTTTTCATGTACCACTGTCTCTTCAAGGTCTTTGGTCTGATTCTCCCCTTGATCTCTTTTCAATGTGCTCTACTTGAGCATTTAAACATAGCCCCCTCTCAGCTTCATCCCAATAGTTAGGCAATGGTGAGGGCCTTTGAGGTCCTATGCCTCTTTTTCAACATACAACCTAGTGTGTTCGTGTAATTGTATTTTTTCAAATGAAATTGACATGAAAAATAGGTTAGGTGTCCTTGAACAGTATGTCCAAGGAGTTGTTCAAGTTTGACTCGAACGTGTTTCTCTGTTTCAAGAACCACTTTTTCAAGGTCCTGACAATTGACGTCATGGTTAATGGGTTGCCATTGATGTTTAACCAAGACGAGAAATCCCATTTTTCGTTCTTCTGGTAGTCATACCCTACCCAGCTCAAGTCTTTTGACAAGTACCCTAGTGGAAAGGGTTTACAAGGCCATTTTGGAGCATTTATTGGCCTCATTGGATGCTCGGGCCAGCCTGTCTCTTCCTTCGACAGATGATCCTTTCATTTCATTAGATGGTAAAGTGTTTTACTTTATCTTCTTTGGTGTCTGATGTTGGTTTTTGGCTTGAATTAAACCTTGTTGCATTTTTTTTCTTATTTTGCAGATATAATGGGTGACTTTGCATGGAGGCCCATCGTGAAGCGGGTTGGGCCAGCTGATGGGATTGTGCCATCTTCTAATATCGATCCTTCTGTCAAAGAAGGGGGTCAACCTGCTGCTAGGGTTGACCCTAATGATGATGAAATTTTTGAGAACTCCTCCAACATGTCTTCCTATGTTTTGGCTAAGAGGAATCATGATGACGACACTGGAGTGCCAGGCCGTAAGAAGTTAAGGGCCTTTATCAGCCTTTAAGCTATGAAGCAGGCTACTAGGTTGATGTTCGGTTCGGGTTGCCCTTTTGCTGATGGTTCGCAGAGTCTGCCTTCAGCTTTGTCAACCATCTAGGCTACTGTTATTGCTCCTGCTTCTCTGACTCCTCTTTCCCTTTTTGTTTAGAAAATTTCTCCCCCCATTCCTACTATGGATATGACGTCGGTTTCTTTGGCCACTCATGTCGTGGCTTCTACTTCCACCATTGTTACGCCTTTTGCCAGCGCTGGTATGACAGCCACGAATGCTCCAGAAATGTTGCCTTCTTCTTCTTCAACTTCACTAATTCCTCCCTCAGCTGTTTTGGCATCAGCGTCGCCTTCTTCCTATTCTCAACCCAGCTTCTCCCTAGATCACGTCTACACTTCTCGTGATACTGATTCAATGTGGAGCATGGGATATAGACCGAAGCAAAGAACTCTGACTGGCTTTGTGTCATCTTTTGACAAGAACATTATCCGATCAGTTGAGGTTCAAAATGCAACTGATTCTGTGAAAGTCTTCCTCGAGAGAAGTCTGGCTATTTTGGAGGAGAATGGATAAGGGCACTAGGAAGCTCTAAGCAAGGTGGCATCCTTAGAGGTTGAGGTTGCCAAGTGGAGGGCCACTGCTTGGACTGTTTGGAGAGTGGAGGGCCCTAAGGTGGTAAACACCACATTGGCTTGGTCAACCTTTACCTGACAAACTACCAATACTACACAGGCTCATCAAACAATGTTTTTTAGCTTTCTTTAGGATTAGGCCCGAACTGTTCGACAGATTCCCACGCATTGGTGACTTTAGAAGTACAACCTTAACTGTTAGGCGAGGTTATGAGTGCCAGCGCTACCTTCTCTATCATCTAGTATCGCTTGTCAGCATCATGAAGGATACAACTGGTAAAATAAATGGAAAGCTGGTGTTTCTCATCCTTCTGTACGAAGGCTGAGTGAAAACCTTATTAGCTAATGATAAGTATAGGAGTTGGGGTACTCCTAACTTGGGTTGACTTATGACTAACGGTTTGGCAATAGTCTTCTTGAAGGCCAAGAAGGCTTGCTCGCAGGCTTCGTCTCATAGGAAAGGCTCAATTTTCCTGAGTAGCTTGTATAATGGCTTCGCTTTCTCGGCGTGCTTTTGGGAGGAACCTGGACAAGGACTCCAGTCTACTGTTCAGCTTCTGGACTTCTTGGACGTTGCTTGGAATGTGCATCTTTAGTATGATTGTGCATTTGTTGGGAATGACTTCTATTCCTCGATGTGTGATCATGAACCCCAGGAACTTTCCACCACCTACCCTGAAAGTGCATTTTTTCAGGTTGAGGCGCATGTTGTACTTGCAAATTTCTTCAACACCTCTTCTAAGTCTGCCACGTGTTGGGCTATGCTTTGAGACTTGAAGACCATGTTGTCATGTAAACCTCGACATTTCATCTGATCTGTTGTTTGAAGATTCGGTTCATCAGTCTTTGCTATGTGGCGCCTTCATTTTTTCAGGCCAAAGGGCATGACCCTATAACAGAAGTTAGCACCCTCAATAGGCATTTTGATTTGATTGTATCCTAAATAGGTATAAGGAAGCTTAGTACTTGGAATCCAGACGTGCCGCCGATTAGCTTGTCGATACTGGGCAAAGGATATGCATCCTTGGGACACGCCTCATTGAGATCGGGGTCAGTGCACATTCACCATTTGTCGTTGGCTTTTTTAACCAATGCGACATTGGCTAGCCAGATAGAGTACCTGACTTCTTTGATAAAGTGGGCCTTGAGTAGCATGTCCACCTCCTCTTAGTCTGCCTTGCGCCACTCTTCCTCTTCTTCTATGACACTGGTTTGGCTTGGGGGCACATGGCCAGTTTGTGGCATATGATGTTGTGGTGGATACCCATCCTGTGAAATAATTGTCATGCGAACAAGTCTGCATTCCTGCGTAGGACATCGACTATATGTCTGTACTTGTGGCAAGTAAGGTCTCTACTGAGCTGTGTACATTTCCCGGGTGGAGTCTGAGCTGCAACTTATAAGCTCTTCAATAGGCTTTGGGCCTTTGTCGATAGTGACATCGTGTGGATCCACATCGAATATGTCATCTTGATCTCCCAAACTTGCTTCGTAGATGGTCAGGGTTCGAATTGGGGACCCTTTGTCTACGATCATGACTTGACTGCTACCATCGGTTGTGGGATGAGGCCTGCCTGGATATCTAGTGGGAGAATAAGGAGCTACATTCAAGATTTCAGCATAGCACTGTCAGACCTGTTTTTGGTCTACCTTGACAGTTATGATTTCTCCTGTCAAGCTTGGGAATTTCATCTTGAGATGTGGTGTGGAGACGATGGCTTTGAGTTCATTTAATGTTTCCCTGCCAATCAAATCAAAGTAGGAGATATATGCATAAACAATTAAATACCTGACTGTGAAACTCCTTGAGAGTTGGCCTTGACCGAAAGTGATCATGAGGTCTACAAAACCTTTGGTTTCTACTCTTTCTCCTGCAAAATCGAGGAGTGGTCCAGAGTGTGGCTGGACTGTATTAGGCGAGACTTTGACCCTATGGAATGTTTTCCAATAAAGTATGTCCATGGAGTTGCCTTGGTCAATAAAGACCTTAGACACCATGAAAATGGTGATCACGATGGACACAACCATAAGGTCGTCCTAGTTGATAAGATTGATGCCCTTGAAATCTCTATAGGTGAATGTTACGGGAGGGAGACTTTATGATGATGGTATGTCGACACGTTGATGTTGATGTCCTAAATGGTGTGGAGATGTCTCTTTCGAGACTGACTAGATAGTCCTCCATAGGAAAATCAATCTGCAATGGTATTGATCACACTTCTGATTTGTTGGACGGGCTCGTTTTCCTATTCTTGCTGAGGTTGTCATTCACATTTTTGTTGGTGATGCCTATTTCTTCCTTTATCTCCTGCTCTGTCCATCCTCTTCTATGCATCATGATTTTTGTGTTGGTCATCTTGGTGTCTTTAGTGTCTTGCTACTGCTGGGTTGTTGTCAGACCTCTTCACAAATTAGGCTAGGTATCCATCTTGTATGAGCTCTTCTATTTTGTCTTTGAGGGCCCAATAGTTTTCAATGTTGTGACCATGACTGCAATGGTATTGGCATTGGAGGTAGTTGTATGGGTATCTTAGTGTTGAAGACTTCTTCAAGGATGGTGGCTCGATTAATTGTTAAAGGTGTGTAACGCTCGTATCTTGGTCCACTTGGAAGGGAATGACGCTTGTCAGTCTTGAATCTTTTGTCTGACTTGTGTGAGTCGGTCCTATGCTCCCTTCCCTTTTATCCTACTTTTTTCCGAATTGTCGGACCTTATTTTTGAACCTAGACATCTCCTCTGTTTGAATATATCCTTTGGCTCGTTCGCGTAACTCGTTCATGTTGTTGGGAGATTTTTTGCGTAGACTGTCTATGAACTTACTAGGCCGTAAGGCGAGCATCATGGAGTGTAGTGCTACTTTAGGGTTAAGATTCCAGATCTGGACAACAATTTGTCCAAACCTATCCATCAACTTTCAGAGGGATTCATCATCTTCTTGTTACAGACTAGCTAGAGAAGCAGAAGTCATGCAATGTAACCGATTGGTTGCGTACTGAGAACTGAAACGCTTGACAAGAATTTCAAAGTTGTCAATGGACTTTGGGGGAGTAGTTCATACCATGTCAATGCTGCCCCTTTGAGGGACGTTGGCAAAACACAACAACAAATTGTGTCGTCGTTGGTGTAGAGATTTTCCTAGGTAAGGAAAGCGTCCAGATGTTCGTTTGAATCTATAGTTCCATTAAAGCACTCTAGGTTGAGCGATTTCCAACCTAAGGGCATGTCAGCCACCATAATTTGATCTACAAAAGGATGCCAACAAGTCATTTACCCTTCATAATGGTGTATATGCGAGAGGTTGAGATCGTCTTGGGTGTTGATCGTTTTTCGGGGGTGGGATTCCCCTTGAGTATGATCATGAATCATGTGGACGGGGTGCTCGTCGCCCTAGGAGCGTCTCACACGAGCCTCCAACTGGTCATGGTCAACCTTCAGCTTTCTGAGTTCCTCATCATGGCGTCGCTCCATCTTCGCAATACATGTCTGGAGTTGCTGGAGAGTGTCGGTGTCTTTCATGGTTGTTGGGGGAGGATTGAAGCTCTCTAGAGGTGTCTCGCGTTTGAGGCCAGACTGTGTGCTTTCCATTAGTGAAAAGAGGTCACGGGAAAGTCTTATCATGGCCCCACGATGGACACCAAATGTACTTACCAAAATATGGAGCAAACCTACGTCAGGGCGGACGTGGCCAAGATGGGCTCCACGATCTCGCACGTCGGACTGCGAATACCCTTTTTTAGGAGGACAAGAGGGGGAACCTGCAAAACAAAGGACTCTGACACTCAAGTAAGTACTTGAGTTAATTGAGAATGGAATGAAAAGGGTAAGATAAAACCTGATATTTATAGAGTGAGATAAGAGCTTCAGGTCTTTGTTTGTCGGAATTGTTATAATGACGTAACAACCCTTACAGATAATCCATAGCTTGTAGATAATAGCTAGTAGATAAGTTGTGACTTATAGATAATCCAATGGATTATAACTAATGCATCATTTATAGAAAATTAAGTATCTGCCATTTGATAAAGGAGTTGTAACATTATCAATAATATTTAAATATTAAGATATTTAAAGATAACGTATCGACTCGGTAGCCCATCTGCTAAGGACAAAGCGTCTGTGCTCCTGTGTCAAGTCTGACTTGGAAGACTGACGTGCACATTGGAGCACCTTGTCACTTGTCATGTCCATTTGGTAGACCTTGGACAATACACTAACCAAACCACCTAAGCATGTTGATCTTGGGTTACTAAAGTAACAATCTTCAACAATATAATGTTGTGTTTGAATTATAATTTATAAGTGAAATGGAGAAATAAAGAAGAAGGATAAATTTAAGAGAATTAGAGTAAAAAAAAACTACATTATTTAAATATATAAAAATAAGAAGAAGTATATATTTTTTTTTGCAGTACTAGTTTGTATGGGTGGAAAAAGAGAATAAAAATAAAATGTATAAAAACTATTTTTGCACTAATTAAAAAATTAAGTTAAACCAAAAAATTAAAAAAAATTATTTCATTATTTTTTCTTTGTAAAAAATTAATTATATATTATTTTAATGTTATAAAAAATATTTAATATAATATTTAACTAAACTGAAATAATAAAAAATGAAAAAGGAGATTTATTCTCTCTATTTCAAGTCAATCTGAGAGGTGTTTTTATATTCCAAAAAAATAGTTTTTTCTTTTGTTTAAAATAAATAGTAGAAATTTAGTATTTTTATTTTATGTTCTTCTTCTGTACCAAAATAAATAAATTTATGTGCTTCTTATGTATTGTTGTCTTCTATTCCCAGCTAAACAAAGAATGTGTAAGAGGGAGTTCATCACCGCTTGGTCTCATCCTGCCTGGCAATTAAGGTCTGCTGAGAGTAAATGCTAGATATCAAATGAATACTGTTTTATAACGTTGAAAGCATTGTGAATAGTAGAGGTGACAGTAAATGCTAGATATCAAATGAATACTGTTTTATACTGTGTTTATCATTACTTCATCTGCGATATGGTGTGTTTTGATGTTTGATGATCAGTGACAATTTTATTCTTATTAAAAAGTGTTTTGATGGATTAATGAAAAAAGGTATTTATAAATTTTCTTTGGAATAGACTCTTAAACGATATGTAAATTTTTTTTGACATATCGAAACAGTATTAATCAAGATTTTAGAAGCATACAAATGAACTTTGACAAAAATTACAGGTTCCTGTAATAGCACGAAATCTTCTATCTGTTTTAGTGGATGATGATAAAAAAAATTAAAGAATAAAAAAGTAATGAAATTAGACGAAAATCATTCCGAGTTTCAGACGGTCTTCGTAAACATTTCCGTCACATAAATTTGGTACCACATTTTCGTCAGAATAATTCATACCACTACGCAGTATTTTCAATTTAAATCGTCCTTGTAATGCATGATTATTGATTGTCATTCGTCAAGTTCAAGTATCAGCAGCTAGGACTTACAAATATAAAAACAACATTGCTTTTCCAATAATATTCAGTCAGAAAATATAGCACCAATCGAAGAAACTCCCATGTGGCCGGACGGATATCATATTTCTAAGACATATACTAATTAAGAATCGCAAGTTTTGACATAAAACGCGATTCGTATGAATTTGATGAGAATATAAAGTTTTACCCTAATCAGCACTTTTTATATAATAATAAGGCTGTAATGATTATAATCCTAATCAAATAAATTTCTCTAAGTATTTATAAATGATAAAAAAAGAAGATAAAAGGAATTACATTTTTTCATATAGATTAAAATTAACTTATAAACAATCAACTTTTGAAAAAGTTAATTGAACCTCATATGAACTAATTTTAATCTATAGAAGAAGTTTAATTCACTTTATCTATTTGTTTTATTTTTCCTTAAATATTTGTAGAGAAATTTATCATAGCTTCATTAATATGTTACTCACTTGATCATTTCTTATATGTCTTTGCACCTTCCACGAGGATGACCTTCATCTTACCAACAAGTTCTAACATTTGCTCCCGCGAATGCAACGGTGTTGGATAGACACACACACAATCCAAGCTTCCGTTCCTTATGGTGTCAAAAACCGCGATAGAGGACCCCACCCCATGCACGGAGGCGCACCCCATGTAGTCTTCCACACCAACCTCCCTTTGATTCTTGCCACCGTTGTCGATCACCGTGTCCTCGAACACCGACATGATCGACGTTCTCAACGACGACGATGGTGTCAAGCCTGGATTCTCTATGGCCTTGCACATCAGAAAATTTAGGTCAGCCATGTCCGAGAAGTGCTTATTGCGTTTCTTTGAGTTTGCAAATGCTTCATATGCTCTCTTTGCCAAGTCCCATAGGGTTTCCCCTCCCTTCATCTCGTGGGAATTCAGAATGGCAGAGTGGTAAAATCCTGAACGTGAGTAAGGGCATTTTTGTCAGAAAAACCAATTTTTTCTTGAATTAATAATATGAAACTGCGAAACTTTAGCATCGGTGCTAGTTTTGTCTTTGCTCTGTCGTATAGGATTCAATGTTACCATTATAGTGTATGTATACTATGTACTGAAATAGTGATGACACTTGTATGTACTCTCACAATTACATATAAGCACCGTACTCAGTTTTTAATGTAGCATTCACAATACGAAATGGACCATTTCAATATTAAAAATATATCAAATGTAATATTATAAATATAAGTATTTATCGAAGAGATCTTTAATTTCATCTATCAAGTATTTTTTTTTCCCCTGAATATCTGTCAAGTACTACTCTATTTATTATATGATATTGAATAAAAATAAGAAATTTATTTGAGTAAATTCTGTCAAATTTTAATGTTGGTGTATTTAAAATACGAATCATTTTGATGAAGTTTTTATTTTAATTAAAGATAATAATAAAAATACCAATGTTACTGTAATTAAATTTTGTCGTTGTCAACCATCTACTTTCAATCAGAAAACATATTAAATTAGTGGTTTTTTTATAGTAAGAAGGACGTCAGACAATGCATGTTCTAAAAGAATAGACGTTCTTCTCAAAAGAATAAAAAATAAAACGACGTGATATATCAACTTCACAATTAATTCTTGCGAAGATCGATCTTTTTTTTTTTTTGCTTTTATATATATATATATATATATATTCATGATGTCGGGAAAGTACCTTTCAAAAAGAAAATATTTTATGAAAATTAAAATAGGGCACAAAAGTTTCCATGGTCTTCTTTAGTTTTGGAATGTATTTTTAATATTATACAGTAAATAATATATGCATTAACATTGTAAAAAAAAATTATACTCAACCACAAATTGTAATGTATCTTACATTTATAAAATAATTATTTTAAAAGTTATATAATGATGATTGAGAGATATAACTTGGGGCGGCACCAAGCCAACACGTTTTATTTTATGAAATAAGAAAGCTAGTTTCGCTAGCTACTGTCATAATTTTTTTGATGAAACATATTTGTAGGGGGTTATTATGCTCTACCAGCTAATGAATAATTTGATTGTAGAAGCTAATGATTAGGTGATCTACTCATATACTATGTGATGAGATACTTTTAATTTTGTGATATATTTTTTTGCTAAATCACAACTACTATTATTTATTATTGGAGATAATATTGCTTAAAGATGTGAATTGTTCTTTCAATTTTTTTTACTAGATACAAGATTTGGGCTAAATGTTATCATGCATGGTGTATTTTTTTTTCAATGGTTCAATTTATTTATACTATGAGACAAGGCTATTTTGTTTTCACAAAAATCTCCAAACTCAATAAATAAGAAAAAAATTATACTCAGCATATGTTCATGGGAGTAATTACTAGTAATTTCTTAATTAGTTTTTAGTTGACAAAAGGAAGGTAGAACATTAATGAGAAATCTGAACTACTAAAGTACGCATACTCACCAAAATTGTCAGTGAGAGATGATTCAAGACTGGATCGGCAATCAGTTAGGGTTACAACCCCATACTTCCTGGAGCTTCGTTTTGAGCAATGGACAGCCATTAATCCCGCAGCAACAAGTGCCCCACACAGTTTAATCCCACTCCACTTGCACCCCTGAAATATATTTCACATGATCCATCGGTTACTTACTGCAACTTAAAGTTTTTAACCAACTCACACAAATAATCTTCTACAATTGGTTAATTAAATTCTGCTGGTTTGAAATCCTTGAAAAATTACTGTTTTAGTTCTTGCATTCTTTGTTTCATGGTGAAATATTTCTTTTATTCCATTTCGTACGACACAGAAATTATATAAAATTGATTTGATAATTATAAAAAAAATTATAAATTCAAATATCTTTGACTAACATTCAACCAGGACACTAGTATGACAGGACCGTATATATGTTAAGATATTAACAATCAATTATCAACCAATCACATTTATTACGTTGGTTTTGATCTTCTCTATTTTTGTTTTACTCGTCTCTCACCGGTGCATATTGATATAGGTGTGAAAAGTGAAAACATTAAAAAATTACTACGAGAGAGAGCTTACTGCTAGAACTTCTTTGGTGTCGTTTTGGTTGAGTTGCAACCTAACCACTTGCGAAAACCTGGGGTTTTTTGCGTCGACGAACTTCAAGTTGGTGAGCCTGAAGGAGTTGAGCGAGTACGCGAGCATGTCAAGCCCGCGCGTCCACATGGGCTTCTTGACCTTGCCACGTGGCACAAGATCTTCGATTGCCAAACTCATCTCTTTTTCCTTAGGACACTGGTTAGCAAGATTATTTTGTTCACTCGCGGTATTATTATTATCATCATTATTATTATTATTATTATTATTATTATTATTCTCTTCCGTGAGAGTGAGTAACTCCCTCAGCAGCAGCAGCGCGGTGGTGCGGTCACAGGCGGAGACGTGGAGCCTCAGTGCCACCACCCAGGTGTTGGTGGTGGGGCCCGCGTAGACGGTGGTGAAGAACACGTTTTCTTCGGTGGTAGAATCTTGCCACGAGTTGCGGTTGAGCTCGAGTTCGAGGATCTGGGTGAGGGGGTCGGTGAGGTTAGTAGGGAGCGTGAGGGTTAAGATTTTGATGGAGGGGATTGGGGAGGTGAGGAAGGAGAATGTAGTTGCGTTGGTTTGGAGTTGGGACCTGAGGATCGGGTGGGAGGTTTGGAGTGTGCGGAGGGAGGTTTGGAGCTTGGGGATATCGGGGGGTTTTGAGGTTCGGAGGGCGAGGACGGCGATGCCGGTGCCGCCGCGGACGGCTTGGCACCAGCTTCGCTCGGTGTCGCCCACGGTTCGGGACTTTGGTTCGACCATGGCAGTAGTGTAATGATGGGAGGACGTGGTCCCGGGTGGGTTTGTTTCTGATACTCTCAATGTTGTCTTGGGGTGAGTAAATGGAGAATGGAATGGAGTATTTATAATGATGTAGTAGGTTTGAGAAGAGAAAAAAAAATGAGACTTGATTAAATATTTAAAAATAATGATGAGGACTTATCATTGTTCTAAATAAAAATACAAATATTAGGAACTAGGGTTCTAGTTAAATAACTTAAAAGTATAATTTTTTTTGAGATACATGAAATTATATTTATAATTTTTCTGTGTGTTTTTTTATGATTTATATATGAAATATATATTCTTTTAATTTCTTAACATGTCCTAAGTTGGCAAGATAAGTAAAACTTGGACAATGATAATTAGATACTCCAACAATGTCAACATGGATCCCATTGATAGTCTTTATTTTTTTTCTCTTTATTATTTTTTTCTCTTATTATCACATCATCTAATTTCTTCTTTCTTCCTATTTTTATAAAGGTGTTTCCACCCTAAGAAGTATCCAAATATATTAATTCATAAAATTTATAAAAATATGTCAAGCCCTTGTTTCAAGTAAATTAATGATTTCAAGTTTGAGTTGTAATTACTTGAATATATAAAGGGAGAATTTGCATGTCCATAATGATCCTAAAAGGCTTAAACAAAATTATCTTTCTTGTAAAAAAAAAAATACTTGTGATATAAAAAAGTAATTAAATTAAAAAAATTGAGTGAAAATGGATTTTAAACTATTTTTTACTCTCCTCATATTCCCTTTAAGATTTTATATTACATGAGTTCGGTTTATAAAAATAAATAAAAATCCTCCCTCTCTTTCTATATCTTTTGTACTTCTCTAATCAAATATTAAGTTAAGAGAATTTACTTTGTATAATTTATTTTAAAAAATAAGAAGAAGAGAAGAAAAAATGTAAAATTAGATGATAATGTAAAAGAAAAGAGGCAGAGAGTAAATTTTGAGATAAAAATAGAGTGTATTTTATAATTATATCAAGTTCATTTAAAACGTAATTCAATGTTTTAAAAATAAATTATATATAACATTTATCAAATAAGCATATTTATTTATGCATCAAATTAATAATAATATTTTAATTTCAAGTTTCATTTTTTAAAGTACACCCTATTTTAAAACTAAGCAAATTAATTTTTATTTTATTTTTTACCTATAGAAATCGAATTCAAATATTAGAAATTTATAATAACTCACGCATATTCTCACAAGGGTATTGAAACTAAATTAGTTTTATTTCTTATTTGTAGTTTTTTTTATAGAATTTTTATTTGTAGTTAATTTTTTTACTCAAAGCAAACTCAACTAATATTATTGATAAAAAAAAAAAGAGGCTAAATATAGATAAGGATGAAATGATTATCACAAGGACTAGCATAGACACTAGCTACCCGTGCAAGGGAATGAACAACTACATTGGATTGTCCCCTAACCAACTCAACTTTAAATTGAGTAAATTGATGCAACAATTGCTTACAACTTTGAATTATAAAAGATATCTTTGTTGTATTGCATTTGCTGTTATAAATATTGTCTTGAACTCCTTTGCAATCCACTTCAAAATGCACTTGTGTATAACCCAAGTTAATTGCCCATTCCATAACATGGAGCAGCCTCCGAGTCTCCTCTTCAAGAATTTGCAAACTTGGCTTCATCCATTTTTTCTAGCACTTACAAACTCACCATGGGCATTTCTAAAACAAAACCCTCAACTTGTAGTTTGTTCATGTGTATTGAAGCTAGCATCTACATAGCACTTTAGAAAACCACTTGGAGGAGGTTCCCACAAGGCAATGTCCTAATTGTTTAGACTAGTGTTTTTTTAGTTGTTGCAAATTCCTAGCATAGATCCACTCATGAAATAGTCAAATATATGTTAGGACCTGTATCATTCCATAGTTTGTTGTTTCTGGTCTTCCAAAGACTCCATAGAACTATAACAAACTTAGTTGATAAAGACTTTGTCGTATTTGAAATAACTTTAAAACAAGCATCCTCAAAACTATATGCATTGTCCAAAATAGGTTGTATGAGACGCCATAGGTTAACCTTCATCCAACACTGTTTACTAATAGAACATTGAAAGAAAATATGTCATTTTGACTCCAATGCATCAAGGCAATAATCACAATACAACTCATAGTCCATAGCTTTGTTTTTCAAATTTGTCCTTATGGGAAGACATTTACGACAGACCTACCAAAGAAACAATCGAACTCGAAGTGGAATTCGAATCTTCCATATGGCACTTTAATCTCCAAGTCATTTTAGGTGGTCAGTGTTGATAGCTTTGTTCATAAAAATTGTGTATGGTAACCGAA
The DNA here is from genome assembly GCA_013407115.1 of Glycine latifolia. Taxonomy (NCBI): domain Eukaryota; kingdom Viridiplantae; phylum Streptophyta; class Magnoliopsida; order Fabales; family Fabaceae; genus Glycine; species Glycine latifolia. The sequence continues at coordinate 8,553,023 of CM023960.1, forward strand.
CTAAATATTCTCCGTTATTCTCATAAGCCTAGACCCACCCTTTTATCTTTAGCAACAGGATGAATCAATGGGGTATTCATAATTGAGGCAACGACATCCTCATTAGAGTTCCAACACTTTTCTCCAAGATTCATAAGGTCAGAGACACAATTATTCATAACTTCTTCATCTAGGGGCATGTTCAGATTGCGAGGTTGGAATTCATGAATCCAAGGCTCATGCCAAACATATATTGAACCTCCATGTTGGCCCAATTATCCATCTATATCCTTCATGCAGCAACACTCTTGAGTTTCATATGCTTTGCCAAGAAAATGACAGGTTGTGACCAACTACCACATCCATAAAGTCCACATTCTGAAATTATTTGGATTTGAACACCCTAGTGACTAGAGCTTGTGGGTTGGAAAGAAATTTCCATCCTTATTTGCCCAAGAGCGCCAAGTTGAAGCCATAGAATTTTCCAAAAATTGAGACCTCCATCTTCTTTTCTCACAGTCATTTTCTCCCATGCAAGCCATTTGATACCTACATTTTCCCTACTAGATGAGCCCTACCAAATGAGCCCTACAAGAATGAATTTAACATTCTCTCAATCTTCTCACAAAGAGAGATGGGGATGAGGAATGTACTCATTGTATACGTCAATATGGCTTGAGCAACCGATTTCTAGATAACCTAATTTCCTACTATTGACAGCTTCTTCTCCCTCTAAGAATTAACTTTCTACCACACCTTTTCTTTGCTTAAGTTAAAGGTTGACTTTTTGCTTCTTCCAACTCACAAGGGGAGCCCTAAATACTTTCCAGGGCCATTTTGTTCCTTAACCCCATGCATGTTGATGATCTTCATTTTATCCTCAGGTTTATGATTTTTTTTTGAAGGAGGCTTCTGATTAGCGGAGATTAATTGCTTGCCTTAAAACACTCCTATACACTTCAATGATATCTTTCACGGTTGCACTTCATGGGGGTTGCTTGAAAGAATAAGAAACAATCATATGAGAAAATGAGATGATTAATAGAAGGGTTGTTATGAAAAATTTTCACAGCCTTTAAATTCCCCATAGCTTCAGCTTGCTTCATTAAACATGATAAACCCTTTGCACACACTAAGAACCAAAAAGGTGAAAGGGGGTCCCCTTGACAGAGACCCCTACTAGGAACAATATGACCCATTACATCATTATTTATCAGGATAGAATAATGCACCCCTATAACACATCATAATCCATCGTACCGATTGTTGTGCAAAACCCAATTTCAGAAGCATGGCCTTCAGGAAACCCTAATCTACCTTGTCATAGGCCTTACTGATGTCGATCTTGAGGGCAACCTCTCATTTAGCTCCTATGGTTTTTCACTTTAAGTAATGAAGGGTCTCAAAAGCATTTAAGGATTTGTCAATGATAGACCTACCCTCAATGAAACCAGCCTGCTCCTTTGATATGAAGTTTTCAATGATTCCTTTAATTCTATTTTCTAGAGCTTTAGCCAAGATTTTATATTAGATGTTGCAAAGCGCAGTAGGCATAAGGTCCTTTAGAGCCCAAGATGAGTTAACTATTGGGATGAGGATGGTATTAGTATCACTAACTGAGGGGAGGGGTGGCGTATAGTTTCCTTTAAAAACCAAGAACAACAAGCATTGTAAATGTCATTACCAAAAATGTCCTAATTTTTTTTAAAAAAAGGTTGCATTGAGGCCATCTAAGCTCGGAGATTTATTTGGGTGCATGTAAAAAAAAACTGCTTTGACCTCTTCCTTCATGAATGAGGCTAGCAAGGGATGATTATCCTCCTCACTCAAGCGGGGATGAACCAAATCCACCATCGAGCCATAGGATCCCTCATCAAGATGGAAAGGATCCTAAAAAAAGACTAAGCCAGCTCACAAATCCCCTCTTGATCATCAATCCATTGACCTTCAACATTCATCAATGTATCAATTTGATTCATTTTCTTCCTTCTTGAAGCAAAAGTGTGGAAGAACTTTGAATTCATGTTGCCATCCTTTAACCAATATGCTTTAGCCAGTTGTCTCCAGTACATTTCCTCTTGGACTAAAATCTTTGAGAGTTGGCTTTTCACTTTATTAAACTCATCAATAGACTCCTTATCTTGATAGTATCACAACCTCTCTAAATCCACCTTGTGCCGAGAAATCTTGGCCCAAAAACCTAGGCTCAACCTACGACCCCAATGGGAAAGTTTGAAGACACAAGAATTCACTTTAGACAAGAAATTCCCACCCTCTTCTTTCTCCCAACTAGCTTTCACCACATCAGGTAAATCCTTCTTTGCAAACCAAGTGTTTTCGAATCATAAGCATCTATTGAAAAGATGAAACTGGCCACAATCACTACACAACAACATGATAAAAAAATATAGAGGCCCCTAAATTTATCAGACAAGCTTTAGGGAACACTCCAACCACTTTGGGTTGGCCGTTACCTTACCAAGACACTCATTCACCACTCTCTCTAAACCCAAACCGCAAGACCAAGTGGAGGGGTAGTCCTCCACGTTAATGTTTTATTTGTAGTTAGTATATAAAAATTGTGTGAATTAAAATACTTTTAACCTAAAATATTTATATTAAGTATGTAAAGGTTTATGAAATATTTTTTATTCACAAAGGTTTATTAACTATTTAATGTTATTTAATTTGTTTAGTATATATATTTGTTAAATTAAAGTCATACATATGATAAATTAACATTGAAGCGCTTATTTAACAAAGATTTATCATACAAGTGATATCTTTCATTCATCCTAAACTTTCAATTTAATAAGTTAAGAAAAATTCATAAAAAGTTCATGACTCATAAGTGATTTTTATAAACTTAATTTAACAATATTTTTTTAACTTAAATACCTAAAAGCCATATATGTATATATGTACCAAAAAGTCGAATTTGATCATTAGCATAATTTTTTTTTATCAAACTTTAGTCAGAACCTTTTTTCTTTTATGTATTGGAGGTTCAAGATAAAAAATTTTTTTTGTTAATTTCTTTCTTTTGATATGTTTTGGCTGTAATAATCTGAAATTATGAATACCTACTCTAGTCTTATTTCTTTATATGTTACCCTATAAAAAGAAAAAGAAAAATCCTACTCTAGTCCTATTGTCTCTCAGCATTTATATTGATCTAGCTACCTGACTAGCATATTTACCTGTGCTTACTGGTGCACTTAATTTCTTATCTATTTTAAGTGTTTATTATTTTTTTCCGTAAAAAAAGTATTTATTATGTTTTTATTTCGCCGAAATGTACGGTTCTATAATTCTGCATCTTGTTGAAGCATTTACTAAGGATTTTTTGTGTTTTTTTTTTCATTTTTCTTCCATAAATATTTACTTTTTCTTCTATTTCACTTTTATTTTAATATTTTTATCATATTATTTGACACGTAGTGTATCATATATTCTCTTTCTTTATTAGTTTTTTTTTTATCTCTCTTATCTTTCCGCACTCATGCATTTCATTTATAAGACGTGCATTTAGCTTTTTCCTCTCTCTCTCTATAAATGTATGGCGTTTTAAATACTTTATAGAATTAAAAAAATTAATTAATGATATATATTTTTTATGATTATTTAAATTTTATTTTGAATATCATTCAATCTAATTAGTTGATGCATTATTCCAACCGTTGGGCACCTTAATATCAAATGGTGTGTCAACATGCTCTTCCTCTATTGTCATTTTTTTTAATTATTATTATTGGATTGATCATGTCTTATTATTATTTATCGGTCAATGTTAATTATTAGAATATTAATTTTTTATTGGATCGATCTTGCATATAATCCCAATATTAAGTGCTAATTCTCAGTGCTAAGTGTTGGCCAGTAAAAATTTCAGCATTGCCTAAAGCGTTGAGAGCATTATGATCATTTTTTCCTCTAAAAATAAAAAAAAAAAAAAACCCTAAGAGGAGGTTCTGAGAAAGGGAGGTGACTCTAATTATGGGAAAAAGAAACTCATTTCATCCATTGGAGATTAATTCAAGCTTTGTGAGGGAATTTTGAAGAACTAGTGCATCCATGCATCTACTTCATTCATAATCTCCATTTTTCTCGATGTTTTGTTAATTTCGCTTTTAACTAAGAATAGATGAACTCTACGAGAATTCTCTATTATTAAACATGTACTGATTCAATATAAGTTCCTTTCATGAGTTTGATTAATCTTTCTTTTTACTTAACGTATTTTTCTGATTGATCATTAGTTGAATGGTTTCAAGATGTGTTTATATATAGAAATTACAAATGAAACAAAATGAGATGGATTGCCTTGTTTAGAGAGAAATTTAGAGACAAGACTTCTTCATACAAGTTTTCTTATGAATTTCTGAATTTAATACTTTCATAAATCTAGTTGTATCTTAGAGATTAGAACATTGTGTTAATTAAAAGGGCTATATGAGCTAATAAATTAGAATTAACCTAATTTAGCTATTTCAAATTCGTTAATGAACTTGAATTAGATTGGATGAAATTATAGAAAAAGATCGAGGTTTAGACCCTAATCATCTTCATAATTCATTCTTCATCATTTAATTAAAAAAGTGTAAAAACATATAAATAGGTAATAGTTTAATTTAGTCCAAATGACTTATTTGGTCTCTTATCTTATCTTTTTTTATTTATTTTGGTCCTTTATCTTTTAGAAAATTCAAATTAGTTCTTTATCTCTTTAAACTGATTTAAAATGGTTTTTCTATTTGTTTAAAATAATGTCGTTAATAATATTTAGATACTATGGATTTTTAGCCATCACAAAAGGAAAATTCCAAAATTGATAATCTCAAACCCTAATTCTATTTTTCCTAATTTTGAATCTCAAATCTCAATCAATCTGCACACTTCTTCTTTGACTCTCACTCCCTCATTCAATTCAATTCTGTTATGTGATGTGAGTTCAAATTGGGAATTGAGGCAACGCGAAGAAGATCAAAGAGAAAGGATGGTTTTGTATGTAAACATCTTGTTATATGGCGTGGAGGTGATGACATTCACGGTGACGACACACATGTAGAGGTGGCGATGTTCGCAACAACAGGTGGAGGCAACATGGAAAAGATCAAAATGAAGATTTGGGAGGTTCCAAAACAAAAAGTTTGGAACCATGGGTGAAGGTGGTGACGTTTGTGATGACATTCGCGACGACGGTGTTTGCAGTGGTGACATTTGTGATGATGGCAAGGTAGGGTGTAAGGATCGGAGGAAGTGGAAGAAAGTGACAAATGTGTTAAGGGAACTAGAGGAATGGTGCGAAATTAGGTTTGGGAAGTTGGGACAAATGATGGATGTCATGGCTGTGGAGAAACACACTAGTTTGACTTCTGGAGGAGGAAGAAGAGAGAAACAAAGAAATATAAATTTTGTAGCATTTTTTAGTGGTTGATATTTTTATATTTCTAATGGAATCAATTTTAAGTGAACAGAATGATCATTTGAATAAAATATATAAAATAAATGACTAAAGTAAATTTTAAAAAAAATAAAAAAAATCAAATTCAATAAAAAAAAATAAGATAAGAGACCAAAATAAATGGTTTCATTTATTACATTAGCTCCACCTTCATTCAAATAGAAATAAATTCTGAAAACTAGTATTTCCTTTGTCTCATTATAATTATCATGTAAAAGAATAAAATTGTTAGAAATAAATTGTCATTTTAGTTTTTTAATATAATATTAATTATCTTTTTTACATATATTTCTTATAATATTAATGCTAGACAATAAATTTATAAATGAATTAATAATAATATCAGATTAATTTTATAAAATTATTTTTTTATTTGTTTATTTTTTTTCCACATAAAATAACCTATAACGATAATAAAAAATGAGAGTATAAATTATCAGCTGTCCTTGAAAAACATTCTTCAAAAGAAAACCAAATGTCCTTGAAAAACGTTCTTCAAAAGAAAAACAAATGTTCTTGGATACAATCGACCCACTTGCCAAACCTTTGATGGATCCTTTGATTTAAGTTTTGTTTGAAAAAAGTGTGGCAATTCGTCATTTATGGGTCTGCTGTTGGACCATAAACTCTTATTCTTTATTATATATCAACCATATGTTCTTCACTTAATCGCGAAAAGTCAGCTAAAATCCATGTGCTTCTGATTAGTACTTTCAGATTTTGAGGCCAAACTTAAAGTAACGTGGTGGACCTGGCCCCTACTCTCACGGTTTACATTAAATTCCACGCGGGTTTCCTAGCTTTTTCAGGTAAAAGATTAGACCTATGAACTGCGTGTATTTAGCTGTAGTTCACAATTTCTGAATAGTGACGCATGAAGCACCAATAGATCCGTAAGTTATATTTAAAGTGACAAACTATAATAACTACTCCATTAACTCGAGACTACAACTGCGTTCCACCATTAAAGAAATCTAACTCAGCTTATTTAATAAATTGTGTGAGTTGATGTAAATCATCATGTATCTGTCTTTAATTTTCAAGATTAATGAAAAGAAGGGAAAAAAAAAACTTTGTCCGGTCATTTTTGTTACAGTCGATGCTCTATGATCGATGCATGCACATGCGTTCAATTTTTACTGTTGAAAGTTAGTTGTTAGTATTAAATGCCATCTGCCAATCAAATACAGTATGCTAATCCAAATTAAGGGTGAGAATAACATCGTACTACTTTGTTATTGATTTCGATATCTAATATAAATCTATTCTTATATTGTAAATTATATATTGGTTTTCATATTATAAATTATATATATATATATATATATATATATAATCAGCTAACTTTTCTGTTATACTACTATTTATCAATTTATCATTTTACCTATGTTTAATTTAATTGATCAATGATTAGAAATAATCTTATATTCAATTTAATATATTTATCTTTTTTACTAATCCTTTTCAATTTATCATTTTTTCAATATTTAAATTTAATTTGTCATTGATAAAAATAAATTGGATATGTAAGTAATTGTATTAAAAATATTTCAACCCCACCCTTTATAATTTATATACTTATGGATTTACATAATATATTTAGAGAGAAGGAGGAGAAAATTTGAAAACTCATTCTCTCTCTCTCTCTTCCTCTCAACCAGAAGCTACTCTAGTTGTGTTGGGTCATGGGCCCTTGGATCAATTTGGGTCCATTCATGTAGATTTATGCAATTTTAGTTATATATAAACTTCTTTAATTATCTAATTAGGTCATTAATCATATATATGTCATCTTAAATTCTTTAATGTTAAATCATACACTACTAATTATTTAATTAAGTTTCATCTAATTTAATTCATCTTTTAGAAATTTTAGGCTTTAATCAATGCAATTTAGCTTAACCAAGTTTAATTTCTCAATTAAATTTTTAAATCACTAATTATCTTAGAACACTTAATTTCATTAATTGAAGTCATTACAAACTCATAAGTAAACTATTTGTGTCATTAAAACTCTCATTTTTCATTTTAATAAAACATTTCACATATTTACCATAATGTCATTAATAAACTCTTTCTCCTTATGTTGCTATTATTTGACTTCGTTTGCCTAAGGAGAAATTAACTTAAACTTAGTTTAAATTAATTGTTGTCATCAGAATTACACTATATTTAGTCCTTAATCATATATACTTATCCACACAAAACATATATTTTTATTTAACACAAATAATTCACAAATAAATCATAATTAAATCATACAACTATACAAGCATACAATCACTTTGTAATATTGTAGGGTATTACAACGAGGAGAGAAAGAAAGGGTGAACATGAGAAAGAGAGAAAGCATGGAAGAGAGCGAGACCAGAGCTCTGGCGCTGCCGTTGTGGCGGCCCACCAGGATGGAGGAAAGGCATAAGGGAGGAGTGGCGTAGTGACAAGGCAGAGAGTGAGAGAAGGTTTTTGCTATTTGTTTAAATTTGAGGTGAAAGTGAAACTTTACTCTTATTTATATGACGATGAAGAACAAAAATCTCAGAAGGTTATATAATTGTTAAAGGAGTTTTTCATGTGATCTTTGTGTCGGATAAAGGGAATACATGCATGCATCTTTGTTTTCATTTTTTCTTGGGTGCTTACATGTCTTTTATCGATGTGATTGTGCCTTTGAGAGAGAAAAGGAGATGATGAGGGTAGAAATTGGTTCCAGGGGGGTTAGGGAAATTTTATGGCAATCACAAAAGCCTGATACAAATTAAGAATCCATAATTTACGTTTTGTGGCGATCAAATGCCACAAAAAAATTACATCATTGTTAATTCCCAAAACGTAGTGACAAAATTTCATTGTTACAATTTATAAAATGAAGGACTAAAAGAGATTATTAAAAAAAAAGGGTTAAACATATTTATATGGACTAAAAAGATGTCAACCTTATAATTTATATAAAAAAATTTACAACAATGAAAAAAGAAAGAGAGAAAAGAAAAGGAAATGATACAAGTTATAATGAATGATGTAAGAGAGAGATAAAGAAAATTATTGGATAAATTGTTGAGTTATTTGATAGAGGCTTAAATATATTTTTAATCTCTTAAATGTGAGTATTTTTTTTTAGTTTTTTAAATTTGAAGTTTTTTTTAGTTCTTAGAATTCACAAAATAGTTTTTTAGTCCTTCCGCAAAATGTGAGCAAAACAAAAAATAAGAAATTCATAACTTTTGGCATTTTTTACTCCCATAATTTGATTTTTTATTTTATATTTTAAAATACGATTTTCTAATTGTTTGAAATTGTCAAAATCAAGTCAATAAAAAAATAAAGCAACTTTTAAAGCGATTAATGGGTTTTTAATTTTTTTACTAACTTGATTATCATAGTTTTTAACCACCAGAATTGTACTTTAAAATGTAAAATACAAAATCAATTTTTGGTGATCCAAAGTTGTCACAAATTACAAATTTCTTATTCCATATTTGACTCATGATGTGCAGAAGGATTAAAAAGTGTATTTTGTGAATTTCAATGACTAAAAAAAACAACTTTAAAATTAGAGGACTAAAAAGAAAATAACTCAACTTTGAAAGATTAAAAACATATTTAAATCTTATATAGCACAACTCTATATTTAATACTTCAGTTTTTTATATGAGAAATAAATGAGAACATTTTTTTTTACTAATTATAAGAAATACAATAATACTATTAAATGTATTAATTATTAATTTCTTTTTATATTTTAATTTATTATAAAATTCATTAACGAGATATCTACTCATTTTCCATGAAAATAGATACATTTATTCAAGTGAGGACTTACTAACCTTAAAAGGAAAAAGGTTTTATTGAAAATCATAAGGGACACATTTAAAATCATGAGGGAGTGCATTGTTACACATGTAATAATTTTTTTTTTTTTTTACTTTTACTTACTAATTGGGGTGTCCTTAAGGCATTAATGGCACAAATCAACATTTGCCTATAAATTATGGCAAATGCTAATTAGTATCCTTAGAACATTGGTTAATGAACTAAGAAAAAATAATATTGAAATGCATAAAATTGTGTTACCCATAACTTATTTTAGGTTCTCCTATAATTTTAACAATAAATACTTTTCCATATTAATTCCTTAATCAATGTCCTAAAAGTAACATGACCCATAAATTACAATCATTTATTGAAAAATTATTTTTTTAATTACGAGGAAAATACCATTAATAGTGTGTTTGAATAATTACTAGAATCAATTTTGGTTTCTAAAATCATGGCAAAAATTTGAAAAAGTGAATCAACTATTTGTTATTTGTTGCTTTGGCTTTTACTAGAGACTTGAAATTGATTTTCGAAAAATTGAATCTAATCCAAACACACTATGAATATAATTACCACTAAGGTTATTTAGTTTTGTGAATATTTTTTAAATAAAACTCAAATTTGATAACACTATTAATTAAAATCATCTACTTTGATTGATCCATAGACATGACAATTGATTAATTTAACTCATGTTTAATACATTGAAATCGTGAAAATACTTGTATGGTGGAGAATTTTGGTTTGCAAAATCCTACAAATGAAATTAGTAAAATTATTTGTGAATGCATTTAACAACATAATATGAAATTAGTACAATTATTTGTTAATGCATTTAACAATATAATACGAAAGTAAAAATTGTAAATACGAATACATTACTTCGAGTGGGCATGGTCTTGATCATAGTTACAAAATTCGGTTCAACCCGACCGGTTGGATCAGTTCAACTGGGATCCAGTGGTATAATTGGACTGAGTGCACTATCGGACCGCTCAAGTAAGTGACCCGGGATGACCTGGTCAAATCCGGCCGATTTTGATAAAACCCGGTAACTCGACCGGTTTTTAAAACTTGAATTGGGTTGTATCACGTCGCACTGTGAAGAGGAAGAGGCCGCACTGTGAAGCACTGAAGCGGCGTTGATCGAAGAAGAAGAGGAAGCGAAAGAGGAAGATGAAGCAAAAGAGGAAGCACTGAAGCGGAAGAGGCGAAGAGAATCAAAAGAGGCAAAGAGCACCGGAAAGATAACAAAATGAGGTGCAACACATAAAACTGTAAAAGGCGAGAAGATGAGGCTGAACTGCGAGGAAAAGAGGCTTATATACAAGGAGATTAGGGTTTTTTTGTATATGGGCCTCCAGATCCAATTTTCTTCCTGCACTCCCTATATTGCTTACTGTACTCCTTCTGACTCATTTTTTTATATTAAAAATTGGACCTGTATTTTAATTTAAGTAGTTACTATTTGCATTTTTTTTATTAATACACTTTAATTTTATTATCAATTTTAATACTTCAGTTGTTATTTTGAAATTTCTAATATATTTTTCTTAATCAAATAATATTAATTATAACTTATATATAATATAATTTTAAAATTTTTAATATAGATTGGACTAAATTGGACCAATTACTGACCTATTAACTCGACCAGATCAATGACTGAGCCGGGCCACGAGTGAATTAGTGGTTTGAAGAAGGTACTATAGGCATTAGGCATTGCTTTGAATTTGGAATCAATGTTGGTGGTGTATTAATTTGTATTGGGAGAGGGATTTAGGACATTCGCGATTAGTCACAAACTTGGAAGCTCCTTCGACGGTCACTTCCAAGTCCAAGCTTTTAGTTATTGATGTTTTTGTTTTCTTGCTACTAGGAAAAAAAATACCCTTAAAACCAACATTAATCAATGGGAGCGGAGTCTTGTATTGATCTGTTGTTGAGATGCAGAAACGTTCTCCATATTAGACAAGTTCATGCCCATGTTGTAGCCAACGGAACACTCCAAGACTTGGTTGTTGCAAACAAGCTCCTTAACACCTATGCCCAACACAAGGCCATTGATGATGCATATTCCCTGTTTGATGGATTGACAATTAGAGACTCCAAAACTTGGAGTGTCATGATTGGTGGGTTTGCCAAGGCTGGAGACCATGCAGGTTGCTATGCCACCTTCAGGGAGCTTCTGAGGTGTGGTGTAACACCTGATAACTACACTTTGCCTTTTGTGATAAGAACTTGCAGAGACAGAACGAATCTTCAAATTGGTCGCGTGATCCACGACGTGGTTTTGAAACATGGGTTGCTTTCGGATCATTTTGTTTGTGCCTCCCTTGTGGACATGTATGCCAAGTGCATAGTGGTTGAGGATGCTCAACGGTTGTTTGAGAGAATGCTCAGTAAGGACCTCGTGACTTGGACGGTGATGATTGGTGCTTATGCAGATTGCAATGCGTACAAGTCATTGGTCTTGTTTGATTGGATGAGGGGAGAAGGTGTTGTTCCGGACAAGGTTGCTATGGTGACTGTTGTCAATGCCTGTGCTAAACTGGGGGTTATGCACAGAGCTAGGTTTGTTAATGATTACATTGTGAGAAATGGTTTCTCGTTGGATGTGATATTGGGGACTGCAATGATTGATATGTATGCAAAGTGTGGGAGCGTTGAGTCTGCAAGAGAGGTTTTTGATAGAATGAAGAAAAAAAATGTTATTTCATGGAGTGCCATGATTGCTGCATATGGGTATCATGGGAGGGGGCAGGAAGCCATTGATTTGTTTCATATGATGTTGAGTTGTGCAATATTGCCAAATAGGGTCACTTTTGTGTCCCTCTTATATGCTTGTAGTCATGCAGGACTTATTGAACAAGGACTTCGGTTTTTCAATTCGATGTGCGAAGAACATGCTGTTAGACCTGATGTCAAACATTATACCTGTATGGTTGATCTTCTGGGCCGTGCTGGCAGGCTAGATGAGGCTTTAAGATTGATTGAGGCCATGACTGTTGAAAAAGATGAAAGCCTGTGGAGTGCTTTGCTTGGGGCATGTAGAATTTATACAGAAAAGGCTGCTAATTCTCTACTTGAACTACAGCTGCAAAATCCAGGGCACTATGTGTTACTATCTAATATTTATGCAAAAGCTGGTAAGAGGGAAAAGGTTGCAAAATTTAGGGATATGATGACCCAAAGGAAGCTGAAAAAAAATCCTGGATGGACATGGATTGAAGTGGGTAACAAAACCTATCAGTTTAGTGTTGGAGACAGATCCCATCCTCAATCCAAGGAGATCTATGAGATGTTGATGAGTGTTATGAACACCGTAACCAGTGCCTAGAATTAGAGAACTAGGGGTCTCCTCAGAACAAAGGTAAGAAAAGAGGTGTTTATTTCTTTCTGCCAAATTCATTACATGATTCCTACTTTTATAGAATTTCAAAATGCAAAATAACAGAATTTAGAAATAACAGAAATGATGGCAGACAAAAGGTATCTTTAGCTAGCCAATGCTCTCATGCCA
>CM023960.1:8614617-8703283 GCA_013407115.1 Glycine latifolia
TGGTGTTCTGCCTACTCCCACTGCTCTCACTGCTCAGGCTCCATCAAATACATCACAAGATTGTGGCAATGCTTCTTTCAAGTTTAATTCCATCAAACAAGGTCATGCTCATTTATGCACTCACTGCAATCAAACTAATCAAACCATTGACACATGCTTTCTGAAGCATGGATTTCTTCCTGGATGGAAATCAAAGAAATATGTGCATAATGTTGCAATTGCTAATCCTCAACCTAAGAATGATTCAGACACTACTGGCATTCTTTCTAGCCCAACCAAGGATCACATTCCAAGTTTGCTTGCCTTGTAGCCATCTGCTACACCTATTGCCAATGCTACCAGCTCTTCAAATGTGGTTAGATCTTCCAACCTTGTTAGCTCTAATCACATTTCTACTCAACTCTGGTGTTCTGCCTACTCCCACTGCTCTCACTGCTCAGGCTCCATCAAATACATCACAAGATTGTGGCAATGCTTCTTTCAAGTTTAATTCCATCAAACAAGGTCATGCTCATTTATGCACTCACTGCAATCAAACTAATCAAACCATTGACACATGCTTTCTGAAGCATGGATTTCTTCCTGGATGGAAATCAAAGAAATATGTGCATAATGTTGCAATTGCTAATCCTCAACCTAAGAATGATTCAGACACTACTGGCATTCTTTCTAGCCCAACCAAGGATCACATTCCAAGTTTGCTTGCCTTGTAGCCATCTGCTACACCTATTGCCAATGCTACCAGCTCTTCAAATGTGGTTAGATCTTCCAACCTTGTTAGCTCTAATCACATTTCTACTCAACTTGATATAGGTAATGTTTCTTGGATCCTACATTCGGGTGCTATGGATCATTTTGCTTGTTCTTTGAATCTTTTTGCATCGTATAGAGCCATTAAACCATTTCATGTTGCCTAAGCTAATGGCAAGTCTGCATCTGCTTTGTTTAGAGGCATTATTGTGCTGACTGATTCTTTAATTCTCTACGATGTTCTCTTTGTTGAACATTTTTCCGTCAACATTATTTCTATAACCAAACTCACTAAAATTCTTGATTGCCAAGCTACTTTCACTCAACCTCTATTTTTTGCAGCATGTTTCTGGCCAGAAGATGATTAGCACTGCTAGAGAGTTTAAGGGACTATATTACCTTATACAATCTGTTATTCTAATTCTAATTTTGTTCCTAAAATTCATTTTACTAGTACCTACACACAATCTTTGTTTTTCCAATGTATGGTACTATAGATTAGGTGACATGAGCCATCGAACTCAGTCAAATACCAGGCTAAACAGATTCAATAGTATAGTAGCAAACCTGGATCATTTCACACTTGGAATTGGCATTCCATTGTTAGAATTAACAGGATTGTAAAAGGCGGGTTTGAGTTCAGTTTCAAATATTTTAGAACAACAAAATGTAAGAAGTAATTTAACAATTTAAAAATGAGTAACCAACTCAGAATTGAGATTCTTTTGATATCTATCATCGGATAAAATAATAAATAGCTTTGTGTTTGATTCTAGATAAACTAAAATCTCTACATTCACTTAGAACATCCTTCCTACTAGACGATCTCCTAGCATTCAATTAAACACGACATGTTCACAATTGCAATCATATAGTGATCATTTTAAATTGGTCTAATTAATAATCATTGGATAAATCAACCTAAATATTAAATCTATCATTTAATCCCTTTCTTCCCTATTATCAAAAAATGCATAAACAATGCAGAGAAAACACAATACAGCAACCAAATACAACTAGAAAAACAAAAAAAACAAAAACCAGAAAGCAACGAAAACAACAAAAACATACAAATACAACTAAAATAGAAAATAGCATATATAGGAGATAGCTCAAAAACTAAAATGGAGCATAATACAAGGGTAGAAAATGGAAAGGAAATTAGAACCTAGAAACATACACAAAAACATACACAAAACCATGATAAAAAAAAAACGTGATCAAGAGCAAAAAAGAAAATAAGGAAAGAGGGGAAATAAATCTGAGCAAAAGAGAGAAAATCCTCTAGATTAATCCATGGAAATCTCCATTATGAGTTGGTTACAAGGATCCTAGCCTACCATAGTTAAATCTGCAAAAGAAAATACAAGAAAAGATGATGAAACCATGAAAAACAAAAAATGGGTATATATCTCTTCTTTTTGCTCCCTGTTTGGTATCTTTCTTTCTTTTTTCTCCGGCTGGTTCGTATTTCCCTCTCCCCCTTTTTATCCTAGCACCGACCTTATGCTAAAATGGAGAAAAAATATCTCACTTTTAATTCTAAGCGAAATGACATAATTGCCCCTAACTATTACATATATTCCAGATTTTTGCTGCTGACTTTAGGGCCAATTTCGTCCATCTATTTGATAGAATTTGAGCTCGATTTCTTCATGAAAGTTGTAGATATTTGAATTATCTAAAAAAGCAGACAAAAATCAGCTCAAACAGACATTGTAGTGAAAGTTACGCGTGAAATACCAAAAGATGTCAAATATGCCATTTTAACTAAAAAGAGATATAAATGGAATTTAAAGGTCTAAACTATAAATCAATCCAAAATACATTTAATTACACACCAAAAATTCAGAAAATCATTAATCAAGAGTAATAAGTTGTATAAAAATCACTTATCAAATTCCCCCACACTTATCCTTTTGCACTCCTGAGCAAAATTAAAACTTATCAAAAGATAACTTCCTGTCCAACGATTGAAAAAAATGCAAGATGGTGAGCAATAGTCATGTAGCTCAAAAGATCAACATTACAAAACAACAGATATTCCTTCATCTCACATTATAAAACAGGGCAATCTCAGATATTGACATCAACTATGCAATATGGTTATCACAGAAAGTTCACAATCATTCTCTCTCAAGTGTATAGGTATCAAGTGTATCGCTTAAATCTACTCAAGAAAATTATCCTACCATAGGCTTGCTCAATTTTCTACCTTTTCCACTATTTATAACATGCATGCATAAATCAAGAGGACTTTTTAAGGTTGTAATGGGGCTAGGGACAAGGTGGATAAATCTGGAAATGAAGCTAAGCACCAAAGAAGTTTGTAGAGTACAAAATAAAAATTTACAAGTGACTCCAAACTCTTTTCCCAACCCCAACTCATCATTACATCACAACTTTACCAAAAATAAGCATTTTTTTTCATTAACAACTTTTGTTTCTTTTTCTTCTTTCTTTTGTTGCATTTTTTTTTAATTTATAAATTAACATTTTGCTAAAGCTAGTTTTTTAAACACAAAATATAACACCTCTTCCCCACGCTTAAAATGTTGCACGTCCTCGAGCAACCTTCACACTTATACAAAACACTAAGGCAACCATAGGAAATAAACTTTAAGGTGCGGTATCAAAAGGTTAATGTGGCTATGAAAAAAAATAAGTCAATCAGGCACAAAGGGGCTAACAAGGGAATATAATGTAAGGGATAGCTATATGGCCAAAGTGGGAAAAGAAAAGAAAGAAGGCCTCAATCATTTTCATGCATGCAGTTACAAACATTGCTTTGACAAGAAAGGGAGCAAGTTCTAGAGAATGAAAATCATGAGCAGTATCACACTAGAAAGAATGGATGGTATAAGATATAGATTCCATTCAAGCAGGCCCAAAATCTCACTAGGTACCATATCACATAATCAACACCATAAAATCAATCACCAAGTCAGATAATGCAAGAATTCATAATTCTTCTAAACCAAAGTAATCCAAATGAAAGCAACATGACTAAGTCCATACTTTGCATCACTCGACAATTATCAGATGGAAGTATGACTTGCTAACCAACAAAGCTAAAAAGTAAAAGTGAAAAAAAAAAAGTAAAAGCAAGATACTAGAGACTCCTTGTCCTTCTCTTCATGGAGGGTAGATGGCATCACAGAGGGTCACATCCGCCTCCTTAGACTGTTGCTGGGGCCCTCATAGAAAGGTTTGAGTCTATGTCCATTCACTATAAAGGACCTCCCAGTCTGCTTATCACAAAGCTACTCTGAACCATAGGGAAATACATGTGAAATAACAAAAGGGTCATCCCATCTAGATCAAAGTTTACTTGGCATGAATTTGAGACTGGAATTAAACAGAAGAACTTTCTGGCCCTCAACAAACTCTTTCCTCAGGATACGCTTATCATGAAATGCCTTTGTCTTAGCTTTATATAAACAAGAACTCTCATAGCATCCAACTTGATTCTTCCAATTCTTGCAACTGCAGTTTTCTTTCCACCCCTGATTTTTCCAAATCCAAGTTACACGACCTAACTGCTTAATACGCTTGGTGCTCCAACTCAATAGGAAGATGGCAAGCTTTACCAAAGACAAGTCGGAAGGGAGACATTCCAATTGGAGTCTTATAGGCAATTCTGTACGCCCACAAAGCATCTTCAAGTTTCTTGCTCCAATCTTTCCTGTTAGAGTTAACAGTCTTTTGCAGGATTTGTTTAATCTCTCTGTTTGAAATTTCAGCTTGGCCATTAGTTTGAGGATGGTAGGTTGTGGCTACTTTATGAATAACACCATATTTTCTCAACAAAGTTGCAATGGTTCGGTTACAGAAGTGAGAGCCTTGGTCACTGATTATAGCTCTCGGAACACCAAACCTGCAGAAAATATGAGATTTAACAAAATCCGCAACCACAACTGAATCATCAGTACGGGTGGCTTTCGCTTCAACTCATTTTTAAACATAATCCACAGCAAGCAAAATGTAAGTAAAACCAAAGGAAACAAGAAAGGGACCCATGAAATCAATACCCTAGACATCAAAGATTTCACAAAATAATATAGGTTGTTGAGGCATCTCAAGCCTAGGGGAAATATTAACTGCTCTTTTTGAAAATTTGTACAAGACTTACAAAATGCATATGAATCATGAAATAAGGAAGGCCAAAATAATCCAGAATCCAAAACCTTCCTAGTTGTTCTTTAGGGTCCAAAGTGGCCACCACATGCAGATGCATGACAGAATTGCAAAATAGAGTGAAACTCACTATCTGGTACACAACGTCTAGTTATTTGGTCACTACCAAATCTCCACAAGTAAGGATCATCCCAAAATTAGATTCACTTTTCAATTTCAAAGTTTGGGTCTTAGTGGCATTTACTGGTAAAACACCAGCAACCAAATAATTCACCATGTCAGCATACCATGGTAACGTACCTTGCAGTTGTAGAAGCTGCTCATCAGGAAAATCATCATGAATTGGAGAAAGATCAGAATGAGGGGGAGTAATGGGACTCAAATGATCTACTACCAAGTTATGTGCTCCACTTCTATCTTTAATGACAATATCAAACTCTTGGAGCAATAACATCCACCAAATGAGTCGTGGTTTCGCATAAGCTTTCTTCAAAAGATACTTCAAAGCTGCATGATCAGAGAAAACAACAACTTTTATGTCTAGCAAATAAGATCTGAACTTATCAAGTGCAAATACTATAGCTAGAAGTTCCTTCTCGGTGGTGGTGTAATTTTCTTGAGTAGAGTCTAGAGTTTTTGAAGCATATACTATGACATGTGGGGCTTTGTCAACTCTTTGAGCAAGAACCGCTCCAACGGAAAAATTAGAAGCATCACACATCAATTCAAAGGGTAGGGACCAATCAGGAGGTCTGATCAACATGAGTCATAGTCAGACACTGCTTCAAATGATCAAAAGCAGACTTGCATTTATCTCCAAATTCAAAGATAATATCTTTTTGCAGAAGATTAGAAAGAGGACAGGCAATCTCACTAAAATTCTGAATAAAGCGCCGATAGAAAACTGCATGACCAAGAAATGAACGCACTTCTTGCACAGATGCAAGGTATGGTAAAGCAGCAATAACATCAATCTTTGCAGGATCTACTTCTATGCCCTTCTTAGACACTATATTGCCCAATACTATCCCTCTTTCAACCATGAAATGGCATTTTCAAAATTTAATACAAGATTAGTTTGAATGCACTTATTTAAAATCCTAGCTAAATTAGCTAAGCATACATCAAAAGAAGATTTGTAAACAGTAAAATCATCCATGAATACCTACATGCAATCCTCCAAAAACTCAGAAAAGATGCTTATCATACACCGTTGAAAGGTGCCAGGCGCATTACAAAGCCCAAAAGGCATCTGTTTGTAAGCATAAGTTCTAAAGGCGCATGTGAATGTGGTCTGCTCTTGATCCTCAAGTGCTATATGAATTTGCATATAACCTAAAAATCCATCTAAAAAGCAATAGTGAGATTTACCTGCCAACCCTCTAACATCTTATCAATAAATGGTAAAGGGTAGTGAACCTTGGAAGTTGCATTATTGAGCTTGCGGTAATCAATACAAACTCTCCAACTTCTTTGAACTCTTTGTGGAATCAATTCATTTTTTTTATTTGCAACCACAGTGACTCCAGACTTCTTTGGCACTACCTGAACTGGACTTACCCACTGGCTGTCAGAGATAGGATAAATGATACCCGCTTGTAGAAGCTTAGTAACTTCTTTCTTAACCACATCCAGAATCAGTGGGTTCAAGTGCCTCTGAGGTTGTCTGACTGGTTTAGAACCTTCTTCCAAAGAAATCCTATGCATACATGTAGAAGGGCTAATACCAACTAAATCTGCTAAGGTCCACCCAATTGCCTTCTTATTTTTCTTCAACAATTGAAGCAACTTATCTTCTTGATATGGTAGAAGAGCCTTTGCTATGATGACTGGCAATTTCTCGTTGTCTTCTAAGAAAGCATATTTCAAATGAGTGGGTAAAGTCTTAAGCTTCAATTTAGGTGGCTCAACAATGGATGGAAGAAGTCTATTTTGTTGCACGAAATCTGCATCAAGGAGAGTTGGACCTGAAATAAAAGTAGAAGAACTACATTCAGACAAATCATCAGTAACATCAAAATTACTATCAGGGTAGAGAGTTATTGGCTCCTTGAGGTTGCAACTGACTCACAGAAGTTGCCAATTCGCCAATCTGAGTATGCAAGTTATAAATTGTTGACTCAGTCCTTTGCTGAAATTGCAAGTTATTGGTAGCAAGTTATTTGATTAATTCTTCCAAAGAAGGTCCACTACTGGTGGCTTGTTATGCAAGTTGCTGAACAGGCGCAAACTGTTGTTGCTGGTTTTGCTGCTGATAATTCTGCCTATAAGATGGAGGTTGGCACCTCTGCTGATACGGAGGGTTTTGATTCCGGTTCAAATTCTAATTCCACCTTAAGTTTGGATGATCTCTCTAACCTGGATTGTAAGTACCTTGTGGAAGATTATAATTCTGCTGGTATTGAGGTTTACCTAGAAAAACACCAACTGCTCTAACTCATGGATCAGATGAGCCACTCTCTTGTAAGGCAGGACAAACATCAGTCGGATGGTTAAAGTCAGCACAAATGCCACATGCCTTAGCAGAAGGTTGGACGATTTGTGTCACAGCAAGTTGCCTCATTAAAGATGTCAATTCATCCAATCTGTTTTCCAATCTTTGGTTATCTGAATTCTGTTGAGTTGCTACCTTTTGCACATTCTAATATTGAGATGAAGTGGGCTGCTATCTGACTTGGTACACAACGTTATTGTTGGCTCTTGTACCAAACTATTGTGAATTGACTGCCATATTTGCTAATAATTCTCTAGCTTCACGAAGAGTCTTATCAACTAAAGCTCCACCACTTGTTAAATCCACCAAACTTCTATCCATAGGTAACAAAGCTTCATAGAAATAAACAAGAAGAAGCTGGTCTGATATCTGATGGTGGGGACAACTAGCACACAATCTCTTAAACATCTCCCAATATTCATGCAAGTTTTCCCCATTGGCTTGTCTAATACCACATATTTCCTTTCTAATTGTCATATCTCTTGAGGAAGGAAAGAATTTTTCCAGAAACACCCTCTTCATGTCATTCTAACTTGTAATGGATGAAGGTGTGAGATCAAGTAACTAATCTTTGGCTCCTGCCTCAAGTGAGAAAGGAAAAGCTCTCAACTTTATCTGTTCTTCATTCACTCCTTAAGGCTTCATGGTGCTGCAAACAACATGGAACTCCTTGAGATGCTTATGTGGATCATCACCTGCAAGACCATGAAATTTTGGAAGCAGATGTATAACACCATATTTAAGATCAAAGTCAGCATCTAAATTAGGATACTGTATGCATAAAGGTTGGTAATTAACATCAGGGGCAGACAGTTCCTTTAAAGTTTGATTCTCCATAGTATCAGAATTAAATGAATTAACACTAAAATTGGACAAGTCTACACTATGTGAAAAACTAGCAAAATCAACTAAAGCAAACTCAAAATAGGAATCAAAAGCAGAATGCTTAATATGATGAGATGCATGGTCAGATTCAATGTTAATGCCTTGACTTAGCCTAAGTGTTCTTCTAGCAGCATGCAATGTTCTCTCTATTTCAGGATCAAAGTCTAAAAGCTCATTGCTACTACTTTTATTCATGCAACCTCAAGCAAAATAGGCATTTTCTCATACTGTATATAAAGCATGAAAACAAGTTTAATATATCAGCAACTTAGACTCCACCAAAGAAATATGACAGAAATATTATGTGCAAGTCTGAATCTAAGTTTCAATAGAATATTGATCTCTCTCAGTAGAGATCAGCAACACAAAGGTAGTTCCTCAGCAACGGCGCCAAATTTGACGTGAGCCGTCGAACTTAGTCAAATACCAGGCTAAATAGATTCAATAGCATAGTAGCAAACCTAGATCATTTCACACTTGAAACTGGCACACTGCATTGTCAGAATTAATAAGAATGTAAAAGGGGGGTTTGAGTTCAGTTTCAAACAGATTAGAACAACAAAACGTAAGTAATTTAATAATTGAAAAATTAGTAACCAACTCAGAATTGAGATTCTTTGGATATCTATCATCGAATAAAATAATAAACAGTTTTGTGGTTGATTCTAAACAAACTGAAATCTCTGCATTCACTTAGAACATCCTTCCTACTAGACGATCTCCTAGCATTCAATTAAACACGACATGTTCACAATTGCAATCATATAGTGATCATTTTAAACTGGTCTAATTAATAATCATTGGATAAATCAACCTAAATATTAAATCTATCATTTAATCCCTTTCTTCCCTATTATCAAAAAATGCATAAACAATGCAAAGAAAACACAATACAACAACCAAATACAACTAGAAAAACAAAAAAACAAAAACTAGAAAGCAACGAAAACAACAAAAACATACAAATACAACTAAAATAGAAAATAGCATATATAGGAGATAGCTCAAAAACTAAAATGGAGCATAGTACAGGGGTAGAAAATGGAAAGGAAATCAGAACCTAGAAACATACACAAAACAATGATCAAAAACGTGATTAAGAGCAAAAATGAAAATAAGGAAAGAGGGGAAACAAATCTGAGCAAAAGAGAGCAAATCCTCTAGATTAATCCATGGAAATCTCCATTATGAGTTGGTTACAAGGATCCTAGCCTACCATAGTTAACTCTGCAAAAGAAAATACAAGAAAAGATGATGAAACCATGAAAATCAAAAAATGGGTGTATATCTCTTCTTTCTTCTCCCTATTTCGTATCTTTCTTTCTTTTTTTCTCTGGCTGGTTCGTATCTCCTTCTCCCCCTTTTTATCCCAGCACCGACCTTCTTCTAAAATGGAGAGAAAATATCTCACTTTTAATTCTGGGCGAAATGACATAATTGCCCCTAGCTATTACATATATTCTAGATTTTTGCTGCTGACTTCAGGGCCAATTTCGTCCATCTATTTGACAAAATTTGAGCTCTATTTCTTCATGAAAGTTGTAGATATTTGAATTATCTAAAAAACAGAAAGAAAAAAATCAGCTCAAACAGACATTTGTAGTGAAAGTTATGCGTGAAATACCAGAAGATGTCAAATATGCCATTTTAACTAAAGAGATATAAATGGAATTAAAGGTCTAAACTATAAATCAATCCAAAATACATTTAATTACACACCAAAAAGTCAGAAAAGCATGAATCAAGAGTAGCAAATAAGTGGTATAAAAATCACTTATCATTAGGTCATCCTTCATCTTGGTGCTATGATGCTATTCAGAAGCTGAATTGTAATATCCCATCTGTTATAAATAAACCTTGTGACAATTGTCATTTCCCTAAAAGGAGGCACTTACCTTTTTCATCTAATACTACTATCACTAATTGTGTTTTTGATCTAGTGCATGTTGATATTTGGGGCCCCTACTCGGTTCCTTCCATATAAGGCCATAAATATTTCTTGACTATTGTAGATGAACACTCAAAATTCAGTTGGTTGAAACTCATGAAATCAAAGTTTGAAACCAGGCAGCACCTTGTTAATTTTGTGTCTTTCATTCAAACACAATCTAACTAAACAATCAAAATTATTAGAAGTGATAATGGTGTTGAGTTTTCCAAGTCTTCATTTTATGATTCAAAAGGAATTTTGCATCAAAAATCTTGTGTTGAGACTCCTCAACAAAATGGAGTCGTTGAGAAAAGCACAACACATTCTTAACATTGCAAGGTCTTTGATGTTTCAATCCTATCTTCCCCTTTCTTTTTGGCCTTTTTTAGTTGCACAGGTTGTCCATATTCTAAACAAGTTGCCATCCAAAATTTTAAAATCTAAATTACCTCATTTTCTTCTCTATAATGCCAATCCTGATTTTCAATCCCTAAGAGTATTTGGGTCTCTTTTTTTTGCATCCACCATTCAATATCATAGAATCAAATTCCAATCTAGAGCTCAAAAATGCATTTACTTTGGTCATCATTTGGCACCAAAGGTTATCTCTTATATAATTTGCAAACAAGAGAACTCTTAGTCTCAAGACATGTTGTTTTCTATGAGACCATTTTTATATTTCATACTACCTCTCATCCTCCTTCTTCTACTAACAATATGTTTACACTTCCTCTCCCAATTTTTTATGCTGGTTCTGACTTGTCCTATTTACCAACCAATCTTGCATAATCAAATAATTCTACACCTAAATTTGCCCAAGTTCTTTCAGAAACAGCATCTGCAGAATTAAGTTCAATTCCTGTCTCTACCTTAAACACAATTTTTGTTTTTGATTCCATTGTTCCTGTTTCTGCTCCATTTAATTCAGGTCCTACTAGAATATCTACCAGAATAAAACATCCACCCACTTATTTGAAGGATTATCAGTGTAATGTTTTACATACTCTTAGTACTACAAATTCATCTTCAGGTACATCATTTCCTCTTTCCCAATTTACTTTCTTTCATCATTTATCATCGTCATATGCAAAATATTTGCTATCCTTGTCCACCATTTCTGAACCTCATACATATGCACAAGCTATGAAATATCCTTGTTGGCAAGAAGCAATGGATAAATAAACTGAAGCTTTACAAAACAATAGCACATGGATCCTCACTGAATTACCTCCTGATAAGAAACCTATTGGTTACAAATGGGTTTATAAGATCAAAAGGAAATCTAATGGTAGGCATTGAAAGATTTAAGGCTAGGTTGGTTGCCAAAGGGTACACTCAATTAGAAGGCGTGGATTATAGTGAAACTTTTTCACCTGATGTAATGCTCATTACTATTCGGCTAGTGCTTGAATTAGCTATTGCAAAACATTGGCATTTACATCAATTAGATGTTAATAATGTGTTTTTACATGGAAATTTGATAGAAGATGTTTACATAAAGTTCCTCTTGGTTTTACGAATCCTAATTCTGAACTAGTTTGCAAGTTGCAGAAATCTTTATATGGATTAAAACAAGCAAGTAGACAATAGAATGCTAAGCTTACTATTGCCCTCATTTCTTTGGGTTTCCATTAATCTTCTTCTGATTATTCTCTGTTTGTGAAGAGTCAGATTTCTCATATTATCATTCTCCTAGTTTATGTTGATGATGTAGTTTTAACTGGTAACCATCTTGAAGAAATTAATTATGTCAAGGGTTTTCTGGACCAGAAGTTTAAGATCAAGGATCTGAAAATACAATGAATGCCTAATCCAATAAACCAAGAGGGGGGGTGAATTGGTTTTTGCCCTCTTTTAAAATTTCTTACAAATCAATATACAGCGGAAGAATTATTTGGATCGTATCTTAGATCAAAAACAATTTAGAAAACAATTATCTTTACCAATCAATTAACTCTTGTGCTAAATCAAAGTTTGAATGATACATAAATCAAATATCTCAAGAATTCAATGAAACATAAACCTAAACTTAAATGAACACAAGTTTATACTGGTTCACCTCTCAACCCCGGAGGCTACATCCAGTTTATCTTCTAACCCAAACAAGGTTAGAGTTCCACTATAACAAATCTTAGTTCTTTACAAGCAATCAACAAGGTCTCTTTCACCTACCCTAGGCAAAATTCAAAATCTAATCCCTAGATTTCTCAAAAGACCTAGAACCAGATATCCCTTCTCTGTTCAACCCCTAGAAAAAACCTTTTCTAGTACAGCTTTAAAGAACCCCAAATGTTATATGGAAAATCAACAAAGATTACAACTATTACAAATAAAACAACAAAACACTAAAGCTTAAAGTCCAAGAAGGATATCACCTCATTTTCCTTGCAGCAAAAAGGATATGAACGAATTATACAACCTGAGATGATGTATGAAATGCTTTCTTGAATCTTCTTGAATCACCAGATTACATGAATGATCACGCACAATGAGTTCTTTTACTAAGTATCCATGTTGAATCTAACTCAAATGAATAACTCTCTAAAAATGAACTTTTAAACCCTATTGAACATTTAGAGAATGTAGACACAATGATAGGAACGAAAGCTCTCTTTTTTTATCTCTTTTTTCAGTGACACAGCTTTCCTATTTATAAAAAAACTGATTTAACAGACTGTAATCGATTATTTCGTTATGGTAATCGATTATTTTATCATCAGTAATCGATTATTCCGCACTGATAATCGATTAAATTGTTCATCTTAGTTATGGAAATCTTGAACGAACATAATAATCGATTAATTTACCATGTAATCGATTACGCCAGAATGACATACTTACTTCACAAGCAGAGGTAATCGATTATAATTCATATTAATCGATTACGCCAAAATATGTGTAAAACACTACAAGGCTTATTTAATCGATTACAATTATTTGGTAATCGATTAAACCAGTTCATCCTGCTGTGCTAAATTATGTAGATGCCTTATGTAATCAATTATTTCCTTAGATAATCGATTACACCAGTGTTCATAAATCTGTGTCATGACTATTTAATCGATTACAAGGAAATGGTAATCGATTAAACTGTTCTTAAACCATTTTCCAGAAATTCAAACAAGCTGGTAAACGATTATTTTACTTAAGTAGTCGATTAAAACAGTGTAAAATCATTTTATGCTTGTTTAGATGCACTAATGCAATTCTATTCATTTGCACATTCTAATATGGTTATCAACCTATGTATGAATGTATGTATGCATGATTTTCTTAATAGCTGCAGAGGATTATAAGGATTTATCTTAATGAACCAAGCTTTAATCAAAATTACAAATGCCATCTAATTTGAGTGGGCATGTAAAAACATCAAAACTAAATCACTTCTATCAACCTTGATTCCTTGTCTTCAGCTTCTTGAAACTAACAGGATCTAAGAGAACTTAAATTTTTTCTTGGCTTGGAGGTGGCTCAATCCAAGTTTGGAATTGTTCTATTTCAACGCAAATATGCCTTGGAGTTAATCACAGATGTTGGCCTGTTAGGCTTCAAGTTTGTTTTGGTTCCCATGGTACCTAATTCCAAACTTTCTACTACAGTTGGTATTCTCTTATCCGATCCAGCAAGTTATCGAAGACTTATTGGTAGTTGATATATTTGACTAATACCATACCTGATTTATGTTTTGTTGTGCATAAATTGAGTCAATATTTGTCCAATCCGACACAGCCACATATGGATGCAGCTCGACACATTCTGAAATACATCAAAGGTTGTCCGGGGAAAAGTCTTTTTTTCTCTTCAACTAGTGACTTCAAGCTTCGAGGTTTTAGTGATTCAGATTGGGCAGCTTGCCCAGAAACAAGGAAATCTATTACTGGTTTTTCCATCTTCTTTGATTACTCTCTTGTGTCTTGGAAATCAAAGAAGCAACCTACCGTTTATCAATTATCATCAGAGGCAGAGTATCGGGCCTTGACAATCACTGCCTGTGAACTCCAATGGTTAAGCTATTTGCTCGCTGATATGCATCAAGAAACTTCTTTGTCAATTACTCTATATTGTGACAACCAATTAAACCTAGTTAATAGATTTGATGTGAGTTCCCATTTGATGCTTTACAAGTGGTGTCCCGACGTTGATGATGCAAAAGTTGATAGCTAATCAAACCCTGCCATAAAAGCATTCAATCTCATTAGCAAGAAACTCACAATGACGAAGCCAGGTGCTGACTTGAATATTCCACATAAGGTGATGGCGATCGCCCTTTTGCTTCGGTGTTCCAAATCTGCCCATAATAGCAATAATAAATACTAATAATAAGATTGAAATAACAAACATGAGAAGTTGAGAACAATCATTCATAACTTGTCAGCATTAAAAAAATAAAAAAGAGTAATGTTCTACTACTGGAATTTTTTCAGTTCAAATTTAAGGAGAATTCAGCATTCAATGCTAGTGCAGACTGCTAATTCTTATTAAGCAAAATCAGCATAATAAACAGCTAACAATAAACAATACCCTCTTTCCTTCAGTCCAATCAAGATAATCCTTCATTTCATAAACAGGACCAGCAAAGTGACTTCCACAGCAAAGGCAGTAACCAATGTACTCAATCAAGGAAGGCAACTTGATCAAACGGTACATCTTCTGAGCCTCACGCAAACCCTCTTGTTTCAACTTGATCAATGATCTCCTTGTAACTTTTACAATGTCTTTTTTAATTACAAAGAAACATTGTTTTCCCTAATTAATTTATCTTTCTAATGCTAACAAGTAACAATACTTATAGACCAAACTCAATAACGAAAAAGGAAAACAGTCCATAAAAACGGTACCTCGATCCTATTCGCAATAAACGCCTCAATTCCATAGTATCCCTTCGATTTCAGCCAATGCAACTCCACCCAGTCCTCGCCGAGCTCAGCCTCCTCTCCGCGGAGGAACCCACCGTCGAAGATCCGGTCCATGGCCTCCACGAACCAATCCACGTCCCCGACGAAGCCCTCGGCAAGCGCCAACGCGTCGAGCCGCCTAGCTGAGGGCAACGAGGACGTTGCAATGGCAGCCTCCTCGCCCATTTGCGGCTACTACGTGATCTCCGGGCTTGCCATGGGAATGGAACCCATTTGCGGGCAAGCCTACGGCGCTAAGCAATTGAAGACCCTAGGCTTGGTTTTGGAGGCTAGGGTTATGCTTAGAAAGAGAGTAAAACACGGGGCTTTTGTTTTTTCAAAACGCGATGATAAATGGGGATTTCCGGCTGATAATTAATGGGAACACTCCGTCGGAAAGGAGGAAGATTTTCGACGGATGGCACGGGGTGGGAATGACGGAATTGGAAATAGCCGGTTTTTTTGTAGTGTTTAACATAAATATTTTCTTATTCAAAAAACTTTAATTTGTTTATTTTTATCATATTCCTACTTCTTTTTTTGCATATTAAAATATCTAAGATTATTTTATTCTTTACAAATATAAATAAAGCATTGTGTATTTAAAGATTTATTTGGTTTTGAGAAAATATTTTCTATTTTGAAATAATTATAAAATGTCAATTTGTTTCACTTTATTTTTTGTTTTAAAAAATTATTTAAAAAAATAACTAATTAAAACCATTTTCTGAAGCAAACCCTGAATTTTCTTAGTTTTCGTTTTCTTTTTCTTTTTCTGATGAAATCTAATTATAATTGGATAGTTTAAACCTTCCAATTGATAGTTGATAATTAATTTGATATCACGTTGATAAATACACTTAGCCCAAAATTCAGCCACGATTAATTTTAAAAATTAAAACTAGTTATTCTACTATTTTTTCACTCTAAAAAATAAATATTCTCATATTATAAAAGGTAACACCATTGTCCACATGAATTAATTAAACTAATTAAATTAATTAACAGATACACTATCACATAAATGTAAAGTAATTATATGACCTAAGGGTGCATGTAATTATTTAAGATAACGATATGTATATTGTCAATTAGTTTTGATTACTAATAAACTTTGTGGGTCTAGGTAAAGAATTCTGTTCCTTTAAATAATTAATGTCGGATTTAAGTATTGTGAAAATGAAGAAAAGAGATATTGACAAATCTTTACAAACGAGTTCATTTATTTAATCTCAAAATAATTATTAAGAAAGTAATTTTTAAATAGTTAGTATCTCATATGAGGTAATAAAAAAACAAAGTCCACATAACTTTGCATACACAAGAAAGTAACCGACAAAAAAATTGAGATAAGTAATCGATAAAATATATTAGAACCTTCAATTAATCATCTAACATGTGACAGGTTATATTATTTAAATTTGAAACAATTATAAGTCACACCCATTGAAGAAATTCTCTCGAACGCACTATAATAGGTTAAGAAAACTAACCCTTTTTTGTTGAAAACTCAGCTTGTTTATTAAGTTATAACTATTGCATGAAAATTGATAGCTGAACTTTGTGACAGAATGTGCATATATATGTATGACAAATAATTAAATTGGTATCTATCTGTTAATTTTCTAATTAATATAATTATAACTCACTTTAATTTCTTATTTATGTCCACTCCTCATCTTAGGATTGAGTCTTTATTTCTGTTAAAAAAAAAACCTTTTAATTTCCTTCATGATGGAGTTCTGATATTCTTTGCTTTCTGATTCCTTCATGGTACTGTCCAATGGATCGGATATAAATCATCGCCACATGCAGATCCAAATGGTGAGTGAGCTCTCCCTTGTCGTTGATTTTGTCTTTCCTTTTGTATTTGCTTTAAATCTTCAAATGATCAATATTCATTGAGTTATATTATTTATACAACAATTAATTTTTAAAATTAAATTTTTATATTTTTTTCTCATTACACACATTGTTTTATTCATAATTTTTTCTTTTCTCTTCTAATTATTTCATTTTTATTGCACAGATTTTTACATCAATAGAAAATGTACCATACATGCAATGGATCCGGGAAAATTTATTTATGTCCACACATTTAGTGACGGATATTTAGGGGCCGTGCTTTCAAAAATTTGTTTGTAAAGAAAATTTAAATCAACCTTTATGTATAAGGTTATGAACTTAATCAAAATATAGTTATTTTTGTAACAAGATGCAAATAATATAGTTTAACCAATCATTTAGTCCTCACAAATTTTATCAATCCTCCAAAACAAATATGAGAATATACTCTAATACATTCATACATTATCATTCTAGTTATGATGGTGAATAAAAAATCAATATTACCTTACAAAAGGCGAGCAAAATCCAGTAAAAGTCTTCATATCTAGATATTAACTCGTTTGATAATGTCAAGTCTGACATCAATCCTTTCTTTTTAAGTTAGAATATGACATATAACCTAAAAGAACATTTCAATTAAAAAAAGAATGTCACACAAAAGTGGGACAGACTTATTATAACTCATATTAAAAAAACAAAGAAAAAGCCTATAAGAGAAAATCAAAATGCATAAAATTATTATTATATTGTGCTTTGCTAATTCAAGAGTCTTTAAATTAACTTTTATAAATAGGGAAATCAGAATGCTTGCTACACACATCTATAAATCTCATTAAAGCAAACATCATTTAAGTTCCAAACATCATTCCTTGACCTTCGATTGTGGTGTGAGCTAATCTACCTTATAGCTCCGTGGCCATTCAAAGATCCATTAATTTTGAACCCGAGGCATACCTAATCATCCTCGGGGCAACAAGCACAAAAATCAAACATAAAGCACAAAACAATTCACAATCAGCAAAGCAAAGCAAATCTCACAATTTTATCTAACAGAGCTATAGAGAGCGAGGTGCTTCAAACTAACAATAATTGCCTACACAATGTAGGCTATCTCACACACCCCTTACCTTAGATGGCGAGGGGTTCACTAGTTGCGCTCCGAAATCCCTTCAAGTTCATTGCGCGTTTTACTCTTCAAACTTTCGATTGGCGTAACTTTTCGCACAGAGGCCCGCCACGACGGAACTAGTCGATCCGAGTTGGAGGCTGGAGCTGCTGTGCTGCTGCGGTCGTGCGTGCGAGTTGGAGAAGAAAGAAAACGAAGACCTAAAACACTACATAGATATTATAAATAAAAAAAATCAAAATTTTTATGTCCGCACGTGGATCCGCCGCTGCACAACGCCCATGTACTACAATGCAGTCTACCATCTATTTTACCAGTATAACCCAAAAGGAGCAGCTTGGGGCAACATAGTGTAGGGGCATGTAGTATCAAAGGACCTCATCAATTTGAAAGAACTTGAACCTGCTCTATACCCATCAAAACGCTTTGACAAATGCGGGTGTTGGTCTGGGTCAGCCATTGTACTCCCAGATAAAGGACCTGTGATCCTTTATACTGGAGTCATCGAAAAGCAAAGCAATGAGGTCCAATTGTATGCCATACCTGAAAGCAAATCCGACTCATTTCTAAGAAAATGGGTGCCTTTAACCCGATCGTGGTTGCGGAACACGGCATAAATGCTAGTGTATTCCGCGACCCAACCACCGCATGGTGGAGCAAAGATGGACACTGGAGGATGTTGATTGGTGGGAGAAGAAAAGATAGAAGAATGGCCTATTTATATAGGAGCAAGGATTTTGTGAAGTGGATCCAAGCCAAGCACCCGATCCATTCGGCCGCATCCACGGGCATGTGGGAGTGCCCGGAGTTTTATCCAGTTTCTTTGAAAGAGAAAAACGGGTTAGACATATCCGTAGTTGGGAGTAGTATTAAGCATGTTCTCAACAATAGCCTTGACGTTACTAGGTATGAGTACTTCACGGTTGGAACATACTTCAAAAATAAGGATAAGTATTCCCAGATAAAACTTCAGAGGATGGTTGGGGTGGACTTAGATATGATTATGGCAACTTTTATGCTTCCAAGTCATTCTTTGACCCAAGCAAGAATCGAAGGATCTTGTGGGCTTTCAAAGAAGGCGATGTTAAGAAAGGATACATGGGCAGGGATTCAGGTACTTTATGTGCATGGAATTAAATTAATACGTTTCTGTTTTATATATTTTGATTTGATCTTTATCCTAGTGATTTATTACTTGTTACTTCTTTTTAACATCATAACTTGCATGTGTACACAACACTTTTTTTTTGGTATACTTATTTTATGTTGTGTATATTAAAATTTCAGTCAATTCCGAGAACTGTGTGGCTTGATTCTGGTGGGAGACAGTTGGTGCAATGGCCTGTTGAAGAATTAAACCGTCTCAGAGAGAAAGAAGTTAAAATAAGTAACCAAAAGCTTAAGAAGGGACATTGTGTTGAAGTTAAGGGGACTACTGCAGCTCAGGTCAACTTCCTAATTAATTGGCTATGTTGAGTTTAATCTTTATGTATTATTCTTGATAAAAGAAATAGACTTAATTAAATAATAAAAAAATCATGATAAATATAACATTTAAGATCGTTATTATAAAAATATATCATATATAATAAATTGTAATCGAATTACAATATACAATACATGTACCATTTTTTTTCTTCTTTATAATTTATGCTAAGATAAAATGCACATAATATATATTGCAGGCTGATGTGGAAGTTACCTTCTCTTTCTCAAGCTTGGACAAGGCAGAGCCATTGGATTCTAGGTGGGTGAACGCACAGGATCTATGTGCACAAAAGGGTTCAAAGGTTCAAGGTGGGGTTGGCCCATTTGGGCTTTTGACTTCGGCTTCAGAAAAATTGGAGGAGTTTACTCCAGTGTTCTTCTGAATTTTCAAAGCTCCAAATAAGCACGTGGTTCTCATGTGCTCCGATTTAAGAAGGTAATTTGTCGAGTAACTAAAATGGGGGTGAGGACTTCCATATATATTATTCCAATTGCTTTCTCAAAACTATGTGAATGTTTTCTAATTAACTTTAATTTTGCACTTCTCGACAGTACGTTCCTCTTTCAAGAGAGAATTGTACAAGCCAATGAAGCCATCATTTGCAGTCTTTGTGGATGTGGATTTGGCCAATAATAAAAAGCTCTCTCTCAGGAGTTTTATAATAATGAGTAAATTATATATATATATATATATATATATATATATATATATATATAATCACAACTTATCATTTTATACTAGATAAGTTAAATTGGAAAATATTATGCAGTACAATTAAATTGCAATTAATAGGTCTAAGTTCCTACTTGACCGCTAGATTAATTAGATATATATCCTAATCACATTTAACAATTCAAAATCAATTCTGTTAAAATTAATTCTTCTAAGCGCGCGTTAAACTAAATAGATACTCAAACCATATTTAAATTAACAAAAGATATAAAAAAAAATAGATTTTTCACTTTAATTAAAATTTCATGAGGGTTTAGTGCTATAAAATTAGAAGGGAATGAAAGAGAAATTGTGAAATTATAAGAAAATAAACATCTAGGGTTTATTCTACGCTAGCAATCAAGAAAAAAGCTCATTTGTTTGTGTTCAATAACGGTACGGAGCATACCATCGTGGAGAACTTGAAAGCATGGAGCATGAAATCTGAACGTCGAAACTACAAAATAGTCAGCTTGAAATTAGTACAAATAAATGAATAAAATAGAAACAATTATACATCTTCTCTTGTTTTATACAAAAAGAGGTCTAACTTTTAGCCTTTTTTCCATTGTGTTGTTGAAAGATTCCTTAGAATCTGCAGAAGTATTGGACTTAGGATATTTAAATGTTATAAAATTATCCTTGTATTTTTAATCAAAAGGAGATAATTACCTCTTGAAGTGTGAATGTAATCTCCTCCTTTTTCTTTGGTGAGTTATCTATTAGTCTCTTCAATCGATTACGAATGACAAATCTTTCATACTATTCTCGAATAAGGAGAAATGTGTTTGGCACTTTTCTATTTCAAAGAGATGGTGGCAACTGTTGTATTTTTCTAGAGCAAATAAGATTATTATATAGGAGACTAAGAAACCTAAACCTAGGTCTCTTGAGTCATTACCATACACTTAAGCCCAATAGCTTTTGTATAAAGAGCAGTCCCAACAATCTTCCACTTGCTCTTGAGTACAAACTTAAGCTTAAAGCCCAAAATCATATAGGAGACTGAGAAACCTAAACCTAAGTCTCACCCTTTATTTCAAGTTAGCACGGGGATCCACCATCTATTATTAATCAAGGCTCCTTATAATCAATAAATGATTATATAATTTGGTGCTATTCCACTAAAAGCTCGAAGTCGAACTCCAAGATCAATAATAATAAAATATATATAACTCTAATATCTATCGCCCATTTGTAATATGTTGATAATTGATTGATGAGTTTTATGTTACTCAATCGTTTATTTATTCGCTTGACTTTGATAATTTCTCTACTGGATTACATGCAGTGACCAACGTCTCTAATGTCCAAGCACCAAAACATATCAAGGGGACATATCCTACAAATTCCATGTTGTTTATCTCATAAATACCAATAATAAAATAATTTTTCTCCCAAAATACTGAGTTATTGACTATCAATTGGTCGGGCCTCACCCGTTGGTAAATCAAAGAATGAAAATTATTCAATTAGTATTTATAATAATGCAGGATTAAGAGCAGTCACATAACTATAGTTAGTTAGAGATTTGATACTTATGACAGAAAAATAACCTTAATCAAATCTCTCATTGACCCTTTCAATGTGAACATTAATTCACACCAATATTTTACAATGGCTTGGACAAGACCATTTCATAAAATATTGCAGCCTAAATAAAGTGTCCAACTTTATTTAACAGATGTGAACCCATTCATCAATTGTAAGAACCTATGATCATGTTCTACATGAACGTATTCATATGATCATATACTCTACAATTGATCCGGACCTTGGTGTTTGTAAATTTTGTGTGCATACCATAAATGAATAATACCTCATTTATAAATTTCAAAAAAAATACAATGTCATGATGTCTTTCTCAAATAGCACAAAATAAACAAAGTGGAAATTCAATCTCCTAAAGCTATAGCAAGTCCAGAATCTTGTTAAGACTCATAGATGTAACATGTCTCTCGAACACACGTTCAGGCAAACTCTTGGTAAAAGGGTTATCAAGGTTTTCTTCCGATACTATCTTGGTTACCACTGTGTCTCCTTGGAAATATAAGTTTGTGTAAACAATGGTTTCAAGACTCCCACTAGAATAGACCAACATATAATCTCTCGTTCTCCAAAGATACTTAAGTATATGCTTAACTGTTATCCAGTGCTCCTCTCCTGAATTAGATTGGTACCGACTAACAACTCCCACTGCATGGCAGATGTCTGGACTGGTGTACAACATAACATACAATAGACTACCTACAGTCGAAGCATAAGGTATCCTACTCATGCATTCTCTCTGCTCAGGAGTCTTAGGAGAATGCTCCTCAGATAGATGAATTCCATGCCTGAAAGATAAAATTCCCTTCCTAGAATTCTCCATGTTGAACCTGGCAAGGACCTTGTTAATGTAGGAGGCTTGGGACAATGCCAATAACTTATTCTTTCAATCTCGTAAGAGTTTAATACCAATAATATAATTTGTCTCTCCTAGGTCCTTATCAAAATGCTTTTTCAATCAGGTCTTTATGTCTAACAATACCTCAGTGTCATTTCCAATGAGAAGTATATCATCTACATAAAGCACCAGAAAAGATATTATTTCCCCTTGAATTCTTTTATATACACATGGCTCATCAGGACTTTTCTCAAAACCATAAGATTTAACAGCTTGATCAAACCTAATGTTCCATGACCTGGATGTTTGCTTAAGTCCATAAATAGACCTTTGCAACTTGCATATTGATGGAGTGCCTTTAGTTAAATATTTTTATATCATTCTTAGCCTATTTGACTTCTCTTGGACCTTTATTTTCCTATTCTAATTCAGTTTTTGTCTTAGGCTAGTAAGTGGGCTTAATTACTATTTGTTGCGCATTTTCGGATTTTTGCTCACTTTACATATCTGACTTGTGCAGGGCCTACAGAGTGCTACAGAACTCCGAATGGAGCGTTCTAGGAGTCCCTGGAAAGATAACAAAAATATCTACAAGTTTGCTAGAAATAGCCCGAGGCCAATTCTGTCATTTGGAGGGTCATTTTAAGCTTCGAAATCGGAACCTCTGAACTTGTAATTTTGGGCTGCGAATTTGATTTTATGGTTGTAAATAGCAAATAACTAGGATTGATGAGTTTTGTTCATGGCCCATTCTTATCTTCAGACTTAGTCACTATATATTAGTGACTTTAGTGAAACTTGGACAGCACTTTACATTTTGCACAAACAAGTTTATTATTTCTTTTCTTTAGTTTTTAGAATCAAAAGCTTGTTCTTCATTTTCTCTCAACTGTTCTTCATTGTTCTTCATCTTCTTCATTTTCATTTTGCTTTTCTTCCATTTTTCTGCACTTATTTCATGGGGCATTCTTTGGTGATCATCATGGAAGGCTAAATAATCACTCAATCCAAGGATCCATTCCAAGCAAGAGGAGAATTTGAGTTCTGGTTTAGTATTTCGAATTCTGTGTGAATGTTCACTTTCTTCTTCAATTGTTATTTTGTTTTCATGATTATGAATGCGTTTAGAATTGAAAGCGGATTAGGTTATGGATTCATTGCCTAATTTCGAATATAAATCACAGATTAATTGGATGATATTTCAATTAGGGTTTGTGGTTTCAATTAATTTAGGGGTTAATTCGATTGAACTGCTTCTAATGAAATTGAATGAACTTTCACATTAGGATAAATTTCTGAGAATGATGATGATTCGAATAGCTTGGTTTGGTGAATTGGATTGATGCTTTCTAATCTGTTTTACTTTACTCCTTGATAATCTTGTTAATTTCTGCATTGTTCTTTAATTTTAGTTTGTGTTCTTGTATGTTTTACTTTGCGCATACCAACTGTTTGACAAAATTCCCCCTTATTATTATCAATGATTTGAAGCTAGAACCATATTGATTGTGTCTCTGAGTCGACCTAGGTTAACCCTGTGCTGCAGAATTAGCTTAGTTAAATTGTTTTGAAGCCACACGACAAACGCATATCACATATCATGTGTTCTTCCCCTTTGACTATGAACCATTTTGGTTGCTCAGGTCCCAGGATCGTAACCTGGCTCTGATACCAATTAAAGGATTCCTTAGAATCTGCGGAAGCGTATTGGACCTAGTATGTTTAAAATGTTATAAGATCATCCTTATCTTTGTAATCAAAAGGAGATAATTACCTCTTGAAGCGTGAATGCAATTTTCTCATTTTTCTTTGGTGAGTCCTCTCTTGGCCTCCTTAATCGATTACGAATAACAAATCTTCTATACTATTTTCGAATAAGAGAGAGGGAAAATGTGTTAGCACTTTCTATTTTAGATAGATGATAGCAACTGTTGTATTTGTCTAGAGCAAATAAGATTATTATATAGAAGACTAAGAAACATAAACCTAATTCTCTTAGATCCTTACCATATACTTAAATCCAATAATTTTTGTATAAATTGGAGAATATAAAACCCCAGAATTTTACTTTGTTTTCTGTATCTAAAAAATCTTGTTTTTTTGAACATGAAGAAATAAAGAAGCCATTGCAATTGCCGAAAATACTAGATCTACTAGAGGAACAAAAATGGAAGGAAAGTTTATCATAAAATGGGTACCTCGATTTACTATTTGTACCTTATATATATTATTATTTTGATATATATATATATATATATATATATATATATTATTTTATTCTTATTTATATTATTATATAAAGATAGTCTATAATCACTAGAATTTTTATATATTTATACTTAGTATATAATAATTTTAGTGATTATAGGTTAGCCAATATATATCATAATATAATATACTCTTTTTCAAAAATTCAAAAAAAATTTGGCTATGCCTTATTAAAAAGAAATTATGGAATTGAAATAACTCACTTAGAACACCCTTTAAAAGATTACGCGATACAATTGAATCAAATAATTCCTTATGGAATAAATATTCAGCTGCTTGTGAACCTTCGGGTAGCCTTATTCAATGTTTGTTCAATTACTCTTTTACCGGCAAATGCAATATAAGCATTTGGTTTGACAATAATAATATCCCCAACATGCCAAAACTAGCAGTTACCCAGTAGTGAGAGATGTAAGTATAGATACATAGAATAATTTTTTATTTGTTTGATAATCATATTCGCAACGGTTGTCACCTAACACGTTAATATACTACATTGACATATACTGATGTTTTAATTTTACGTCAACGAAATTTAAATGTATGAGCAAGTAATTTTAATACATTCTATATATATATATATGTGGAATGCATTCGCATCAAATTATTTTTTGCTGTTAGATTTGTTTTAAGAAATAATTTGAACTTATACTGTTGTAATATAGTTAGAATACGTCAAAACGGTCTCGCATTTCAGGTAAGTTCTTTTGTTAAAAAATTTAATTTAGCAAATATGAAAATCAAGGAGTTAACTGATCCAATCACAAAAACGGGTTTAATATACCTTGATCCAAAAGCTTAAAATACTCAATACATTAACCAATGTGTCACCATTCTCTTAATGTCGACCACAATTTACTAAATCTTCTTTGGCCTCAGCTTCAAAACTTATAAAACTTTTCTGGGCTGTGTAGCTTTTAATCAATTCAATTGAAAGTAAATTATAAAAAAAATGTATAAATTAAAAAAAAAACTAATTAATAATACTTCATTGCATTATTTTATTTTAATTGATAATATATTACTTAAAATATAAATAAATGTCCGTTTCTAAATAATTCAATAGAATGAATTGATTTTATATTTTACAGTACATAATTAAGTAGTGTAAGTACAATTTGACACAAATTGAAGTTTAAGCATACATACAGCACAAATTGAATCACCGGATAATTTCTGCAACAAATTTTATCACAACACGCTTTATACTATGCACTACACATTTTGAAGACTATGCAGTACACATTTTGAAGATTAGTAACATAGTCTATATGGCTTAAATAAAAATCATAAGTTTAAATAAAAATTTATATAAAAAAAATACATTATTAAATCAAAATTAACTATTACAAAATTTATTATGTGTATTGAATATACATTAGAAATTTTAGTGTTATTAACTTATTAATTTAGTTGGTTAGATTGTTACATTAATAATGTAAATTTTAGTTTAAGACTTGTATGGATCATTATTTTTAAATTATTTTGTAAATGTTAGTTTAAGATTTGTATGGATCATTATTTTTAAATTATTTTGTAAAGTATATTTTTAAGATAATATTATCGATCTGGATTGACTATATTAAAGATATTTTTTATTTTTTCCTCATTTTTGGATACATGAAAAAATATGCTAAGTGCAGAAAAAAAAATTCACTTATCTTATAGAATCAAAGTGGAATGAAAAACGTGTTGGGTTGGGCCTGTTCCTGCTCAGTCAAACAGTTGGCTTTAACTTCCTACACCAGCAGAATTGCTTATACACCCAGCACTCAATAGTGGAATACCAAAAATGTCCATCTTAAAATGGTCAGTTATAGGGAGGCTTGAATCATTTCTAATACACCCAACACTTATATCTTCTTCTTCTCCACGCCCTCTGCCCAACCGTGTCGTTCGTCTTCTCCCCAGACGCACCCGCCATTGATATTGATCAACGAAGGAGGAAGCTAACACCAACAGAAGTTGTCTCTGCTGCCGGCATTGTCGAATCCGTGAGTTCTGCCTTTAATTTTTTTGGTTTCAATCTCGTTTGCGTTAATTTGAAATATGAATGGGCGTTGATGGCTACGGATTCACAATCCGTAAGAAGCAAATTGTTGGAAATCTGTAAACTCTATACGGATTGGCAATCCGTATGGTATATTGTGATTTTTTTTAAAAATCCATGAATAAAGTGCCCTGTGATTTTTTTGACAGTGAATCCACTAGATTTGTTTCATATTTAGGATGCCAATAAGTAAGTAGTTGATAAAGTTTAATTGTCAATCATAAAGTTTATGAATTAAGTGATTAGTTCAACGCAAGTAAAAGAGTAATTCAAAGTTTATGAATGAATGAAGTAGAGTTGAATTCAATTGTAATTTAAAATGATATTGTCAAATGTTATGGTAAGATTACTGATGTTGTTGTAGATGGCAATGATTTGAACTTGTTATGTAAGCTTTGGTAGGCCTTCTCATATGGTATGGAACCCGTAATGATTTTGATCAGGATGGCTTTGGTTTGAAGTTGTTATTTAACACTTTCTAAGAATGTTAGGTTATGGTTAAGAGTAATTACAAAAACATATTGTCAAATGTTATGGAACTGTTTTTGATATTGATCCACATGTCTATGATTGCAACTTGTTATGTAATTTTTCCATCCTAAATATGAATTGATATGAACTTGTAATGTAACAATTTGGTTTGAATTTCAGATTATGGTTAAAATGAGAGGATTACGCCGTCCTGTGGCTAAGGAAGGCAGAGAAGCCACTCAAGAAGAACCCCCTGCACGGAGGAGGCTGACAGCATCCGCAAGAAGGTAACGCGGAATC
The DNA here is from genome assembly GCA_013407115.1 of Glycine latifolia. Classification (NCBI taxonomy): domain Eukaryota; kingdom Viridiplantae; phylum Streptophyta; class Magnoliopsida; order Fabales; family Fabaceae; genus Glycine; species Glycine latifolia. The sequence continues at coordinate 8,642,358 of CM023960.1, forward strand.
CGTATTGATGTTGGTCATGATGAGGCTGCTGAGGATATTATGGACGTTGGTGACATTGGTTCCCCTGATGAGAGAAGAGTTGAAGCTGATGTGGAGGGAAGCATGGATGTTGCGGTTGACGGATTCTCTGGTGGGCCACATGACACATCAGTCTTGTTTCTTTACGGTGATCATGTCGCAGCTAAGGTTTGGACTGGAGAGGTACGATTGTATTCAAACATAATTCCATTTGAGTTTTATTACTAGTTGTGAATCCCTTTGTACCTGATATGTAACATGTGCGTGCAGGAACAACCTGAGTTGAAATTGGCATCACATGGAAGGAAGGTGCATAAATTTGGTTTACCTGCGCCTGAGATTGAAGACATGGTTGCCGGGACGGGGTTAAGCCCACTGATCAGTTGTTCATTGGAGACCGGTGACCGGGGTCTGATATCAGCTTTTGTCGAGAGATGGCATAAGGAAACTAGTAGTTTCCATTTGCCAATTGGAGAGATGACGATCACGCTGGACGATGTCTCATCATTGCTACATCTACCAGTCACCAATGCCTTCTTGACGTACGATGTATTGGATGTAGAGGAGGCAGTTCAATTAATGGTGGAGTTGCTTGAGGTGACAGCCACAGAGGCAGAAGCAGAGACGAAACAATGTCATGGTGCATATGTTCGTCTTTCATGGTTACAAGAGTTGTATGCTAGTAAGTGTCAGGAGATGGAGTAGACAGTCGCAGCCAGAGCATACTTGCTCCACTTGGTTGGTTGCACGATATTCGCCAACAAGAGTGCCACTCATATCGGTGTGGTATTCTTGGAGGCGTTTCATGATCTCCATGAGGCTAGTCGATTCAGTTGGGGCACGGCTGCACTAGAGCACATGTAAGATAACCTTAACTACGCTTGTCAGCACCACGGCAAGCATCTTGTTGGGTACATTACTCTGTTGCGGGTATTTTTGTCACTTTAGCTAACTTGTGTGTGTTGTTTAATGTTTCCTTCGTACTTTACTTGGTGATTGGTGTCTTAACTTAATTTGTTAATGCAGTGTTGGGTGTATGAGCATTTTCTGGGGCTTGCTAGCACGATTAGGGACGAGGACTACATGGAGAGGCAACCCCGGGCATGCCGATGGAAGCCAGGAAAGGCATTACCTGTCGCAACCTATCGGCGGCGACTAGATAGGTTGGCGATTGACAGTGTTGCGTGAACGCCGTATGCCGACCACCGTGCTTTTTGTGAGGCTGAAGACATTGCCCTTTTTTCAGGGCATATCAGATTGGGGACCTACATTGTTAGATACCAGCCGGAGAGGGTGATGAGACAGTTTGGGTTTATCTAGTACATACCTAACTTTGATAGTTGTCCCTACCCCCCCATCGATAGAGGAGGTTAACGATAGGTGGAGTCATTATGCTGAGTATTTGGTTGTCACTGCAGACACCGCCAGGGCCCCAGGGCAGTGTGATGCACAGTACATGGAGTGGTTCTTTACCATTTCTCATCCATTCATGAGCCCTCCTCAGCCTGGGGAAGATGGTAGGCGTTCTCGTGCCGTGCATCAATCAGTGCCTATACCACAACCAGTTGCAGATGTGGTACCGACTGATGATGTTCCTGACCTGATGCCTCGACATGCAGTGATAAAGTAAATTTATATACATGTTGGTTGTAGTCTTCGTTGGTATCCATGTAGACTTATCTTTGAAACTACCCCATTTTTTTCTATGCAGGGTGTGTGTGAAAGGATTGCGGAGAAGTTGGAACGGATGATAGATCTTGGCCTGGTCACAGCTGGCACTGAAGCGTTTGATATTACTGATCAGTGTATCAGATTAGCACAAGGTGTCACTGACGATAGAGTAGTTTACGTTCGTTCTAGACGGCGAGGCAGTGGTCCACGTGGACATTAGGATTATACAGTTGTTCATTTGATTTGTTGTTCACAGTATGCAAACATGACATACATTTGTTTAAACATTTAATAGCATTAAGACTATTTTTCTTTGTGAACCAAAACATGCATGAATTTATGCTAGTAATTACATCATTCTTTAAATTTATGGTTCTAATACAAAATAAAGACCAGTCAAGCGAGTCACATTTGACTTCCCAAATCAACATAATATGTTCGTAATCTTGTCAAACTTTGATACCTTTGCATGCAACTAATATAACTTGTTGGTCAGTGTTGTGCTTGAGAATGACAATGTCTTGACCATAATAAAGCAGTTGGTGGCATAGGACATCCGTTTCGCAAAGTGACCTTAACAAAATATAACTTGTAAACACGTTGTTGCTTAACATCATTAAAACCAAATGAAATTGTATTCAAAATACCTGAACAAAATGATTTCCATATACATGACCAATACAAACCACGTGATGTACACCAGCCTCTTTAGGCGGTTGGCTTCTAAGCGGGAAAAACGTCATACTTTGTTGCTTAGAAATAGAAACAAGAACGAGGTTATAACGTGAAGCAATGACATAACCCATGTCAGTAATATCCATCCATTTATCATGTGTTACCTGCATTTTACAAAGTATAAGTATAATAGTTCACAATAGTATGGTAAACTTATCAAAACAACACATAAAAGCTTTACCATGAACAATCCGTCTACAAGTAGTGATCTCTTTAACTCCTCAAATCTCTGTAACCCACCAAACAACACAGTATAGTCATCAGACCATTCGGTAAGTTCCTTAAGCAAATGGTTGTGAACCACAGCCCAAGCATCTTCACCAAAACCCAGTAAACTCGCAATAACCCGATATCCACAGTTACCATCCGCTTTAACATCACATACACCAACAATGTAATTTCTCATGCATGGAAGGAATTGATCGAGCATTGGAATATTACCCATTGGTAAAGGACCTGAAGATGTTGAAGCAGACTGTCGTACAGACGAGCAACTATCATGCTGAGAATGTAACGTGTCGACGTACTCAAAGTACGATGGATCCCGCTTGGTTGATCTTTAGTGCTTGGTCAGGTTTTTCTTCTAAGCCCTTTTTGTCTTCACCTTTTCAGGAGGAGGACACATGGATGTTTTATCAGGATATGCAATTTCTTTCAATTTAGTCTTTAGAGTAACTTTGCCACAGATGTCAAGAATTTCAAATCGCTTCGATATTGCTTCCATCTCTTCTGTTATGGTGACTTCGCACTCATCAAGACATTGGTCAGAGAAATGCAACCTCCGCCAAAACATGTCTACGGCACCCAGTGGAATGCTGCCAACATTATACTTCGCTAACTCACATGCACAAGGCAAACCATGCGTGCTTCTGAACACACATCCACAAGGAGAACTATCAACACCTACATGCTTAACTCGCCCAAACTCCGCAGCAATTTCATTTAAGGCATACCTGGAAACCATGCCTACGATTCTTTTGTACAAGGTACTTTTAAACATATGTCCAACAACATGTGTGCTTGTCTCAAAAGAAGCCTTAATCTCACTGTGTTGCAATGTGATCATGTTGTTCATCGCATCCCATACATTACATAGATCTCCAAGGCTATCCTGCAGCAGCCTCTTTAAGGTCCAATGAGCAGACTCAACCCTGTAGTTAAAGGTTCAAATAAGACCAAGTTAGGAAAACGAAACCATGCAATGAAATATCACATCATATAAATATCACATCAATGATTTACCTGTTTGTAGTGGTGTTGCCAAAATGCATGACTTTATTAGTCCATGCTGTGACAAATCTTTCTTTGTGGGGAATCAACCACGTGTCTTTGACATATTTGACAAATATTGGCCACGGTGCACAAACACATTCAAACCTCATCAGACACTGATCCCATTCATTTTCAAAATCACAATTCAGAAGACTTCCTCACGCTTCCATGACATAGTCTCATGCATTGTTTTGTCCCACAAGCATTTTACATTTAGCCTTGACATTCTTGTCAATGTGGAACCGACACAACAAGTTGGTTGTGTCAGGGAAAACCTGTTGGATGGCATTCATTAGTACTACATCTCTGTCTGTGACAATAACTTTAGGGAAAACATCACTCTTTAAAAAAGCCCTCTAAATCGTTCAATAGCCCAGACAAGATTGTTGATACGTTCACCCTCCAAATACGCAAAAGCAGTTGAAAATGTCATCCCAATAGGTGTGACACCAACAATGTCAAGCAAAGGAAGTCTATACTTGTTTGTCTTGTGTGTGCTGTTAATGAGGAATACCAAATTACATGAATTTATCAATTTCACTGAATCAGGATGTGCCCAGAATATGTCTCGTACAACATCTTCATTCTTCACTCTATGCCAATGGATATATGCATTGCGTTCAAGAAGCTTCATTAACTGTTGCATTTCAGTATTGTTGCCTCTTATAAAAGTACGGTACGCATATCTTGCATTGTAGACTTGTTTCATTGTTGTATAACTTTCGGGATTGCAATCGTTTAAAGTCAGCATAATATTCTTTGGTTTAACCCTTGACTTTGTCATTTCAGCAACAATTACCTTCTCTTCCTCACTTAAACGACCAGCATATGGATGTCCAGTCATTGACTTGGCCAAACGATGGTTATGTAACCCACATATTAACTTCACCATCCAGCCCTTGCCTCCTACGACAGGTTTCCCTCGCAACTTAAAAGGACAACCACACTTTCTGGTGCTAGTGGTCGTCCGCACTAAATCTTTGCTGAATGCTCTATACTTTCCACTCCTTTCACAACCTATCAAAAGAAATGAGGTTCTTCCCCTCTTTCCCGTTGCTGTGTCAGACCTCATAATCATAACTACAAATCCAATCACATATGCAACACTACGAGCCCATTCCAATACCTCCTCACGAGACTTAAACACCTACAAAAATTGATAATACATATTTAACAGTGGTTAAATTAATTTACTGGCTTTTATGAAATATCACATCATATAAATATCTTTGAAGTATTGAAGGCATTAGAACAATCAATTGAAGAGTTGTTATTGTCAAACGCAAATGGTTCGCCTCCGTTGTCTTCACTCATATTCATTTCTTCAGACATGATATTATCATACATCCAATTATCGTTATCCATCTTAACAAACAAATTAAAAAATAACCATCATTAAAAAAGTATATGCATAATAATCATATTCACAAAAATATCTTATAAAAAATATTAATTTTACAAACAATTTTAAAAAAAAACCCTAAAACTAACTACGCAAAATTTACAGTTATTTTAATTCAAAATCAATACATCACCTAAAATGACAAATACATTAATTATTAAAACTTTTAAAATATTGAAAACAAATAACTAAAAAAAAAACATACGGATTAGCAATCCGTATGGTTTCTGCTACAGTGATCACGTTGCAGAACTTACCTCCGACGACAGCAGCGGCCAATGCAAGCTCCACCAATGCTAACCACGACCTCCACAACCAAACCAACAATGCAAGACGCACTAACACGCAGCCAAGAAGCAACAGCGAAGAAGCAGAAGAGAAGAAGCGCATGGAAGAAAATGGAAGAAAAAGCTGGGTCAAAAAAGCTGTTGGATGTATGTTAAAAAGCAACAAGGGCATTATTGTCATTTTTTGAAATTGTTGGGTGTATAAGCAATTCTGCTGGTGTAGGAAGTTAAAGCCCAAACAGTTTTATACGAATTGTTTTTTCTGACAAAAAAAAAGAGTAAAAATTGCAAAAATAATGACAGCTGTGGGATTTGAACCCACGCCCTTTCGGACCAGAGCCTAAATCTGGCGCCTTAGACCACTCGGCCAAACTGTCACATGTTTATACCACACACAATATATTTTATAACTTTAATATGGGCTAGGAACGTGAACTAATGTGCAGACCAAATGAAGTGGTGAAAAGCTTTAGGTTGTTTGGTTTAAAAAGAAGGTAGAGAAATTTTATGGATTTCATACAGAATTTGTATCTTTTATACTCTAATTAAAAATTTTATGTTCTTTTTACATTTTTTCTATTTTTATCTTGTAAATCGAACATAATCTTAAAAAGTGTGTGTTTCACATATTATGGTGAAAATTTATAAATGTTAGAGGAGTCCATGATTCTTCAATTCCATTAGAATTATATAGTTAAGTGATTGCATTGGCTTGTGAATCCCACCAAGATGGCAATTAACAAGGAAAAACACTGCTTGTTACTAAGGTTTTAAAAAATTATTTGTGATTGCAATTTTGATAGTAATATCAAGATTTTTAGAGTCATAACAATCATATTCCAACATTAATCTACAGTTCCCTGCAACTTCAACGATGGTGATGAAACTGCAATCTCAACCACAATTAAAAACCTTGTTTATTACCTAATAATGATTTTCATCATTTTCATATGAACGGTAATTTCTATCAAATTACATTTTGTATTTGTTAATATTTATTTTTTAAAAATTTGACTTTTCACCAGCACCAGACTCAAAGTACAATATTGATTCTTATACAAAGAATATTGGCCGATCCATTTTGACAATTCACCTGAAGTGGAAGACTAGAATGTTACCATTTTAGCCCAATTCTTTATATAGCTTTTTTAAAATAATAATGCCAAATTTGGAGAAGAGATTTTGTAGATGGTGTTCATATTTTTAAATAAATTAGAAAACAAAAATCACAAGTCCTCAAATCATGTAAAGTGTTAGTCAAATGGATCAATACGCAGGTCATGTTCACTTGCCATCATCATCCCAGTGCAAAGGCAAGATGGACACATAACCTACAAGACAGGTAAGATGATTAGTTATTAGTTAAAGACTACTAATTACGATTAAAATTAATTGGTTGCAAAATTACATTTGCACTTGCAACAATATTTATCATGTATCCAAATGAATACTACTTTTCTTTACCTAAGGGGGAGAGGGGGGGAGGGGGGTGGGAAGAGGGAGAGATGAGTATTAGGTCTAGTATGTTACACCTACAATTGATGAATTAATTGGCAACACTAATATATTGCACAACCACATAGTTGTGTTAAAACAAAAGTTCCACATATTTAGAAGGCTGAAATGAGCCAATGAATTAGAAGTGTCAACAGATTGTGTACCTTTCCTGCACCAGAGCAATTTGGACACCTTCTGGTTGTAGGAGCATGCAGAGGTCTGGCAGAAGCACTACATACTGAAATAGGATTAATGTTCAAGCACACACCACTTGCAGAACACCGAGCACAGGCCAAGTATCCTATGCATAGAATTTGGAACAAATTGTAAAGGACACAACTTTGACATAAGAATCAGGCATAACAAAGACTGAATGTGAATATTCTATTTGATGAAACAATGAAAAATATTTGAACAAATAATACATGCACTGATAGTGTAAAGATCTTTTACACTCAACCAATTGCATACCGCCATGTATGGTAAGTTCATCTTTACAATAACTACTTTAAATCATAACAACGATAATTTATGATTGATTGACAGTGTAAACAATGCATTCCTGTTAAACTCAAAAATATTTCTGAATGCTTTCCAGTCATGTACAAGCTGAATTTATCCAAATTGATCAGCAAACTAACTCCATATAAAACCCTAACGATTAAAATTTAAGAGCAACGAAAATAATTTCTTACTATATCATAAAAATGAAGAGTGCAATTAAGCTTTCATCATAACCCCCAAAACTTCCACTCTATTTGAACAGAAAGTCTCAGAAACTATAGAAAGACATAATTAATGTGTCTAAAATGTGCATGATTGAGATATTGAGATATATTAAGAGAATGAAGATCTTCAAAGAGTAGGAACATACCAGTTCCATGGCAATACTTGCACCTTTTTTTCTCTTGTTGCTCAACATTATTAGCCTCAATCAACATCAGTACTGAAATCACACCAACAACCCCACCTGAGAAGGACGCCACAATTGGGTCGACCTGACTGGATTCAGGAAACAAACAAATTGTAATCAGGCATTGATCAAGCAAGTCTGTTATTCGTCAACAGAACAGTTTCTTTCCAATGGAAATTGCTAATTAATAAAGCACACAATTCAAACAACAGTATACCTTAGTTGCAAAGGCAAATGCATGCTTCTTATGAAATCTTCATATGAGGTACCACCCAAACCTAATTTTAGCTCCAGCTGCCATAAACATAAAGATTGACCGTTTGAGAAGAATATAGGTTATCATCATGATCTACCAATATACAGTTTTTTCACCTATATCCATAATTCTAGAAAGCTAAAGGAAACATAAATACTACTATAGTGACTAAAAGGTCTTTTATCAGACCCCTTATTGGTAAATGCATGAATCAGGTTATTCAATGTTTTTTCTGCCTCCACTCTTAGGATTGCTCCTTTCATGGATCATTTCATCAAAGGTTACAATTTCAGAAATCTAGGTTTTATAATTCATGAGTAAATGCACCTTCTCATCTAATGAAGATCCCATACTTTATAAACTAACTATAGCATAAAAGGAAGTTGAGAGCCACTTAACTTTAATCATATGCTGCATTTCTCTTAGGAGGAAGTATCTTAAATTCAAGTAATCACTATATCAAAACTTAATTTGCCCCAAAAAATGAAAATTATCACAAGTTCACAACAAAAGATTGTTCCACAAGGTTTGATGATATTATTCACAGAATAGGAAACTATCAACCAGCATTGACCTAAATTTTCTATATTTATATAGATATCTCAATAATCTCATTCAATTTCTTCAATGGGAATGGCTTCCTCTGTCCTGGTTTACATATATAACCTTCAATCTCCTTCTTTTATCCAGTCTCAGAATATCCTTCCCAACTAAGAGAAAAGCAGCAGTCATGGAGCAGAGAAATGATTCTCGTGTAAAAGACAGAAGTATTTTTTGCTTTAATTTTTGTATACAATGCAAAAGGTAGAAGTCACAGCATTCAAATTAAATTAAGCATAGAAATATAGTATGACAGTAGTATTAAAACATATACCCAATGTAGAAAATAAAAGGATCCATTGATTGGCATTCAAGTGATTTAACTGTAAAGTTTGATTATCTGCCATAGATTAAAAACGAATGAAAACACATAATGTAATAAAATTACCGTCGGCGCAATAAGCCCGCCAAATACAATTATTGCAGATGTGAATGACATGCTAGTTAGATAGAGCTTCTTCAAAGTCTTGCGCGTCTACTTCAATAGGAAAAGCACAGAGTTAGTTGAAGATTAAAAAAATAATGCCAAATGCACCAGCTTTATTTCAATTGCTTCAAGCATTTGATAGAGAAACAAAAGGAATTTAATAAGGAAGACTCAAAAACCATGATGTTTCACACAAGTGATGTTACAACAATTATGAAAAACCTTGGTGTATAACCCATTGCCAGGGGGTATTAAAATGTTCAGATTATAACATCAATAAGCTTCTTCAGTACTTCCAAACATTGGTATAATTTGTCACTTTAACAGAATTACTTTGCTATATGTTTCTCTCCAAACTCCACCTTTCCGTAAGGGATAATTCAGTCAATAACTACAGCCTAATCAAAGCAATGTGTTCTGAGACTCACCACATGAGGAAGAAAAGGAATTGATGACGGAATATCCGGCATCTTATCTGGTTCCTCCTCTCCCTCTTCATTGACAACTTTTTGACCCCTTCTCGTGCACTGCTGCACACGTAATCTCCTTACCTGCCATACTCAATACAATAACAACAACAAAATTTGTATCCTACTGAATGAGGTCGGCTACATGAATCACACAGGTATTCGACTCAATTAAATACCAAATCTTCATAGATATGCAAATTGACACTATTCCAAACTCTAACAACCAACTTTGGTTGATCAAAACGGTGGGGTTAAGGGATGAAGGGAGAGAAGAGGTGGTGGGTTCGAATCCCACACTAACATTCTAACATTAACAAACAACTAACATTGGTATGCCATTATTATAAGCTAACCTCTTCCATGAGCAGAAAGATCTTATTGCGCCTGCTCTTTATGTTGTCTTGAATTTCCTGCAGCTGCAGCTGCACAAAATCTTCAACCGTCTCTGGTCCCTCAATTATGCAAAAGTTGCTGCCAAAAACAAAATAATAATAAAAAATGTACTTTTTGCTCAAAGCAATGCCAAAATTCCAAATTTGAACCAACCCATTTGCCAAAAAAGAATAAGTAAACAAAAACCAACGATAAATGCAAACCTTGGTGTGTTGTCACTGGAGCCTGCATCCTTTGAAGAAGAGCAAACAGTTATGCATGGCTGCAACTGCAAGAGGTTTGTGGCTTTGGAAAAAGTGAATTGCTTGGTGTTTCCTTTGAAGGGGGCATAGAAAATAGAGTTCTTGGAGGACGGTGAGGGAGAAGGAGGAATAGTGGAGGAAAGGAAATGAGAGAAGAGAGAAAAAGTGGTCATTTTTTTTAGTTTGAGTTCATAGAATAATGGAAGAAGTTAAAGTTGTTAATGTGGGTTGGGAGTTGGAAAGTGTTTATGAATGAAGGGTGGCAAAATGATAGAGTTCCACCTAACTAGAGTTCTTGCGGTTTTACATGGATGATGAGTCTACAGAGAGAAATGCTTTTGTGATTCCGTGAATATGAATACAACATTGTATGAAAATCCCACTAGCGTCGACGTGGGAGTGGGAACGGGAAGTAGCTTACTAGCTAGCTTCTAAATCTAATCTATTGTAGATTTGTAAAAAAAAAAATAATACATATATATTGGATGAGAAATATTAGGAAGCAGAAAAGTATTTAATTAAATTTTTAACGATAAAATGTTTTTTCATTATAACTTAAGTAACTACTCTCTTCACCCCAAAATAACCAATGTGTAACATGTTTTATACAGATGAAGAAAATATTTTAAGATAATTAACATTTATTAAGGAATATTTTTATTAAAATATCTTTATTTTTTCTTTTAATTTCAATAAATATATTATTAAATTTTACAAGACAATATTATTTATTATAGGATAAAATTATAATTAGTATTTAAATATCTCATTGAAAAGTAAAAACATTAGTTCATTTGAAAAAAAATTTAAAAAATTTATAATTATAGTCATTTTGGATAAGAAGTACTATATTAAACCTGAGTTTAACAGTGATTCATTGATAAATTAAAATAATTTTATATTATCATTCAATCATAAATAACTATTGATATAACTTTTAAGTTAATTTTATAAAAATTAACAAACTTTATTATAAACTATGATTTTTTATGTTGAATGGCTGTGTAATGCATAGTTCTTTTTCTCATTAAATTTTTAATTAAAAGTTATTGTTTACCTAACTCTTCTTCCTATTTAATCCCACAGCTGAATATTTTGAATACAAAATATAACATTTGTTTTACGAGAGATGCTAGAAATATATTATTTTAAGCAAATTCTCTTTTATTATTTGAAATTTATTAAAAGTTATCATGGCTGACATTATCTCATTTATTTGCTACCAGACTCAAAGCATGTTTTCTTAATCTTTAGGCCAAAATACGAAGACTATTGATATTTTGTCTGCACAAACATTTTATTTCAAATTCTCCCCATAATGACTTGGACACTTTCTTCAACATCCACCCATCTTAACTTTCACTTTTGCATGTGTACTGGCGATCTTCCCAACTTGTAGGAAGAATGTGAGGTAAAATGACAAGTCCATGTGAACACGAAATGTTAATTACATTTTTTTTAGCACACTCTTTGACACCTTTTTTATTATTAATTAATTTCTTTATAAACACCAATTTAGTTGTCTTATAAATAGGTCACTATCTGAAGTACTGACTTTTAAAAAAATAGGAAAGTAATAAGTAATAAAGTATTTAAAAAAGCATGCATTTCATATATGTAATGTAAATGCAAATATTATTTTTCATGTACCAAACAGAACTGAAGTTAGAGATTCCAGACATCTCTTGACACTTGGACACTTTAAACGAACATTGATCTCTTCAGTGAGTAAACATAATATTGGATGAATGAATTGGAATAAATATATATACATCAAATTCATACTTCATGTCAACATTTCGGTTCAAAAGTCAAAACCTTACAATTACAAGTCCGTTAGAAACAAACAAAATATTCACAATCTGGCGATTTCAACTGATTTCTGAAGAGCTTGAAGAAGGCTTCTCATAATTCTGGGCTCACCTGGTGGTGCCTTATCCTTCAAGGGACCATTTCTAATGGCACGGAAAATTGGAGCAGAGTTTTCAGTTGGTGGAAAAACCAAGCAATCAATATACACAAGAACATCAGTTTTCCCATCTCCAATGGTGATAAAACCCAATCTAGCTCCACCAGCTATTTTGTCCACCTGTTTATTCAAAATGAGGATTATTACACACTTCAAGAACAACTGAACCAACATCACCTTATCATAGTGGTTACTATCTGAGTCATAAATAATCTACAAGCAACTATAATTTAAAATCACCATGTTCTGATTCTGAACAAACAATATTATAACAATGATTAAATCACTTTGATGTTGCTCAAAAAGACCAAACGTAACAAGTAATTAGCCATGAACACAAGGGAATTCAAGCACAATTTAGCAGAGTTGTGTTTTACAAGTTGAGACTACCAGATCAAAAGCCAGAGCAATAGCTAGGACTAACAGTGAGAATGAACTAAACATCTTTAGTTTATATACATTATCTGTGTAAAACATCTTCATACAAAACGTACTTCATTGACACGTCATAATGAATAGAGTGACGTGATAAAGTAATAAAAATCTTATTGAATGATTGTGTTGTGTAAAGATGTTTTACACTGGCAATATTTATAAATTATAACTCTTATCTTTATTTTCCCAAGAGATTTCTAACAAAAATTGTTGTCTTTGACTCAAAATATGTTGTTCAGTCTGATGAGGATCGTCTATTGTGATCAGACTGAGGCTCAGTCAGATGGAACAATTTGTTTCATTAATTTGATACGCATCAGGCTGTTGAGTGTTTTCTGTTAGGCTTATGTTGTTGAGTCTTAGTGATTTGGGGCCTATAAATAAAGGTCATGGGATCTCTGTGTAAGGGTAACTAACTATAATCAGTGTGAGGTACTGAGATTGTTGTGAAAAAATATAAGAGAGGAAACACTGGGTACATAAAGGAAGAGAGAGATAACAGAGTGTGAGGCTTCGGTTCTTGCGGAGAGTTCTTCTTGAACCAACGGGGGCAGAACCAAGGGGTTCTCTGTTTTATCTCGTTGATTCTGTTTCATAGTGGAGCTGCTCCTTTGCATGGTGTAGGCTATATTGGCTTAACCACGTAATTGTGTTGTGTTCTCGTTTTACGTTCTTGCTTTTGTTTTTTTGCATTTTCTTCCTTGTTGCATGTTCCAGTTTTATTGGTTTTGGTTTAGTTTTGTTTCTTTCTGTTTATTGGTAATTAGAACCAACAAGTGGCGCCATCTGTAGGGAAGAAATCAAGAAAGGTGAGCCACGGGTACCAAGTACAATATCTAGAAGTTTTCTGGAAACAACGATTTCAGGTTATGGAGGATCAAGATGCAAGCCATCTTGGTACAACAAGGATTGGTAGAAGCTTTGAAGGGGGAGACACACATGTCTCCCACTCTGTCGCAAAAGGAGAAGAACAATAAGATTGACAAGGCAAGAAGTGTCATAATCTTGTGTCTTGGTGATAAGGCACTGAGGGAAGTCGCAAGAGAAAAGACCGCTGCTGCAATGTGGGTCAAGCTGGAATCTTTGTATATGACAAAGAGCTTGCCAAACAGGCTTTGTTTGAAGCAACAACTGTATTCTTTCAAGTTGACAAAATCAAGATCGATAACAGAGCAGCTTGCAGATTTTAACAAGATTCTTGATGACTTGGAAAATATTGAAGTAAAACTGGATGATGAGGACAAGGCCCTCCTCCTTCTCAATGCTTTGCCAAATTCTTTTGAGCATTTCAAGGATGCTCTTTTATACAGGAGGGATCAGACCATTACTTTGGAAGAGGTTCAAAACTCAATTCGGACTAAGGAGCTCCAAAAGCTCCAAGAGTCAAAGCCAGACGATAATGGAGAAGGCTTGAATATCTAAAGAGGAAGGAGCAGGAAGAGAGGACCAAAAGGGAAGAAGTCCAGATCAAAATCAAGGAGTAAGTCAAAGCCAAAGTGCTTCAACGGTCATAAAACTGGTCATTTCAAGAAAGATTGTCCAGAGAGCGGAGGCAAGGAGTCTCGTGATACTTAGGAATCTGCAGATGTTGTTGCTTAAGACGATTATGAGAGTGTAGGGATCTTGGTGGCATCAACTTCGGAAACACAGAGGAATTGGGTCATGGATTCAAGATGTACATACCATATGTGTCCTATAAAGGATTTCTTTGAGACCTTAGAACTAAAAGGAGGAGGAGGAGTACTCCTTGGGAACAACAAATCATACAGAGTGCAGGGCATGGGTACTGCCAGACTGAAGATGTTTGATGACCAGAAGATGATGTTGCAAGATGTGAGGTATGTTCTTGAGCTTAAAAGGAATCTTTTGTCAATAATCATGTTTGATAATTTGGGATACTCTACCAAAATAGAACATGGTCTGATTAAGATTTTGAATGGAGCCTTAATTGTTGCAAAGGGTGTTAAAAGGAATGGTCTGTATATTCTGGATGGCTCAACGGCTATTGCTCACGCATCTGTAGCTAGTCAGACGTTACAGGATAAAACTAAATTGTGGCATCTAAGACTAGGGCATGTTAGTGAAAGAGGTTTGGTTGAACTGGAAAAAACAGAATCTGCTAAGTGGTGATAAATTGGATAAACTAGAATTTTGTGATCATTGTATATTGGGCAAGTCTCATAGAGTGAAGTTTGGGACAAGTATGCATGTCTCTAGTAGGCCCTTTAAGTATGTTCATTCAGACTTATGGGCTCCTTCAAGGGTGATGACTCATAGAGGAGGTTCCTATCTCACCATTATTGATGATTTCTCTAGAAGAGTGCGGATTTATTTCTTTAAGAATAAGTCTGAAACGTTTCGAAGGTTCAAGGACACACACTTGTGGAAAATCAGCAGGGAACCAAATTGAAAGTTTTGAGGACTGAAAATGGGCTGGAACTTGTTTCAGAACAATTTAATGAGTTTTGCAGGAAACTGGGAACGAAGAGGCATAAGACAGTAGCAGGAACTCCTCAACAAAATGGTCTGGCTGAGAGAATGAACAAGACCATTTTGGAACGAGTGGGGTGCATGCTTTTAGAATCAGGTCTGCCTAAGAGTTTTTAGGGTGACGCTGCAAATACTGCAGTGTATCTGATAAACAGAAGTCCATCGTCTGCTCTGGACTCCAAGACACCTATGGAAGTGTGGAGTGGGAAACCAGCAGACTGATCCAACTTGAGGGAGTTTGGTGCTTTGGCATTTGAACATGTCAAACAAGACAAACTGGAGGCTCGGGCTGTGAAGTGTATCTTTATTCGATACGCAAACGAAGTCAAGGGTTATAAGTTGTGGAAGCTGGATCCTGGAGACTCAAGATGCTTTATCAGCACGGATGTCAATGGGGATGAGGTGCAAAAACCTGGAAGGGAGCAAGGAGAAAGCCTAGTTTGAGGGGGAGCTCCTACTCATGATTCAAGAGATGATCGTCTTATAATTAGTAATTCAAATTGTGTTTTAGAGAGATGAGTGAGAGAGAGAGAGAGAGTGAGAGAGGGTGGGTCAAAGTGGGCAATAGGAATAACAAATGGGAACGCTACAGAGATTATGGGCATCACCACTATGGTAATCCAGCGGCGACACGTTCTGATCCAGTCCAGAGGAGGAATTGGAGGGAGAATGCTGACGTTTCATCTTTTTACTTTACCCGTTTTCCGGATGGGTTTGGTGCTAGGGAATTATGGCCGGAGTTCAAAAAGTGGGGTGACGTAAAGGAAATCTTCATCGCCAAAAACAGAAATCAGAGTGGCAAACGCTACGGTTTTGTTAGGTTCAGAGGTGTTAGGGACGTGTGGTCTCTGGAGCGGCAGCTTGACAATATGATTATCGGCGGCCTTAAAATACACTTTAATGTTCCCAAACACGGCAGATGTAGGATGCCGGTGCAGCACAACGGGGCAGAGTATAAAACCATGGAGATATCGCATGTAGCACCAGCAACCAAGGTACCGAATAAACCTGGGCCATACCGCACTTACCCTGTCCACTATGAGAATCACAAACCATTGTATGCACAAGTGACTGCGATGGGCATCCCAAGGAGGAGGCCACCAGCGCATCTGACTGCCATGGCGAAGCCCTCCATTTTGTCAGTACAGCTATCAATCCCGACGGATGAATTGTGGTGCTCAAATGCCTGGATTGGTAGACTTAGAGTTCTGACGGAGATTGATGGATTGGAGGATAACTTTATGTGGGACAGTGGGGAGGATGTCTTGCCCAGATACTTGGGGGATGATATGGTCCTCCTTCTGGGACTTAAGGATGCGCAAGCGGAGGAAATCAGCAGGGATGCAGAGGAGAATGGCATGTCAATGTTTTATTCTCTGGAAAAATGGAACCCATCGTTGAGGTGTGGTTCCAGACTAGTATGGGTAACGTGCTGGGGGATATCGGTACACGCTTGGGATAAGGAGCACATCCAGAAGATTGTGGCCGGAGTGGGGGAGGTAGTGGACATCGACGTTGACGGCGCTGATTCCTATCGTATGGATAGGGCACGTGTCTTACTCAGAACACCGTGGCATCCATGATCAACCACAATGTTTTGGCTTCCATCAATGGTGACAAGTTCACTGTCCATATAGTGGAGGAATCGTGTTGGCACCCATGTCGGGGTCGACGTTGCAGTGCAAGCTTTGAAGGATCGTCGGAGGAGATACCATCTGACAGCAGTTATATGGGGCTTTGTGACTTGGAGGAGGACGCGCGGGCGGTAGCAGTGCCAGTGGTGGCTGCGTCTGAGGCTGCATCGGAGGCGGGGGGCGGCGAAGGTGGCCTTCGTCACAAGAACGGGGTACCTGAGTCCCTGGCTCATGGGAACCTTGGGTCTTTGCACGCGGGTCAACAAACTGGTCCGTTGGGTATTAACCAACCCTCTGACACAAGCCTAACCAAGGCACCTCAATCAGAACCGGGCAGCATTGGCAGTCACGCTTCTACCCATTCTCGTAGAAAATCTGAGGATGTGACAGATGGGAAGCTTGTTTCGGAAAGCAGAGATTCAGTAGAGGAGGTTGCTGAAACCACTTTTGAAGGTGACCCATGCCCGAAAAGGGGTAGTAACAGGTCTGGTGGAGAAGGTGGGCAGCGGGGGGGATCCACATATGTGTGATTCACTGGTGGTAGGTACAGTTACAGGGGTTGTAGACATAGCAAAGGACAGGGTCAACGTGGGGTCACCAACTAGTGGAGATAGGCAAGATCCAGGTGGCAAAGATAGTGAACTGGGCCTTAATAAACTTGGGCCTGATTTAAACTGGAAGGTGTATTCCAGGAATAAGTGGTGCAACAGGAAGGTCCAGCCCGTTAAGTTGCAGGAACAGGACTTTGGTTTAAATGATTTACAGATTCACTCCAAAGGAAAGGAAGTCGCTAATCCCTACTGGGAGTCATCGCCAGTAGGGAGTGATAGTGGTTTGAAAGAGGTTGCTGTATGGGGTGACTGGCCCACAGAAAATTACCATGGGGATGAAGCATCATCAAGCAACACAAAACATGATTGGGTATATGAGGCCTCCCAGGATTGGGCCCTAGCTGAGGAGTTGGGCTTAAGGTGCTGTAATAAAGAGGACATGGTCGGTAATATGTTGGACATGGAAACCAGGGATGAAAAGGAGGTCCTTAGGCTGGGAAATAGAGATGGTGTTTGATGAAGATCCTCTCTTATAATGTTAGGGGACTAGGCAGGGAAGTTAAATGGGCCTCTATTAGAAAACTGATCCATAAAGAGGGGGTGGATATGCTCTGCATTCAAGAGACAAAAAGGGAAATTATAGATAAAAAAATCTGCCAAGAAATTTGGGGTGATTCTGATGTTTATTGGGAGTTTAAGCCTGCTTGTAATAGAGCGGGAGGTCTTTTGTGCCTCTGGAATAAGGATAAATTTAATATAGAAAATAAGGTGGTCGGAAATGGGTTCATCTATCTGGAAGGAACTTGGATAGAAGGTAATGAAAAAATAGTTGTTGTAAACGTTTATTCACCATGTGAGACAGCACTCAAAAGAAACCTGTGGGCAGAGATCAAGCAACTCAGATCCTCTTGTAATAGAGGCCTTTGGTGTGTTATTGGCGACTTTAATAATGTGAGGCGACTATCGGAAAGAGTTGGCAGCTGCCAAAGGAGTCAAGATGAGGGTATCATTAGGGAATTCAATGAATGGATTGCAGATTTGGAGGTTGAAGATGTGCCGTGTATCGGGCATAAATTTACATGGTTTAGACCGAATGGTTCAGCAAAGAGCAGGCTTGACAGAGCCCTTGTTTCTGCAGAGTGGACTGTTAAGTGGCAAGGTACTCTTCAGCTGATTTTGGATCGTAATTTCTCAGATCACTGCCCCATCCTGCTTAAAACCTCTTCTGTTGACTGGGGCCCGAAACCTTTTCGGGTTCTGGACTGCTGGTTTGGTGATAAGACCTTCAGGAAGCTTGTTACAAGCAGTTGGCACTCAACTGTGATACCGGGTTGGGGTGGGTATGCATTGAAAGAGAAGATCAAAGCTCTAAAGCTGAATCTCAAAGCCTGGAATATAAATCAGTTTGGTGTCATCCAGCAAAATATTAAAAGGATTGAGCGTGAGATGAACAGATTGGAATTGGAAAGTGAAGCCAGGCAGCTGAATGTTGAAGAGTTAAAAAGGAGGAAAGAATTGCAGCAAGAATTGTGGGCTGCTTCACAGTCTTATGCCTCACTCCTAAGGCAAAAGGCTAGAGCGAGATGGCTTAAAGAAGGTGATTGCAACTCCAAGTTCTTTCATAGGTTGGTCAACTGGAAACGTAGAAGCAATATGATTAAAGGGATCATGGCTGGTGGGTGTTGGCTGGAAGAACCTAACAGGGTCAAAGAGGAAATCAGAATTTCTTTGAAAAAAGAGGTTTGAGGAACCGGTGCTTGAAAGGCCTAGATTAGATGGGGTGAGATTCAAGGCTTTAGACCAGCAACAAAACAATTTTTTGGTGGCCAGGTTTGGGGCTTTGGAAGTGCGTGACGCTGTTTGGGAGTGTGGCAGTGAGAAGTGCCCTGGTCCGGATGGCTTAAATTTCAAGTTCATCAAGGAATTTTGGGAAACTATTAAACCAGATTTTATGCGCTTCATGGATGAGTTTTATATTAATAGTAATTTCCCTAAAGGTGGTAACGCTTCCTTTCTTGCTCTTATCCCTAAAGTGTTTGACCCTCAGGACCTCAATGGTTACAGACCTATTTCACTCATAGGTTGCATTTATAAGGTCGTTGCTAAGGTGCTTGCATCTAGGCTGAAGAAGGTGCTGCTAGCCATTATTGATTGTTGTCAATCGGCCTTCATTGAAGGGAGAAATATGTTGCAGAGTGTAGTCGTGGCTAACGAAGTGGTTGATGAAGCTAGAAGGTACAACAGCAGCTGCCTGGTGTTCAAGGTTGACTATGAGAAAGCTTATGATTCTGTTAGTTGGGGTTTTCTTTCTTATATGATGGAAAGATTGGGCTTTTGTCAAAAGTGGATCTGCTAGATTGAGGGTTGTTTAAATTCAGCATCTGTATCTATCTTAGTTAATGGCAGCCCTACGGCAGAATTTAAACCACAAAGAGGCCTCAGGCAAGGTGATCCTTTGGCCCCATTTTTATTTAATATTGCAGCAGAGGGAATTGCAGGTCTGATGAGGGAAGCACGGGCAAAAAACAGGTTTGAAGGGTATAAGGTTGGCCAGAAGAAGGTGGACATTAGTATGCTACAGTACGTGGATGATACAATCTTCTTTGGAGTAGCATCAGTGGAAAATGTCAAAACTATTAAGGTCATTTTGAGAAGCTTAGAGTTAGTGTCAGGGCTGAAGATAAACTTTGCAAAGAGTAGCTTTGGTGCTTTTGGGGTGAGTGATTTATGGATAAATAATGCTGCTTGCTATCTGAACTGCAATAAGATGGTGGTACCTTTTTCCTATCTGGGCGTTCCTATCGGGGCAAATCCGAGGCGGAGTGAGACATGGGCACCATTAGTGAGAAAGTGTGAGAGTAGATTAGCAAAATGGAAACAGAAATTATTGTCTTTTGGGGGCAGGCTGACTCTCATCAAGTCAGTCCTGAACTCTCTTCCTACTTTTATGTTTTCTTTTTTCAGGGGTCCTAAGAAGGTCGTGGATCGTCTGGTGAGAATACAACGGAATTTTCTGTGGGGTGGCAGCGCTGATCATGCTAAGATTGCATGGGTTAGCTGGGACGTGGTGTGTCAGGATAAAGCGTTTGGTGGCTTGGGTATTCGGGATCTGGTGAGCTTCAACACAGCTTTATTGGATAAATGGCAATGGAACTTGTTCCATAATAATGGTGAATTGTGGTCACAAGTTTTGGAGTCCAAGTATGGGGGGTGGAGGGGTCTTGAAGTTGAAAGAAGATCTGTTAGGGAGTCTATCTGGTGGAGGGATTTGTGTGGTGTATGCCAATCTAGCAATGCGGTGGGGTGATTCAATAAGGGTTTCTCATGGAAAGTCGGTTGTGGATCAAAGGTACGTTTTTGGGAAGACGGGTGGAAAGCTGATGGTGTACCTTTAAGGATGAAATTCCCTAGAATGTATCTAATTTCCCAACAACAACAGCAGTCCATTCAGCAGATGGGATCCTTATCAAGTGATGGCTGGGAATGGAAACTTATTTGGAGAAGGTGTATTAGGGAGGGGGAAGTAGAAATCGCAAGTCAGTTCCTAGAGGACATACAGGGGTTGGTCATACGCCCTGAACAGCAGGATAGTTGGAGGTGGGAGGGGTCACCGAATGGCAGATATACAGTGGGAAGCGCATACAAGTCAGTACATAAGGTGCTGGATCCCCTGGTCCAGGAAGACATGTTCAAAGAACTCTGGAAGCTTAGCATTCCATGCAAAGCCATTTGTTTTGCTTGGAGGTTATTGAGAGATCGACTTCCCACTAAGAAGAATCTGGCCCACAGAAACGTCAATATTGGTGACAGCAATTGTCCTTTTTGCTGTAATTCTGTTGAAGATGCATCACATGTGTTTTTTTGGCTGCTATAAGATTTTGCCGCTATGGTTGGAATCCATGGGCTGGATTAATATAGTAGGGGCATCCCCGATTAATCCAAGTGATCACTTTCGTCAACACAGTTACTGCAAGCTTGCTGGCCTTAAAACTCAGCGGTGGTATATCTGGTGGATAGCCCTGACGTCGAGCATATGGCATCATCGTAACAGGATTGTGTTCCATAATGAAAGCTTTAATAGGTCCAAGCTGATGGAGGACGCTATATTCTCTTGCTGGTCTTGGTTAGCAAACTTGGAGAAAGGGTTTAATATTCCTTTCTACATCTGGTCTAGTCATATTAGTGAGGGTTTTGTATGTTGAGGAGGCTGTATCTAGGGTGTTTCTTTCGTTTTCTTGTGTCACAATGTGGGTTTCTTGTTTTGATCTTTGGCACCTTAATTCAGGTTTTCTATCAAGTATTAGGTTGCCAAAGCTCTAGTTAGGCTTCTGTTGGCCTTTGTTTCTTTCTTTGCAGTACCTCTTGTACTCTTTTACATATATATAATATATTATCTTTGCTGATCAAAAAAAAAAAAAAAAAAAAGATCAGATGAAGCAAATCAGGTACCAACAACAGACTCAAGAAGAACAGACCAAACCATAACAGACTCTGATTATCAACTAACCAGGGGATAGGGAAAAGAGATTATAAAACCTACATAGAGGTATGGATATGCTGACCTCATTTGTTATGCTCTTAGTGTGGCTGAAAAAATTCAAGACACAGAACCGAGGAACTTCAAGGAGGCTATAGAAGGCAAAGAAAGTCAGTATTGGTTACAAGCAATGAATGGATCTCTGGAATCTGGTCTGAAGTACAAGGCAGCTCAAGGTGGAGATGCTATTATGGGGTATGTTGATGCAGACTATGCAGGGAATGCGGATATTGGGAAGCCCTTATCTGGATATGTATTTACACTGTTTGGGACTGCTATTTGCTGGAAAGCAAACTTACAGCCTGTGGTAGCTCTATCTACAACTAAATCAAAGTATATTGCTCTTGCAAAAGGAGTGAAGGAAGCTCTATGGTTAAAAGGAATGATTGGTGAACTGGGAATTGTACAAAACTGTTTGACAATTCACTGTGACAGCCAAAGTGTTATACACCTTGCAAATCATCATATTTACCATGAGAAGACGAAGCATATTGATGTAAGGCTTCACTTCATAAGAGATGTGGTTGAATCTGAAGAAGTTAGGATTGTGAAGATTGTCTAAAGACAATCCCACTGATGTGTTCACAAAGTCTACCAAGGTCAAAGCTCACGCATTGCTTGGACTTGATTAATTCCTCTTGAAGCATAGTTTCAGAAGTGGGAGAGCAGCTACATGGTGGAAGGAATCGTTTGTCTAAGATTTGGAGTCAAGGTGGAGAATTATTATCTGTGACTCAAAATCTATTGTTCAGTCTAATGGACGTTTTGTCTTTTGAGGATTGTTTGTTGTGATCAGACTAAGGACAGTCTGATGCTCAGTCAGATAGAACAATTTGTTTCATTAATCTGATACGCATCAGACTGTTGAGTGTTTTCTGTTAGGCTTATGTTGTTGACTCTTAGTGATTTGGAGCCTATAAATAAAGGTCACAGGATCTCTGTGTAAGGGTAACTAACGATAATCATTGTGAGAGGTACTGAGATTGTTGTGAGAAACATACGAGAGGAAACACTGGGCACGTAAGGGAAGAGAGAGATAACAGAGTGTGAGACTTGGGTTCTTGTAGAGAGTTCTTCTTGAATCAAAGGGGGCAGAACCAAGGGGGTTCTCTGTTGTATCTCATCGATTCTGTTTCATAGTGGAGTTGCTCCTTTCCGTGGATGTAGGCCAAACTGGTTGAATCACATAATTGTGTCTGTGTTCTCGTTTTACATTCTTGCTTTTGTTTTTTGCATTTTCTTCCTTGTTGCATGTTCCAGATTTACTGGTTTTGGTTTAGTTCTGTGCTCTCTTGGTAGTTTTTGTTTCTTTCTACTTATTGGTAATTAGAACCAACAAGAATGATGTAAAATTACATGACTGAGCATGTCCAACAGTGAATAATGAGACAAAAAAACATACTTAAATATGTAGCCAGAAAGCAAGATTAGTTCCATAAATTGCTCATCATCATAGAGCAACTTCGAGAAGAAGCAAATGATCAAATTAATTGTGCCGTGTCACCTTTTACTAGGCATGTACACCCCATTTACATAAAGTGGTAAAACTGAGGCAGAAATTAAAGGACACAATGCACCATAGGAACTAGGCAAATTTTACAGATTGAGAAGTGTATGCATATTCTAGGCCTCTCCTTGTGATAAGAGACATACACACACCTAGTCAAACTACACAGCAACACAGGATAAAATAAATATTTATGGGATTATACACAGCTCAGAAACATGATAGAGATATATAGCATAGATTATTATAGTATAGAAGAATGCTTGTTGTACTGCTTAAGTTTAGCATATGACCACATGTGAAGTGAGGGAAATGATTTAAAACAGGAATTATGTTTCAAAAAAGTTTTCCCAAAAAATATTAAAAAATGATCATTTTAAAATAAGCCAATAATGAAATGCATTAAGAAAGAGCATAATACCTTGAGAGGCACAGGAAGGGGCAGATTGGCTCCCTGGCATAGGCTGTTTGCCCACTGTCATAACATAATCACAAGCCAAGGGAAGGGAAACAAACATATAAACCAAACAGTAATTACAACAAATTAAATACCAAAAAAAAAAAATCCAATAATAATTCGTCCAGCAACTAATACAGTGCTACATTAATATTAATTTTTTTCCTGGGGTCAGAGGCCACGAATGTCTCCTAGACCTACTAGATTGGTGAGAGGCCACGAATGTCCCCTAGACCCACTAGATTGGCTACTGCTGCCTCAAGAAAATTTTACACACAGAAGAATCGAACATAGTTCTTCTTCCGCTAAATAGATGGTCTCTCACATATGAACACAAAAGGTCTTACACCACTAAATCAATCCTCCTATGGGTTACATTTGAATTAATTAAAAGGTTTAATATCTTTATTAATCCTTGTTACAAATTTTCATTTTAGTTTTGAAAAGAAAAAGACTATTAATTTTCACACTTAAAATTTAAAACTGAAAATAGTCAACAATATTGTCTATTAGTGATGTGATAAATATCCTTATTTTAGAATAAGCATATTTACATACAGGAACCATTTTTAAAAATAATAAATTAATCAAAACTAAAACAAATAAAGAAAAAATTGAAGGATTAAGACAAATAATTAATTATATTTAGGTGCACTAAAAATACATTTAAACCTTAATTAATATTCAATTATATTTTACATTATTGAAAGAAGAATGGAATCACATGTGTTGTTTGGTAAACTACCTGAAAGAGCAAGGAATCGAATCTCTGAAGGTCGGTGTCCAAAGGAAGCTTCATCGTGCCTAATGACACTCCGTCGTCGGTGGGGCCACCGTTCCCCGCCGAAGCTTTCGGTAACGGCGCCGCCGCGAGATGAATTGAATTGCGAAGTTTTGAAAAGGAGTGGCTGTTGTTGTAAATAGGAACGAGAGAAGGGGGAGATAGCGGAACGTGGAAATTCGCTCCACTCACCCTCAGGTACACACTCTGCATTGTACTATTACTACATGCCATCATCGCCATGCTTCTTCCTCAAAATTAAAAAACTCTCGGAAAGGTAAAATGAGCAGCTACTGCTAGCTAGTTTTGTAAGAGTACTATATTAATTATTAAATATTTATTTATATTTTATCCAGTGGTGGTGGTGGTGGATAATGCTTCGTTTCATTCATTTTGTCCTCAGGTTTCAGCCACGATATTTTTTTTAAAAGAAAAAATAAATTCGCCTAATATAATTTTAGTTTTTAAAAAATTATAGATAAATACTAGTTATACAGTTACAGTGATACACGCTAATTGCCAGAATGGTTAGCACTTACCAATCCAAAAAAAAAAAAAACATGCAAAAAATTAATTTCCGAAACAGTGATATTTTATTCCGAAAATCAATTTTCGTAATGTGTGTTGTAACGGTTGATGATCATACCTTAACTCATAACTGTGTTGTTTTTATTTGGCTTCAATATAATTTTGATCATCTTATTCTAAATCAGTCATTTTGATTCCTCTATTTTAAAACATCTATTTTAAAACATGGATATTTTGTTTTCTTATATCAGAAAATTCACAATTTTTATCCGGTCCTCAATTTTCTCTGTATTTATTTCATTCATTTAAAATTAAGATATTTGACTATATGTAGTTATTAACTTATTATACTGGTAAACATTAAGGATTTTCAATTATATCTTCCCAAAAATAAAGTAGGTAATCGCTGAATAAAAGAATGATAATGATATGCCCAAACAAAAACATTGTAATATTAGAAGCCAATGACAAATTAAGAATCTATGAAAGAACAATGCGAGTGGACGAAATCGGTTACATCACTTACATGAAACGACTTTCTATTACAAATAAGAAAAAGCTTTAGAAATAAATAGATACAACTTATAAATTTTTTACCATGGTCACATAGGGCAAGATTAATCACTTAGAAAATCACACTTAAAAAGAGATGAAAACGACATGACCATCTTACTCAAAGAAAAAAAAATAGAAATGTTAATTGACAATAAAAAGTGTTAGGCAGAGAGGGTATTGCTAACTCCTCTGCAAGAAAAGCCTTCCATATTGTCATGTAAATCCGACACCATTTCTAACAACTGAATAATGCTATATTGCTACTCACGCATGTTTCATTCCAACCACAAGTATCACTCCTGCACAAGATTAAATAGATTTATGTATTTTGTTAAATCAAAAGCTTGTGCAAAGTCAAAAACAACATTCTCTCCTGTGCTTTTAAATAAAAAATAAAAGTGCGGATAGGTAACCTTTTACTTTGTTTAAAATTTGTACAAAATCGGCCAGAAAGAAAAACACATATTTTACAACATAATCTGAAAGCTCTTTTACAAAACAAGAGCTGCGACTTGCGTTTGCCATACCCTAGAAGCCCCTATCAGGGCTATAACCACCCATGAAAGATTACTTTATCTATGCTCTGCAGAACTCATTGATTAATCCTCTATGAGGTGGAACATGCTTCCAGTTTAGGAAGCAAACTTCGCCATGCCTCTGCAATACCATTTGCTAGACGTGCCTGACCTTTGGCAAATTCATGGAAAGCAATCCCCATATCTAATGTTTTCTGTTCCTGAAAACGCCCCATCTCTTCATTCATTAGTTTCACAATCGTCTCAAATGTCTTTGTAGCCTGTTCACTCTCTGCCTTCAACTGCATGGGAAAATAATGTCAGTCAGTCCAGCCAAACAAATTGCAAATATATAATTCTCATCTGCGGAGGTTAATATTTAAGCAAACTTGCCTCTTTATATTCATGCTCAGCTTCTGCAACTTTATCAGATCGAATCAGCATGAGCTTGTCACTGCATTGCAAATTATAATAAAGAACATATATATCAGAATATATGACACCAAGAAGTCTTCTAGTGAGGCTTGTTTGCATTCACATATACAGACAAGAGGTTTTGTTCAGGAAAGGGACATTACTCAACAGTTCATGAATGTTAATTCAGCCATGGAATTGTTACAGAAAAAAAGGAATTATTCTGACATAAAAATTAAATTTGGCAAATAATAAAAACAGAGAACCAGGAGTATACAGATTAATCTCCTTTAGCTTCATTGTTTCAGCTAGTTCACATTGTCTTCTGAAGGCATTGGCCCTCTCTGCTATTGTTGCCTGTTTCAGAATGTGAAACAAAGAGCATTAGATTGAAAGGAAAAAAAAAAAAAGGTATAACAATCCATTTTACACCATTCTTGGAGCTCAGTTGGAGGAGCAGAAATGGTGGGGTTCCCATATCTGAACAATTATTTTACAAAAGCAACTGGGATATATATTTCATGTAAAAAAACACAATTTTTAATTTTGACAAATTAGTTATTAAATAATGAAAGAAAACAAGACCAGGACTACCTTAATAGATTGTACCGCACGGACATAATCTTTCAAAGGTTCTTCAAAATTCATCAAGAGCTGATGAGCCTGCTCAACATAGCCATAGTAGGATAGTTTGTTTTCAGCTTTCATCCCTCAACAACATATATATACCATCATGCAAACACACATGAATAACCAGTAAAATAATGTGCAACAGCAAACACATCAGAATTACCTCCTTTTGCAACTTGGCTGATAAAATCTCTGACTTCATCCCAAGTTCAGAGAATGCTTTCCCAAGAGCATTTCCTTCAGAAGCACCTAGAAGTTTTACTGCTTTTCCAAAATCAGACAGTGATTGCCCCAACTCTGCATGAACATTGTGAATTATGAATTGATCTTGCCAGAAGACAGGACAAAATGTACAAAAAGAGCACACAACTGTAAAACAGAAAGGACAATAGATACAGAAGACAATAATAAGAACCAAACAAAAATCTTAAATTCAATCATACCTCTGTGCCTCTTCACAAGACGGTATGCATGCTTTTGAGCTTCAGCCAAGTGGTTTTCAAGCTCAAAGATGTAATGTTTCATTTTTTCATACTCAGGATCCGATTCTTCTACTGGCTTCTCTTTCCCAAGGACAACATCACTGACTTTAGATTGCACATCCTGTCAAAATTCATATAAACAACGAATAAGAAACCTGGATGGACAGCACACTCAACCAGATAGGTTAGCAATAGCAAATGTCTACAATAGAGGAAAATTGCAATCTGAGAGAATGTTTACATTGAATGTATTCATATCCAAGGAAATGATCCAAGAGTGAAATACTGAAGTAGCAGAATTTCACAATAATGCAACTATCAAGTACTAACAACAGAGTACATTTCAGAGGTGTTTTCAGGACAAAGCTAAAAAAAAAAAGGTAATCTCCACGTTCATTGCTCTATTGTTTGGGTCTACATATCATCCATGACAAGCTGATTTGTTAGAGAGCATATCAACAACAGTTTCAAGTCAGCTAGCTATCTTTGTCTGAATTTATACTAAAAGAAGAAACTAAGTAGTGACTAGTAACATTCATTTATTCTTTCTGTGTACTTCATTCTAATAGCACCCTCTTTTGATTCTAAAACAAAGATAGTTGAATATGAAACTGAATTTCTAGACTCCATTAGAATAAATAACTCCCTTCCACTATCCCATAGTCTCTACTTTTCCTTTTCAGATATATATATATACATACATACATATATATATATATATATATATATATATATATATTCATTGAATAGTTTTCTTTTAATTATTTTAAATTTACAAAGTCTAATTCCACACTGCTATTAGCACACTTTCACAATCTTGTTTTCTTGAACTCATTAAAACAAATACTTTGAGCTTATTAATTAATGTGCAGGAATTTAAATTACATAATTTATTTCCATTATTTCCAATATATTTTATGCAGGTCAATGTGTTTGTAGCTTCTAACAGACAAAAAAAACAAGGCCTGATTGCTACGTTATTCAAGACAGGAAATTAGTGCGATTCAAATTTAAATTACTCATTTGACAGATTTCAACCTAGCAAAAAAAACCATCCACATTCCAAAACACCATTAGAACATGTCTTACCTTAAAAATCTGCATTAGATCGGCTGGTTTCTTCTTGAATATGCCAGTCTCGTGTGACCTTAATCGTTCCATTGTCTGCATAGTAAGTTTAATGAAATCAAGAATAATCCCAGTTCTTTTCCTTCTTAAAAGTCAAATGTTAGAAAAAGAGCAGAAATTAAGTACTTACAAATACAATAGATACACCTACATTGTACATACAAGAGAAAGGAAAAAAAAACTAAAAGAAAAGAAACAATATTAATAACTCTTGCAAATTCCATATCCCACACTCTCCAGCATGATCAAGGGTTGTAAGGTACTTATGGAATCAGTGATCATAATGCATTATTAGATTTTCTATACATCAATCATTCAATCACTAATATAAGCTACAGAATATGAAATCAAGCATTCCACGGTCAATTAAGGAGACTCACCACCAAACTGAACAATTAATTTAGTCACAATGGTTAGTTTGAATAGAAGATTTAGACTAAAAAAATAGTGCAGTAACACAGTACAATGATAGAAACAGGAGAGAAAAAAAGTAGAAAGAGCAAAAATGTGAATCATATCTGGAATAGACACAGCTTCACAGAGGAATAAAGTCTACTGAGAATGAGGCATCACCTCTTCCTCTGCCTGCAAAAACAACCTCAGGTCCTCACTTTGTTGAAGTTCATGATGTGATGCTATCCTATTTACAAATACATCCAATGCTTGTCGCCTCATTTCAATAAATTCAGCACTGAAACGAAATTTCTCTGCAATGGCACACCAAAAGTGAAGTCCAAATAGAATTTTGGATGGCACCATGTTTCAAGTTTCCATTCAATAAATTAAAATAAAAATGCAACAGTTTATGACAGGAATTTTAGATGACTATCAACATTCAATTTCAACAGCAATATATCAAGTCTACAATGAATATTTTATAAGCATAATGCATGGCTTCTCTAGGACCTCAATCAGCTTAGACTAGCCATATAAGTGATGAAGTCTCATTGTTAATTGAACCACCAATTAAGTACACTGTTAATCGTGCCAAACATTCCAGATCTCAACATATACAAATATATAAATTCTGAAAAAGAAAGATTTTATTATAACATAGATCAAACAGGAGAACTAAGATACTAATTCTGGCTACTAAGCTCCACCAGAAACCTGAATGACCATGGAAAATAGACAAGAAATAAAGCAGATGACAAGATACCCCCAAAGTTAAAATTCTTAATAAAACGAAAACTATGTTAATCTTTTATTGTTTGACAATGTGAAAAGCAGTATGAAAAAATACAGCAGTTTTCCTCAGTCAAGATGTTTCTGTTACAATAAATGAAAAGGCAACAAAACTTCTGAAAAATAACATAAGCAAGAAGATAGAGCATTGAACAAGTATCAAGGTAGCATCAGCATAAGAATTCCAATTACAGTAGCTACCTTCTAACTATTATTACACGCAAGAAAGGGTCCTGTATGTTACCTACAGCACTTTTCTCTGGAAGAGGGGGAATGAAAATGCCTTTGTACTTCTCAAAAAGGCGATCACGTAACCAGACAAAGTCACTGTAACGTCGGATGACAATCTTCTCAGGTCCTTGGTATTCAGGAAAATTTGTCTGCCAAATTGTTTCAGGTGGTTAGATGAACATGGAAGATGTTTAAAGTGAAACATCTCCCCCGTGCATTATAGTGGTGATAGAAAAAAATAAAACTAATGAAAGAAACTATCTTTGCATTGAAAAATAAGGGAGTAATAAGAGAATGCCTAGATAACAAGTGCCCTTGGACACCAGTTTAGAAGTATACATCTTATTAAATGCTTCCAATTACTTAAAGAGCAAGTATTTGTGTGCAAGGTTGTCAAACTTGAGAGTTTACTTAATATAAAAATAATATTAAAATACCTAAAATATACTCCTAAATCCCAAAATTATACTCTAAACTTTGCAAGATAACTCTGAAATATACTGCCAATTCCCAAAATTTTAAACGCTGAAATTAATACTCCCAATATTTCAGCATTTCTCAGACATGAAAATATACTTCAAGTCAAGACAAATAACACCTTATACAGTAGAGAGAGATGAAACAGACAAAAATCAGACTAGTGATTTGCGGCTCCTAGTTGCTGCTCTGCTTGAACAGAGAAACATCAGGGAACCATGAGAACGGAAGAGAGACAGCGAGAATAGAGATGGGAGATAGAGAGAATAGACCTTCAATGGATGATGATCGGAAGAGATGGAAGTTGAATCAAAGGAGCCTTCACAGAAACGGAGATGGAATCGCGAGAGATATTGAAGGCTGAAGCAATGTTTTTGGGTGTCGTGAACCAGATGGAAATTTCTAGAGATAAGAGAACTAAGATGCCCTAACGTTTTCTGTCTAAACGCAGCTCAGAATGGCCCCAAACGCGTGTCACTTTGGGTGAGTTTTTTTTCCCCAAATGCACTTGCCAACTCACCCCTATAATTGTGAGTTTGAGCAATTGCTAGAGTTTACCCAAGCCCACCAGAAACAAGTTTGCTTGCGAGTTGAACGGATTAATGGCTTCAAACTCATAAACTCGTCCAATTTTACAAGTTCACTCACAAATTTGACAACCTTGTTTGTGTGCGTGTTTCACATGTAATAAATGCTTTATGTCCAAAAGAAAAACTTTATTCTTTTGTTTCCTTCATTACTATAGCGTTGACAGTTTATAAATACCTGCCTAATGAATTTCATATAGACCATTTAAAGTGATAGATAACATTTACAAAAGTGTAGACTCAAGCAAAATAAAAATCAAAGCGACGGGGCACATGATTTCAGCTAATAAAAAATTGTCCATCATCCTAAAGAATTAAACCTTCTCTGCTTCTGGAAAACCAAAAGCAATTTTTTTTCCTAAAGGTCTTTATTCCATTCACTCAGTACTACAAGCAGTAACCACACTAGAGCTCACATCATCAACCAACAAGCACAATCCATCTTAATTCATAATTGCAACTGGTCTGGGCCTTTCCCCTGGACCATGCATTTAGGGGCCACACCCAAACCTTTGGAATGTTCTACTTCTACCACACTCATGATTCGGAATCTCAAATATAAAATCACCGGCCATTATTTGCACTTTAAGGAAGGATACTTGCCCATACAGGTAATACAGGAGAGCGAGAGAAGGATCCCTATTAAAGGTGGTATAGCACAATTAGCACACACCCCAGGCACACACAATTCTTTCATTCTCTCCTCCTATGGAAACTTCCTATCAACTTTGAACATCCAAATACCTTTTCCTAATACCCACCCTAATGCTAAAAAAAGTCCAACACAACACTCTCGGGGACTGCAATCAGTTATAGGGAGCAAAGGAGAAGCTCTATGAACTACCCTCAACAGCAACAGGAGAATGAACCACAACAACAACCAATGCATAAATGCACATCACTATTCACTAAAGCCATCAATTTCTCTAAATCACAATGCAACAATTCCAATCATCACAATCCTTCGGAAACGGATCGCTACTTAACTACATTCACTGAAAACAAATCGATGACTCCTGAAAATCTAATCCCGGCACGACTATCAATGCATCGATCATCGAAAAATCCCCCAGACTAAACCTCACTCATTCCTCGGCAAAAATCAATCACGCAAAACCCCGAGATTCCACGATCTCGCCTTCCACACTCTTCGAAATTAACAACTGCGGTCGAAGTTGAGTTGAAGCGAAACTCCAGCGACCTCCGACAACACGCAAAATTTCAAAACTCGACTTAAATTCAACGAGAAACTTCCAAACCAAAAACAAATAAGCAAATAACAGAGAGTGAAACAAAAGAAGTGTGAGTAAGTGAACGATTGCAATACTTTGGTGATGACGCGGTAGGAGATATAGGCTTGGACGCCATTGCCGAGCTTAACAGGATCGGTGACGGAGACGGAGAGAAAAGGTTGCGACGACGAAGATGGAGATCTAGGGCTCTGCGACGAACCGGAGAGAGTTGTCTGCTGTTGTTGTTCCATACCGCAAAGTAACCGTCAACATGTAAACACACAAAAGAAAAAGGTTGAGAAGAAAGAAAGAAAAGAGTGTGAGGGTGTTGGTGCTCGGTATTTGTGAATTAGAGCGGGGGCAGAATTGTAATTACCGGGGAGTTCATGTCCATGGTCGTTTTGGAGGCCAGCGAGTGTCGCAGTGGCACCGCAGAGAAACGTGGTTTGTTGAAGAGAAGAGAAGAGAGTGAAACTGGTTGCCATTTGGGGAGTTGGATTGGCCGGCTACACTATTCGATCGGGCCCACGGTGGGTGGCGGGGCGGGTACATGCGCGGGTCAACTTGTCCTATTTTTAAGCATACTCTATCTCCAAATAAAATAAATACTACTAATGTTTTCTGATATAAAAAAAATGGTTGAACGGAAACTGATACTTGAATTATAAATTAAAAATACTGATATTTAATTTGCTTAAATATGTTTTTTATATATATAATATATTTTTTATTTTTTATATGATATTTTTAATTTAATTTATCATATCATTAATCAATGGATCAATATTAATGATAAATATTAAAAATATCAAATAATAAAATATTATAGATATTAAAAAAAATTAAACTTATTTAAGTTAAGTATTTGAAGAGTTTCAAGCTTATTATTCAATAATAAAAAGATATTTGATAAAATATAACATTATAATTTATTTTTTTTAAATAGTTATTTTCGTCTCTGAATGTGAAAGACGCTAACAAATATGTTCTTGAAAGATGGAAATTCAATTTTTTTTGTCCCTGAACGTGAAAAAAAGTGTGATAAATTTATCTCTCCGTTACGATTAATATTTGGGACGAATTTGCCCGTGCATTACATATTCAGGGACAAATTTATCAATTCTCTATCCAAAATAGTAATATTCATATTCTCTTTTTTTTAATCATTACAAACATAATATTATAATAAATACTTAAAAATTAGAAAAACAAGCATAAGTTAAAACAAACATAATATTGATTAATAAACATAATTTATTTGTTGTTCTGAAATTTCTGTTATACATTTTTGTTTGGGTCTCATATTTTAGATAAAGTATAATCACATTAAAAATTTCAAAACAAAAATATGAGATAATACTTACCCAAAATATGAAGCTCAAACAAATTAAAATATAAAATTATTAAATTAATCATTATAAAAAAATGAGACCTAACTTGATTTTGTCTATCTAAGGTTGTTATAATATAAAATTTAGAGCAACATACAAATTATGTTTATTAATCAATATTATATTTATTATTACGTTTGTTTTAATTTATACTTTTTTTCCTAATTTTTAAGTATTTATTATAATTTTATGTTTGCAATAATTAGAAAATGAAGAATATGAAAATTAAATTATATTTTGAATTAAAAAAATTGACAAATTCATCCTTAAATATATAGAACACTGATAAATTCAAACCTGAATATTAATACAGACGAAAATTAACGGATAAATAAATTTGTTACACTTTTTTCATTTTCAAAAATAAAAATTTAAATTTTCGTCATTACAAAACAAATTTATTATATTTTATACATTTAAGAATGAAAATAAATATTTTTTTTTATTAAGCAAGATTTGGACTCTCAATACGGACAACTTTGGGGACAGTCCTTTTTTCTTCCATCGTTGACTACAGCCAAACAAACAACAATCACATATTCTTTTACTTTCCCTTCCCTCGGGAATTAGTCCGTCCAAAATCATATGAAACAAACGAACCATCAAGCTCTAAATAATTATGAAAAGTGATAAAGATTGAAGGTAATGAACGAGTTGTTAAGCTCAAGTTTAACAGAAGTCGATATATAAATGCTCGTTTAAAAATTTTATTTCAATCATAAGTGAATTTACAATCATAGATTAAGTTTAATATTATATTAATATCATATAAATTTAATTAAAAAAATACACAAATATAAAGTAGAGTTAAATCATGTTAATTAATACGGCGGTAAGAAGTTTTGATAATTTGCATAAGATATTAAGTTTCAATTTCATTATCATCATTATATTTATATATACCAAAAAAAAGTTATTTTGAATATAAAAAATCTTTTTTCTTAAACACATAGCCTTAATTTTTATCAGATTTTTAAAAACATTGCTAAAATGGTTTTAACCATTGAAGTTTGGTGCTAAGCTTTTTTATATATATAAATATGATATCTACTTTTTATTGAAAATAATTTTGTTTGAACTAAAATTATAATGAGAAATAAAAATTTTCTATGGAATGTTTAATGTAATTATATATTTACTGTTAAAACTTGATATCATGAATTAAATTATAATATTTATGTATTAGTTATTATATTATATTTGTTTATTTGTGAATTAGTAGATTATATATATATATATATATATATATATATATGTGTGTGTGAGATATGATAATAATTATTGTATATAAGAATGAGAATAATTAATATTAATTGTTAGATTAAAATATTTTAAATTAAAATTAAAATTTCATTAATCATAAAAATTTTATAAGATTTATCAAATAACGATGGTCATAACAACGAGGTGGTAAGGGTTGTGACGATAGTAATAACAATCTTGTCTTAAATTAAATATTTAAGATATTTGATTTTTTATATATATCTTATAGAAATTTCATGATTAAATGAGTTTTTAATTTGAATTTAAAATATATTAATTTTGACATTTCATTTCAATTTAACAATAAAGATTAACCATTTTCATTCTCACATGGTCATTCCCATAACATCATATATATATATATATATATATATATATATATATATATATATATATATATATATATTACCAAAACATATCTATTTTTTAATCAAAATTTATAGTAAACAGATTTTAATATATAAACTAATTATTAATATTCATAAGGAATTAATATGTCTTAATGTATAAATTCTGGATTTTTAATGAATAACTTGTGATATTAACAATTTCTTTTTAAAACTACTGAAACTTAATTTAAAAATAAATGTAACACCCCGTATGCATTCGGTGTATTAATATATTACTTAATTAGATAAGCACAGTAATTAATATAAAACCAATTAATTACAACCACAGAAGCGTTTCGAAGCCATGTTTCTTGATTCATTATGTATAGTACGCATCAACTTAAAACGCTGAACATCAACATAAGGCAGCCTCATCGATCCAAACAAACATAAACGACAGCAGATGAATAATTAATATCTCTACAGATATATCAGGAGAAAGCCACAAGTATGTATACATGTATACATCATCATGATACTCACAGTATCTAATACAAAAGAATAAGCCGCAAGTGTTCTGATCTCAAAGATCACTTCCTCACACGAGGGCATACAGTCATATACAGTCCATATACAAAACATAAACACAATATGTGCACACACATATGTCTTCCCTCTACAGGGGTACAAGGTATATCAAGATATACAAAATGAGCCTCCCAGCTCGCAAAATGCTGCAACAGCTGTCCCTACTGGGGCCTTCTGCCCTGGGAACCGTCATCTCTGTCGAATGAGTCTCCTACAAAAAAACATAATCCCCACACAGGGT
The DNA here is from genome assembly GCA_013407115.1 of Glycine latifolia. Classification (NCBI taxonomy): domain Eukaryota; kingdom Viridiplantae; phylum Streptophyta; class Magnoliopsida; order Fabales; family Fabaceae; genus Glycine; species Glycine latifolia. The sequence continues at coordinate 8,678,678 of CM023960.1, forward strand.
GAGATACACATCTCAGTAAGCTCAGGGTCCTTGGAGGCATCTCCTCCACCCTGGCTCACTATCATGACACACAGCATCAAAGGCATCACAACCACTGGCATCCCGGCCCTCATAACAATACACAGCCAATCATCTAGCTCTAATGTATATCTACGAAACTACGCCGCCACGATGCATCATCATCAGCATCAGGACTCTCAGTCCTCAGTGTGAGACCGGAACTCACACTCGTGCCATCCCATTGGGAGCTACCCCTTACGCATGGATGCATGTATATGGCACCTCCGAGAATAGGCTTCAACCACGACGGGACAACCTATCTCTTGGTCTTAAGGGATCATCATCACCCTTTATGTGAGCAAACCAAACTAGGAGGTGCGCTCTTCTCCTAGGGAGGTCCATATCTATCTAACTGGCCAGAAGATCTATTCAACAGGTAACCATACATACAAAGCATAGAAGCATGCATACATATCATCATGAGAAAGCAACAACCAATTCAATGCATGCATCATGAATGCAACCATCACTCCTTCGGAGTATGGTGGAACACAGCAGTGGGAAACACTCTCAAGAAACCAAGAACTTACCTAGCAAAGCCGTGTTCTGCAGTTCAATCCCTGAACGGTGGTCTACGCCACTGACACCCTCGGTGTCACGCCCTATACAAGGCATATAAGCTCAATCAGACACCAATTCAACCATACAAGGCATAAACCTCTGAGTCATCTATCTTAAGGTTATCAGAGCTAATCAATTCACCAGACAACTCATAGACCCTCAACGGTCTATCTCGGCCTAACCAAGGCACTAGAGTCTCCACAAGACTCGGTACAAGCCAAAACAAAGAGCTCAAAGCTCTATACAGGCCAATACTCAAGATTATACAACATGGCTTGAACGGTTTCTTCCACACAACATCACTGTTCCTAAAGCCTCTCAAGCACATAAAGCAAAAATCAAGGCTCATGCATGTTATACCATCATCAAAATAACCCAACATTCTTCCTACACATGCATTTCTCAGAGCCAAGAATCAAAGTCCATGAAACTAACATATCAACGCTAATCCTTCATCACAACAACTTTCTAAGCATACTTTTCTAAAGGACCCAAGGCTAATTCCAGCTCTAGCTCAAAAGGGTCACTATTCATCCCAAAGCCAAAATCATAAATCAAACGGTAAAACTCGAGTTTCTTACCTCTAAGACGACAAGGAAGGCTAATGGACCACTTCCCCAAGCTTGGGTGTCCGAGAATCGCCTCCTTTCCCCGTCGAGCTCAAGTTTTGTGAAGTTCCCTAGAGAAAGGGATCTCTCCATTTGAAGGTTTTTTGGAAAAAGTGATGAATGATTCTAGCTCATAGGAAGGTTCCCTACAAGTTTCATGTTGAAAGGGAAGTGTTTTGATGAAGTTTGGTGAAGATATGGACCTTCCCAAGCTCAATAATGGTGAAATAGGGCCAGAGGAAGAAGAAAGAAGGTTTTTGGCCAAAAATCGCGAAAATGAGCTTTATATAGTGGTCCAGGTCGCATTCTGGCCCTAACCGCGCCAACTTCCAGTGCCTGAGACGCTAACCGCGCCAATCTAGCGCTACTCGCGCCAAATTCCAGTACCTGTGGCGCTACTTGCGCCAGAATTTTAGCCGTCGCTAACGCTTTTCGCGACAGAATTTAGAAAATTTAAGCTTTTCTTTCTTTTTCTTTTATTTGTTTAGCCTTGGTTATTATATTCACCCCACCTTTTTAAGAATTTTGTCCACAAAATTTGAATTCATACCTATCAAGCAACTCGGGGTACAACTGCAAAAGCTCTTGCTCTCGCTCCCAAGTCGCCTCCTCAGTTGTCCTCCCTTCCCATTGTACCTTGACTATGAGAATGGTCCTGCTCCAAATCTTCTTCTCCATCCTGTTCAGAATCCGTAAGGGCCGTGTAGGACAAGTCAGATTCTCCCTAATCTGAACGGTGTCAGGCTCCACCACGTGTGACGGGTCTGCCACATATCTCCTCAGCTGTGACACGTGGAAAACGTCATGCAACCCTGACAATTGGGGAGGTAAAACTAGCCTATAGGCCACTAGACCTACTCTCTGGAGGATCTGGTAAGGACCAATGAACCTAGGACTGAGCTTCCTCACACCCAATGCCCGTCCTACACCTGTGACAGGAGACAGCCTCAGAAACACATGGTTGCCCTCATCAAACTGCAACGACCTGTGTTTATGATTATAATAACTCTTCTGTCGACTCTGAGCTCTCATCAACTTGTCTCTGATCAAACGGATCTGCTCAGAAGTCTCTTGAACCATTTCAGGTCCAAGAAGCTATCTCTCTCCTACCTCGGTCCAACAAACAGGAGTCCTGCACCTCCGGCCATACAAAGCCTCATAAGGTGCCATGCCCAAATTAGCATGAAAGCTATTATTATATGAGAACTCCACCAGAGGTAGATATCTATCCCAGCTAGTACCCTGCTCCAAGGCACATGCTCTCAACATATCCTCCAGAGTCTGGATGATCCTCTCTGTCTGACCATCTGTCTGAGGATGATAGGCTGTACTATGCCTCAACTGGGTCCCAAAAGCCTCTTGAAGAGCACCCCAAAACCTAGAGGTGAACTTCGGATCTCTATCACTGATAATACTATCCGGAACATCATGCAGCCTGACAATCTCCCTGACATATAACTGAGCCAACCTCTCTGCGATGTAGTCAGTCCAAACAGGTAAGAAATGAGTAGACTTGGTCAGCCTGTCAACAATCACCCAGATGGAGTCACATCCAGTCTGAGTCCTCGGTAGTCCAACTACGAAGTCAATGGAAATGCTATCACATTTCCACTCTGGAATCTGTAAAGGCTGTAACAGACCGGACGACCTCTGATGCTCAATTTTTACCTTCTGACATACCAAACATCTAGCCACATGCTCAGCTATGTCTCTCTTCATTCTTGGCCACCAGAAATTCCTCTTCAGATTCTGATACATTTTGGTGGCACCTGGATGAATGCTAAACTGGCCCTTATGAGCCTTAGATAGGACGACATCCACCAACTCGCCCTTAGGCATAACAATGCGATCTTGGTACAACACTAAGTCGTGAACCTCCCAGGAAACATCCTGCTGACCAATCATGGCCCTCACACCCTCATCTTGCTTCTGGGCTTCTCGGTTCCTTCGGATCAAATCATTATCAACCTTGGTCTCTCTCAGCTCAAGACCACGGACACCCTCTGTCATAGTCAGGTGCATATCTCGGAACTGCTCAATCAACTCACAGTCTGAGATCATCATGCAGGCGGCACTCACATGTTTCCTGCTCAAGGCATCAGCCACCACATTCGCCTTGCCGGGATGGTATCTCAACTCAAAGTCATAGTCTTTGAGGAACTCCATCCACCGTCTATGTCTCATATTCAGCTCCTTCTGGTCAAAGAGATATTTGAGACTCTTGTGGTCACTGAACACCACCAACTTGGCACCATACAAGAAGTGCCTCCAAATCTTTAGAGCAAAGACAACAGCCGCAAGCTCTAAATCATGTGTAGGATAAGCCTCCTCGTGAGGCTTCAGTTGCCTGGAAGCATAGGCAACCACCTTCTTCTCTTGCATTAGTACACATCCAAATCCTCGCTTGGAAGCATCACAGTACACCTCAAAGCTTCCCTCAGGATCAGGAAGGGTCAACACTGGAGCTGTAGTCAACCTTTCCTTCAACTCCTGTAAACACTGCTCGCACTCATGGGTCCAAACAAACGGAACCCCCTTCCGGGTGAGGCGAGTCAAAGGTAACACCATCTGTAAGAACCCCTGAATAAACCTTCGGTAGTAGCCTGGCAAACCAAGGAAACTCCGGATCTCAGATATGTCATTGGGTCTCTCCCAAGTCATCACAGCATCTATCTTACTGGGATCAACTGATACCCCAGCTGCAGAAATCATATGGCCAAGGAATTTCACCTGATAGCCAAAACTCGCACTTTGCCAACTTGGCATATAACTGATCGTTCCTCAACGTCTGAAGAACAACCCTGAAATGCTCGGCATGCTCCGTCTCCGTCCAGGAGTAGATCAATATGTCTTCAATAAACACAACCACAAACTGATCTAGGAAAGGTCTGAATACCTTGTTCATATAGTCCATGAACACTGCAGGGGCATTCGTCAGACCAAAGGGGATGACCTGATACTCATAGTGACCATACCGAGACCGCAAAACTGTCTTCGGTACGTCTGCAGGCTTGATCCGAATCTGGTGATATCCGGATCTCAGGTCGATCTTAGAGAACATCCTGGCTCCCCTCAACTGATCTAACAGATCATCAATCTGAAGCAAATGATACTTATTCTTAATAGTAACCTTATTCAGCTGCCTGTAGTCAACACACAACCTCATACTGTCGTCCTTCTTCTTCACGAAGATCACCGGGGCTCCCCACGGCGAGACACTCGGTCTGATAAACTGCTTGGACAGCAAGTCCTCCAACTGCACCTTCAACTCTCTCAACTCTAGAGGAGCCATACGGTAAGGTGCTATAGATATTGGCCCTACACCGGGAACCAAATCAATGGAGAACTCAATCTCTCTCTCAGGTGGTAGCTGTGTAATCTCCTCTGGAAATACATCCACAAACTCGCTCACCACCTGAAACTGCACATCCTTGCAGTAAGTGCTCACCTGACACCTCTCACTAGATGCAGTGGTAACCTCCATCGGAGGAGAAAATCTGGACATGGGCAAATTTAGCCCAAATGCAGTCATGTCCTGGATGAATGAATGTGTGGCTCCGGAGTCAAACAAGACTCTCACATCATAAGCATCGATCAGAATAGTACCTCTGATCAAGTCAGGAGCTCTGGCTGCTTCTCTGGCGTCCACTGTGTACACCTGACCTACTGTGGGTGCTAACATCTCAACTAGAGCAGCCTGTGTACGGCCCCCTGTCTACGGGCACTCCCGAGAAATGTGGCCTAGCTTGCCACATCGAAAACATACTATCTGACCTGAGGGGCACATTCCTCAATGCTCCCTCCCACAAGCTGGACACTTAAGAGGTGGTCTCCTTCGAGCTGAGCCACTATGGCTAGAGCCTCTCTTGAATCTGTCAGATGAAGTAGAGACTCTCAAATCTTTGCCCTTACCCTTACCGGGTGGGTTCTAGAACTACTGGGTCTTCTCACCTCCTGTCTGACTGAGGGAGTAGGCTGACTACCTCGGTGTCTGCGAAGCATGTCCTCCACCTGGCGGCATTGCCTCACCAGGCTATCCATATCGCGGGATCCACTACCAGCAACCCGCTCCTCTATGCTCTCCCTAAGCCCCCTCTGGAACTTAGCAGCAAGGACATCAGCATCAGGCAAAGATCTCCTGAAATGTGAATATTTGGTCAATTCATTGAACTTGGCCAAGTACTCGTCTACTGTCATGCTCCCCTAAACAAGACTATCAAACTTTGCCTGCTTCTGCTCTCTAGCATCCCTAGGAAAGTATATGTCCAGGAAACAGGCCTCAAACATCTGACAGGTGATAACATCACTCCGCCCTCTCAACAACTGAGATGTAGTGGTCCACCACTCATGGGCATCACCCTGAAGCAAATAGGTGGCATAGAGAAGCCTCTGATGGTCTGGGCACTCCATCACAGTAAAGATCTTCTCTAAGGCCTACAACCACCTAGCTGCAACAACAGAATCATATCCACCAAGGAACACTGGAGGGTCATGCTTACGAAAGGTGATAAGCATCTTCCCTCCGGCTGCAACATCATCATCAGCCTCAGCATGGGACACCTGGTCCTCTCTTAGGTGGCTACCACCAACCTGATGGCGATTACCCTTGCCCTCATGTGTCGGAGGTGTAGAGGATACTGTCATCTCTCCTCAAGGTCCTCACCTCCTCAAGCATCTCCTGATTAGCCTTCATCAAGGCCTCGTTCATCTCACGGTTTGCAGCCATCTCTCGCTGCATAGCCTCCTGCATCTGCCTATTAGCAGCCAACTCATGCTGCATGGCTCGCAGCCGCCATTGGATCGGGCTGGGCATTTGTAGCCCCACTGTTGTTCCGGGATCTCGTCATGACACTGCACATGTACACCAAAACAGTGAGTTGATCAGGCCCACAATTAGTGCCCACACATGCAATAGCCATGGCAAACTCAGACAACAGTCAAGAGCATCACACAATTACCATACATCATGCTTCCATCAAGAAACTGCTCTGATACCATAAAATGTAACACCCCGTATGCATCCGGTGTATTAACATATTATTTAATCAGATAAGCACAGTAATTAATATAAAACCAATTAATTACAACCACGAAAGCGTTTCGAAGCCATGTTTCTTGATTCATTATGTATGGTACGCATCAACTTAAAACGCTGAACATCAACACAAGCCAGCCTCATCGATCCAAACAAACATAAACGACGGCACATGAATAATTAATATCTCTACAGATATATCAGGAGAAAGCCACAAGTATGTATACATGTATACATCATCATGATACTCACAATATCTAATACAAAAGAATAAGCCGCAAGTGTTCTGATCTCAAAGATCACTTCCTCATACGAGGGTATACAGTCATATACAGTCCATGTACAAAACATAAACATAATATGTGCACACACATATGTCTTCCCTCTACAGGGGTACAAGGTATATCAAGATATACAAAATGAGCCTCCCAGCTCGCAAAATGCTGCAACAGTTGTCCCTACTGGGGCCTTCTGCCCTGGGAACCGTCATCTCTGCCAGATGAGTCTCCTGCAAAAAAACATAATCTCCACACGGGGTGAGATACACATCTCAGTAAGCTCAGGGTCCTTGGAGGCATCTCCTCCACCCTAGCTCACTATCATGACACACAGCATCAAAGGCATCACAACCACTGGCCTCCCGGCCCTCATAATAATACACAGCCAATCATCTAGCTCTAATGTATATCTACGGAACTACGCCGCCACGATGCATCATCATCAGCATCAGGACTCTCAGTCCTCAGTGTGAGACCGGAACTCACACTCGTGCCATCCCATTGGGAGCTACCCCTTACGCATGGATGCACGTATATGGCACCTCCGAGAATAGGCTTCAACCACGACGGGACAACCTATCTCTTGGTCTTAAGGGATCATCATCACCCTTTATGTGAGCAAACCAAACTAGGAGGTGCGCTCTTCTCCTAGGGAGGTCCATATTTATCTAACTGGCCAGAAGATCTATTCAACAAGTAACCATATATACAAAGCATAGAAGCATGCATACATATCATCATGAGAAAGCAACAACTAATTCAATGCATGCATCATGAATGCAACCATCACTCCCTCGGAGTATGGTGGAACACAGCAGTGGGAAACACTCCCAAGAAACCAAGAACTAACCTAGCAAAGTCATGCTCTGCAATTCAATCCTTGAGCGGTGGTCTACGCCACTGACACCCTCGGTGTCACGCCCTATACAAGGCATATAAGCTCAATCAGACACCAATTCAACCATACAAGGCATAAACCTCTGAGTCATCTATCTTAAGGTTATCAGAGCTAATCAATTCACTAGACCACTCATAGACCCTCAACGATCTATCTCGGCCTAACCAAGGCACTAGAGTCTCCACAAGACTCAGTACAAGCCAAAACAAAGAGCTCAAAGCTCTATAAGGCCAATACTCAAGATTATACAACATGGCTTGAACGGTTTCTTCCACACAACATCACCATTTCTAAAGCCTCTCAAGCACATAAAGCAAAAATCAAGGCTCATGCATGTTATACCATCATCAAAATAACCCAACATTCTTCCTACACATGCATTTCTCAGAGCCAAGAACCAAAGTCCATGAAACTAACATATCAACGCTAATCTTTCATCACAACAACTTTCTAAACATACTTTTCTAAAGGACCCAAGGCTAATTCCAGCTCTAGCTCAAAAGGGTCATTATTCATCCCAAAGCCAAAATCACAAATCAAACGGTAAAACTCGAGTTTCTTACCTCTAAGACGACAAGGAAGGCTAATGGACCACTTCCCCAAGCTTGGGTGTCCGAGAATCGCCTCCTTTCCCCGTCGAGCTCGAGTTTTGTGAAGTTCCCTAGAGAAAGGGATCTCTACGTTTGAAGGTTTTTAGGAAAAAGTGATGAATGATTCTAGCTCATAGGAAGGTTCCCTACAAGTTTCATGTTGAAAGGGAAGTGTTTTGATGAAGTTTGGTGAAGATATGGACCTTCCCAAGCTCAATAATGGTGAAATAGGGCCAGAGGAAGAAGAAAGAAGGTTTTTGGCCAAAAATCGCGAAAATGAGCTTTATATAGTGGTCCAGGTCGCGTTCTGACGCTACTCGCGCCAAATTCCATACCTGTGGCGCTACTCGCGCAAGAATTTTAGCCGTCGCTAATTCCGTCGCTAAATCTGTCGCTAATTCCGTCACTAACGCTTTTTTCGACAGAATTTCAAAAATTTAAGCTTTTCTTTTTTTTTCTTTTATTTGTTTAGCCTTGGTTATTATAATAAATATAAAAGAGAGTATATTGAAAAGGATTAAAAAAATTAAGAAAGTAAAGTATATATATTAAGACCAAATAAAAGTAATTTGATATGGTTAAGAAATGACAGTAGTGTTTGAAATGTATATTTAAAGGAGTGATAAAAAAATATTGAAATGTTTAGGAAAAAAAGTAACTTTAAATTCTCTAAATTATTCTCTAGAGTGACTTTTTTTTCCTGAATTTTTCTAGAGTGACTTAATTATAACATAACTTGAGTAATTCTTTTACTTTTATTTGAAAATCCGTTTGAGCTGTTTTGAAACCATAAGTATTCCATGTCAAATAAATATTCCAACAAAAATAAAAACAAATGAGATGAGATAAATCACATAAAAATAATAAGATAATTAAAGTAAAATTATTTACGTTAATCAGATATTTTAAATTTAAATCTTGAATATATAATTATATTTTAAATTTAAATCTTGAATATATAATTATATTTTAAATTTAAATCTTGAATATATAATTATGTTAAATATTTTTTAAAAAAACTTATAGATAATCCTTCTACAAGACTCGGGATTGTCTACCATAAAAAATACATATTATCTATAAAAAAAAAACAGATAAGAACGAAAATTAAGATTATTTTGATGACTAAAGAGTGAAGAATACGGGTCGAACAAAATTCCGCCCCATTTGACAGGTTTGGGTATCCGATACCGAACTATGCAATACTCCGATCCGATAGCATTACGTGGGACTTTTCGACCAATAAGGTTTTACCTCTGACGTATTTGATGATGAGGTGTCACGGGCTCACACTCTGCATGTTGCATTCAATCTCTATATACGTATTTTATTTTGTTTACTTTAATACTTGTTAATAATTCTATTTTTTTTACAATATTTTTCAATTAATCCTATTATTTTATATGGAAAATATTAAATATATTTTATATGTTAATATATTATGTATATTTATTTTTTATTCACATTTTCTTTATAAATAATAAAAATATGTATAATAGAATTTATAAAAAAAATATATCGTTATTCTTATCCTAGTACTTCTAACTGTATAACAAGAGATTCACCATAAAAAAAAAAAAACCTGTACAACGAGAAAATCAATTTACGTGGCAACTACCTCTTTTTAACTTGCTGCATTCTTCACGTGCTAGAAACAGAACAAAAAATAAATAATGGTACACCTGATATACTTTTTATTAAAACAAAAGAAAATAAAATAAACAAAAATATTTTTTAAAATATTTTTTTTCTTTTTTTTTCTTCTAAAGCAAACAGATAATGTACACTAGATTCAATAAATGTTTAATTTTCTACTTTTCTGTAATAATTGCTATTATTATCTTATTAAGCATAAACATGAGATAGTAATTTAAATATAATTTAATTTTACTAAACTGTAATTTTGGTATATTAGAATCAGAAATTAAACTATCGTTTAATGTTTTAAATCGTAGTCATTCTTTGTTTTTTAAAGGACCATTCTTTGTTATCTGATTGTTGGTATATGATATATGAGTGACGATGTAAATTTCAAATAAGACTTGTGATTTATGTTTTATGTAAAAATTTGACATACTTACCACCATTCAAAGTTCTTATTAAAAATATATTATCAGCAGTTCTTAAGAATGATGTCAATACAAACAACTTATTTAAGGATGTTATATTTTTAATATATAGTTGTTTATGGGGGGAAAACTTTGACAATCAATTGAATTATATATTTTTTACAATAAATATATAATATTATTATTCTTCTTTGTGAAGTCTCAATACTTTAATGATATCAATTAATTATTGTTTCATGGGATTATTTTTATAATTTCAACATATATGTGGGGAAAAAAATTAAAATATAGCAATTTTAATAAAAAATATATGAAAATATTGTAGTTTTAAAACTAATTACGCATTTATTGCAGCTATTCACGTCGACCCAGGACACGACCCAGGCCCATTCATGCCCACCCACGATGCGACTCACCAGGTGGTGACATGTGTCATATTGAGACACATGTCATTTTGCGGAGCGATGTATATAAATTTCGGAAGGTAATAACTTTTGACTATAATGTCCGATTGAGGTGAAATTGGTGGCCACGCGCTCGAAATTGAGAGGAGAAGCTCTTAGCAAGTCCCTAAAGGGACCTGGTCAAATTTTTTTTCCAAAAGATGTCTCTAAGTACCTCAAAATTACGATTTAATCTTCGAACCTTCAAAAAATTTCTTGATTTCTAATTTTTTTATTCAATTAGTGAATTACATGCTATTTTTTATTTTTCTAATTACTTCACTTAATTTCACTTAATCGGACATTCCAGTCAAAAGTCGCAATTAATTAAAAAAACAACAATAACACTAACTGATTATAAATTTAATCCTTGTACTTGAAATCATTTTTTTTGAACAGTCTCGTCTATTATAAGAAGTATCATTGTGTTAAATTAACTTGACACTCATTTTTGTTTAAAATGAAATTTGTTATTTAGGCCTTTACGCAAAAGATACTCTAACTCATTATGATTTTGTTCCTCTTGTAAATTATTAACAAATAATTATGATTAATGAAATTATTAAGTTAATTAAATTAAAAGTCACTCATATAAAGAGGAATCCAAATGTCAATCAAATGGGTTGAAATTTTTTTAAAATAATTATTTTAAAAGTCAACAAATTTATCATATATGATGTAATTGAATAATTATGTAAACAAAAAATTATATTGTCAGTGCATTACCTTTTTAATAAATAGTATTTTTAATTTATAATTAACTTAATAATTCCATTAATCATAATTATTTGTTAATAATTTACAAGAGGAACAAAATCATAATGAGTTAGAGTATCTTTTGCGTAAAGGCCTAAATAACAAATTTCATTTTAAACAAAAATGAGTGTCAAGTTAATTTAACACAATGATACTTCGTATAATGGACGAGACTGTTAAAAAAAAATGATTTCAAGTACAAGGATTAAATTTATAATCAGTTAGTGTTATTGTTGCTTTTTTAATTAATTGCCACTTTTGACTGGAATGTCCGATTGAGTGAAATTGAGAGAAGTAATTAGAAAAAAAATAGCATGTAATTCACTAATTGAATAAAAAAAATTAAAAACCAATAAATTTTTTGAAGGTTCGAAGATTAAATCATAATTTTGAGGTATTTAGAAACATCTTTTGGAAAAAAAATTGACCAAGTCCCTATAAGGACTTGCTTAGAGCTTTTCCTCTCAATTTCGAGCGCGTGGCCACCAGTTTCGCTTCAATCGGACATTCCAGTCAAAAGTTATGACCTTCCGAAATTTATATGCATCGTTCTGCAAAATGACACGTGTCACCACCTGGTGAGTCATGTCGTGGGTGGACGTGAATGGGCCTGAGTCGCGTCCTGGATCGACGTGATTAGTCACGTCCTGGGCCGACGTGAATGGCTGCAGTAGATGCGTAATTAGTTTTAAAACTGCAATATTTTCGTATTTTTTATTAAAATTACTATATTTTAATTTTTTTCCCCATATATGTGGGATTTGTGTCTCTATATCAAATAATAATTATGCTATCAATAATTTGTCATTTATGTCACCTGATAGTTTGTTGAGGAAAGATAAAGGAAACAAAGGCATAATACTTTTTGTGATTATATGTTCCATTAATTGTAAGGATGATTTTGTCACATGATATTTTTTTTTGTTTTTGTCTTTTTACACTTGTAATTTAAATATTAAATTAACTTCACAACTTTCATGTGCAAATAAACAAACTATTTGAGTGTTATTTAACATAATATAATATTTTTAAGTTAGTTGTGTCCTATTGAATACTTAGAAGCACACACTACATAAGTATTAATTTTTACAAACAAGTGAACCCTTGTTTAATAACAACACATTGAACATTGAATTATACAGTTAAATTAAACAAGTTTCATTGTCTTTAGACAATAACTTGTAAAAGTATAAGGAAGCTTTTTTTTTTATCATATTATATCAAGTATATCTTATTTCTCTTCACATAAATCATTAGTTCATCAAACATTTATATTTTTATTATCATCAAAATTATAGGTATATTTGATCATCCAATACAACTTATTGATCCATTTAGATCTAACAATAACATGTGTATGATTTATATTGTCTATCCAACCATCGGACATGATTGCTACTTTTTTTTGTTAAAATATTTGTTGTAGATTATTATTAATCAATAATATCATATTATATTTTAGTATTATCGACCAATAATTTGAGATGATATAATTATAATATGTATATTACGAATATTTTGATGAGATTAAGATAAGATTGATCTTATGATGGGTTGGATTTATTTATTAGTATATAGCCTATTTGAAAGGCCCCTACATGCTACTAGGGGATTTATTATCATACGTATATTAAGAATATTTAGCATATTTACACAATATGGTTGTCTCTCTTAGTCACATTCTCTTTAAGAGTTTCCAAGAAAATAGGCAAAAACGTAATTAAGATTTTCTATCGTGAAGTTATGCTCATGGAAATGAATGTAAATTCATGTTAATCTTCAATAACTTTTTATATTTTATCATTATACTCACATGATATAACTTTGTATTTATAGACATTGTCTTATAATTTTATCTCTATTGGTACTAGAGCCAATTTAGATTTATTTTATAGTTGTGAATTGTGTAACCCTATAATTTTAATTTCTTCACTCTTATTCACAAAATTAAAATAAGTAGTTCTATTGATTTAATTATTTAAATTTAGTATGCGATAAAACTATTCAAGTCCCTTTTTCTTTTCAAAATTCTTTTGCTAGAAAAATGTTTACATTATTTGTATCAAATTCAAAATTGCTGGAGGACTTTGTTCCTTGTTATTATTGCAATAGATAAATTTTTGTGAATGAATTTTAGAGAATTAAAGATTTTATTTTCTCACGAAATCTATATTATCTCAAACTTTCAAATCCAATTACTTCAATGTGGATACTTTTTCTAATTTTTTTTTATAAAACAAGGATTTAGAACAAAACCCATTAAAAAAATAGAAGATTTCGTTCACTATTTTGAGAGAATTTTGCAAAAATAAATATGGGGTTGTTTGTGAAAATAATTTTGAAATTGGTGGAATTCAATGTATTATTGTTCACCCATTTCCGTCTCACCTCTCTATATATTTTACTAAAGGGTTTACCTCGGTTAGTTGAATAATATATGTGAATTATTGTAATTTCGTTAGTATTATGTTTGATTCCTATAAATAAAATGTATCTTTTATATTTTTCTTCAATCAAACACTTTTCATTTTCACTTTAGTTCTTATCTATTTTTACTTATGTATTCTATTTTCATTCACCTTATTTCTCTCATCTCTACAAGATAGGTCACAAGTTTTGATTTAATATATAACATAGATAACTTTGTCATGCACACTTTTATCAATGAAAAAATAGAATATGCTTTATCATTGTAAAATATTTGTATATAATCAATTAATTATAAATAATTATATATGATAGATATTTAATTTATTATAATAATTATCTTAAAAGTCATTAATAATGGTTTCTAATTAGTTAATAATAGATTTTTTCTTGACAATAATAATAAAAATTAAACTCTATATTAGTTAATTTCAAATGCAAAACTAATTGCAAGAAAAATATTAAGGTTAATGTGATGCAGTTAATTTTACACTATCTGTCATCTAATTATATATAACCATTGATATGGTTTTTAGGAACAATTTGATAGATTTTTTTTTCATACATGAGAAACATGATTCCAGGAAAAATCGATTCTTGAGAATGTGAAAAACCGATTTTTGAAAATGTGTAAAATACGTTTAGTTAATTTTGATATATTTTTTAAGAATTAAAAATTCATGTAAAAAATGTAACTAAAACTTTTTCTTTCCTTGAGAAAGTTGGATTCCTATTTCTCCTTCTTGAGAATGTTTTTATGAAAAAGTGAACTAAAATTGATTGGTATAAATCATAATTTTGTGATAATCTTTTGATTATTATTAAACATCAAACATAAGAATCATAACTTCATACTTTAAGATTCTTATGATAATAAAAACTTTGCATCTATCAAATACCTTTTTAAGGTAATTTTACAAACAACAATAATATATAATGGTCGCACGAAAACAATACAAATCCATTTGTTGTATGAAGAAGTAAAGAAAACAAGAAATATAATGATAATTTAATATTAAACTAAAATAAAATAAAAACTAGAACAATGCTGGAAATAAGAAGTGGTGGTATCATATAACTGCTTTGTACTACCCGAATTGGTGCTAATAAACATTTCCCTTTTACAAAAGTTAATAAATACATACGGATTTTGGATTAGGTTACAAAAGTTCATAGTTTTTTTTTTCAATTATATTTTACTGATAATAAGTGGGAGTAATAAAAAGGGTAGTTCCTGGTTGGTTAAAAGCCTGTCTTGTCACCATGCGCCTAATGTTGTAATCAACGAAGCAGTGTCAGGGCTCTCTCTCTCTGGGTTTTGGGAGACATCCAACTACCGTGTCGGAGAGGGAGCGTTGCGTGGCCACCACCACCTCGAACCAACACCAACAACTCACTCCATCGTCGAAGCTTTTTCATTCCCCATTATTCCATTCCAAAAATCATGCTCCTCTTCTTCAGGGTTTAGGTTTTTAACCTCTCTCTCTCTCGCGCTTGCTTGCTTCCCATGCCCTATCCCTGCTACCCCATCCCCTGAAAGAACCTTCTACAGGCATCCCGTAAGTTCCTAATCCCTATTCCCCCCCGAAAAATCTCATCTTTTATACTATGCCTCATTCAATCTCCGTTTTTCCCTCTCATGCCCCTAATGTTGGTTCAACTTAGCTCCTAGGGTTTTTTGTTTTCCGTTTCATTAATTTTTGTTTCGGCGAAGTTTAGTGTTACTGGAGTCTCACTGCTTCAATTACATGTTGCTGGAGATGAAAAGTTCATTGTTTGATCAAAAGTGTGTGTGTGTGTGTGTGATGTGTTTTGTTTTGTTTTTTGTGGTTAGGAAAGTGTGGTTCAAATGGCGTGGACGGAAGATAATGATGGGAATAATGGGAGGGAAAAGAAGTTGGTTGGGGAAAATGGGTTTTTGAAAGTGTCTGAGCCTTCTTCTGATGGTTCTGTTGGGGATGGGGGTTCGGTGAGTAAGAGATGTGAAGGGAAGGACGATGTTTCGTATGCCACCATCCTGCGTTCAAGGAACAAGTTTGTGGATGCTCTTGTGCTGTACGAGCGCGTGCTGGAGAGTGATGGCGGGAATGTGGAGGCTCTTATTGGGAAAGGGATATGTTTGCAGATGCAGAATATGGGTAGGCTTGCTTTTGAGAGTTTTGCCGAGGCTATCAGGTTGGATCCTCAGAATGCTTGCGCTCTCACGCATTGTGGTATTCTGTACAAAGACGAAGGTCGCCTCGTGGAGGCAGCTGAGGTACGTCTGTGGTGCTGTGTTAAGCGGATTTTATGATGAAAATGGCATGGCATATTTGTTTTTCTAATACCATTTGTGGAAGATGGAAGGTGCTTTAGCTGCTTAACGAGTTTTTCCTGTTTTCATATGAAGCTTGTGTTTAACTAACCTAATGGTGATTATAGATTTATAGGTTTAGTTTTTTATTGCATTCCATCTGACATTATCTGTCCAGCTACATATATTATATTGAGTGACGCATAACCGCTTAAGCATATAATACAAACTCTATTAGTTTATTGATTATGACCAGACACCAGTGCTTGATTATGCCTTGAACAGGTGCTTATTCATTAAGTTCTAGTTCTTTTGCAATATGAATGCATAAACTTAAGATAAAACTTATATAAATTAGACAGTTCTGTGAATTACTTGAGCAAGAGCACTCAGCGTCTTTTGTATTTCATATACATATAAAGAATGAATACTTTATACACTTACAAGGACAATAATAAGGAGTTAATCTATATTTTACAACTGATTGTTGCCATGATTTGCATATTTGCATGTGTAGAGAATCTTCAGCCCCACTGATTATTGAGCAACAGTTTTCTTTTTGGGTCCATTTCAGATGTATATGCAGCATAATTAGCTACTGGCTAATACATCTGCTAACTTGCTTCTCTTTTAGAGATACACGTTTAGTCCATGATGTTTTTAATTGGAGAATTCAGAAACTAATTACTTAAAATAATTTTAGAACATAAAGGGGATATATTTTCTGGTAATTATTCATGTATATGTTATGGTTTATGTCTTTGGTATGTTGACTTAATACCCTAAACATTTTCTTCTAGTTATAGATTAGGCACAAGGCTTTAATTGGTTAATATTTTAGAGGTAATCTGGGTTAGGGTATTATGAGGTATGCATAGCTTAACCAAGATATTCTTAGTGATACATTTGTCCTTGGCTGTGTCACAACGTTTTAAAGTTACCACATTGTTTAATATATATTTTCCATGCTTGTGTCTTGAGAAGTTGGTTGAAATTTGCATTGAAGTTGTTGAGGGAGTGATAAGAGGAGCATATTTTGAAAATTGTTTGTCTTAACAACACTACGCTCTTGGGGGCCATTTGGAATATTTGATCTTATAAAAATGGCTTATGAGTTTTGACATAACAACAAGTTCTATGTAGCTTATTTTTAATAAGCTTTACGTAGAAGTTTGTTAAATAAATAAGCTCTTTCTAACCTATTTTGCTAGGCTTTACAGTCAAGCTTATGAATCGTTTGATAAGTACTGAGTTGCTGATTAAGTAAGAGCTTAATTAAGCTACTTACCCAAACAAACCCTTGATTATTACATAACGAATGTAATAAATAAATACAAATGATATAATTTTCCTGATTTCTACCTTTGCATGACATAATGAACTTTGGCACTAGACTGAACTTAGACACAATGATACACATTTCGAATACAAGTCATAACTGATATTCTGCTAATATAATGATTTACTTGGAACAGTCATATCAAAAGGCCTTACAAGTGGATCCTTCATACAAAGCAGCTGCTGAGTGCCTAGCCATTGTTTTAACGGATATTGGTACCAACATAAAGCTTGCAGGAAACACTCAGGAAGGAATTCAAAAATATTTTGAAGCTCTCAAAATAGATCCACACTATGCTGTAATTCTCCTTCATTTCCTTCATTTAACCTTTATTATTAATCCCATTTAATTTTTTTTTTAGTTTTCTGTGTGCATGATATGATTTCTTTCTTTCTTTTTATCTGTGCTTACAGCCAGCATATTATAACCTTGGTGTGGTCTATTCTGAAATGATGCAATATGACATGGCCCTCACTTTCTATGAAAAGGCTGCATCAGAGAGGCCTATGTATGCCGAAGCATACTGTAACATGGGTGTAATATATAAAAATCGTGGTGATTTGGAAGCAGCTATTACTTGTTATGAGAGGTAATACATATATCTAGAGCTTGTACTTCTTTTTATGGGCCATGTAATTTTAATATTTTTTTTAATGTGTTTTGCAATTAGTTTATTTTGTTTAAAGTAATTTATAATCAAAATCTTATTGACAGAGCTTTTGAAAAAAGGGAAAAAATGATTTCTTCCTAACATTAATATAATCCAAACCTGCACTTAATGACTTGATTTCTACTGTTGCGTTTTATGATCGGTGGATGTTTTGTGGCAGGTGTTTAGCTGTTTCACCTAACTTTGAGATTGCAAAGAATAATATGGCTATAGCTTTGACAGATTTGGGAACTAAGGTGATGCATATGCCATCCTACATATTTCCAATTGTTTTTGAGCAACTCTATTGATATTTTCCTTTTATATGATGTCCTGTTTCTTTTTCTATAAAAGGAAAAATACTTTAACTACCAACATGAATAATAATGCAATGGTAATAAAATTGAAGTGAGTTGGTGAGCAATGCTAACATTATCACACAATGCTTGTCTTTTTTATGCAAATTTGAAGTACTGTAAAGCTGTTTGCTTGATAAAGGTGGAATCTTTGGTTTGTTGCTCAAGGACTGATGCTTTAAACTTAATTTTGAAGTGGCTTATATAAATACAAAATACTCTCTTTGTTCTCCATGGATCAGGAACAAATTTTAGGAAAATTCTTCTGACTTGAGACCTATGGTTATTGCTTGCAAATTAATATTTAATTTTTTCTCGTTGAAAGTGTATTATATTGGTTCATGGGTTAAATTGCATAAGTTGACAACTTCAAATCACTGTGTCTTACTTATGGAGATCATTGTTTTGGTTTGTAGGTTAAATTGGAGGGTGACATCAACCGTGGTGTGGCTTTTTATAAGAAAGCTTTGTATTATAATTGGCATTATGCTGATGCTATGTATAATCTTGGGGTTGCTTATGGTGAGATGCTTAAGTTTGATATGGTATGTCTCTCAGCCCATATTTCTAAATGTGCATCTGCATGTATCATGTATGTTATTTAGTATTAGCATACACCATTCCTGTATTACTAAACTAATTGCCTTATTGGAAAAATTGTTTATACTACTTAGGCTATTGTGTTCTATGAACTTGCCTTCCACTTCAATCCTCATTGTGCGGAAGCTTGTAACAATCTAGGTGTTATATATAAAGATCGTGACAACCTTGACAAAGCAGTGGAGTGTTACCAGGTAATGACAATCATGTTAGTTGTTTTCACCCTTATTGGAGGGACTGCATAGATTTCTTATCACAACTTTTTTCCCTCCTGTTATGCAGCTTGCTTTGGGAATCAAACCTAACTTTTCACAGTCATTAAATAACCTTGGTGTTGTATACACTGTCCAGGTTAAGTATTGTGCATTCTTTAAATTTGGGAGTTAATCAAAATTGTCAAATGCCTTCAGTTACTGATTTTGTTCTTTCTTTTCTTCAGGGTAAAATGGATGCTGCGGCAAGTATGATTGAGAAAGCTATAATTGCAAATCCAACATATGCAGAAGCATACAATAACCTAGGTCTTTTTTTTATTTTATCTTTTCTGTAATTGATAATTTGTTTAGTCATTATGGTCACTTAGTGGGATAAGGCTTTTGTTGTTGTTTGATCATTGTGGTTTTGCTACAACTTTAATTTGCTCGTCTTAGTCAAGGTTGTGCTGCTTATTGACTTGTTCTTTGACATGTTGCCAGAATAGTTGTAGATTAGGTTATATGGTTGATTGATATGTAAAATGGTTTTCTTATGTAAACTTTGGTTGAAAAGAGTCATCTAACCATCAGATTCCTCACTATTCTAACTGTGAATGAGTAACATTTTAGGCTTATCTGGATAGTCAGAAAAGGTGACAAATAATACTCAAGTAGGTTCAAGTGAATCATATTTACTTGCTCTTTGGTCAGGCCATTTTCGGTTGAAAGTCTATTGAGTAGTTTATAAGTAGATAAGTTCCTAGAGATTGACCAAAAAGCAGGCTACAAAGCTTATTTTGCAATGATATTACTACTGCTGAAGCAAGGATATCTAAAATTGCTTTGAAACAACATTGAGTTATAAGAATTCCATTCCAAGGGAGTTTTGAAAAGTTGTAATTGCTTGTGTTTACATTCTTTGCATGGTGGAGACTTCTGTAAGTTGTACCCCCTTCCCCAAAAGGTTCCATGATATGGAATTTTCTTTTTCTTTTTTATTTCAATGTGCACAAGTAAATGAAACTCTCAGCAGTAGCACCTCTTTTATCATACACTTTATATTTTGTATTCTTGTTGTGCAGGAGTTCTTTACAGGGATGCTGGTGATATCGCTCTAGCAATTAATGCTTATGAGCAGTGTCTTAAGATTGATCCTGATTCTCGAAATGCTGGCCAGGTCTGGTGCATTATGGGGTTTTTTTTTTGTTATTGTTGATTTTATAGATTTTTTCATAGCTGAAAGTTTCCATTGCTGGTGCTACGTAAAACCATTAAATTGTGGCTTGCTGAGAATGTGTCTTGAAACTAAGTTTGAGCCTGTCATTATTCCTTAAAGCTTATGCCAAACACAGTTGGAGCTATTGAGAGAAATTACATTGGTATTTAAATTCTTTTAGGGCATCATTTCTAATTTAGAGGATTTCACTTAACCCTTCAACAACTCCTTTGATGTGCAAGCTGACAGGAAAATCAAGCCACTCTAACTGCTATAAAATGGAATGTTGGTACTAGTAGCATAGAGGCTTGTCAAGGACTAAATTTCCTATATTCTTAAGCTGTTAGGTTATACCCAAGGATGGTTTTATATGGCATTATCATTAAGATGCCCCCTTATGCTAGAACCCTTTAGGTTTTAGTCCTTCTAAATAAGCAAGGAAACAAATGGGAGTGATTTGACATTAGAGTTATAAGTTAAAATAAAGGGAATATAATTTTTTTTTGATCAACATAAAGGGAATATAATAACTGGCTTGTATTAGTTGTGGGCTTGACCAAGTAGGTGACCTGACTTAACAGGGATTTATAAATGACTAGTGGCTATATGACCTCATAAAATTGTCATGACTAGTGTTATTAGAATTGGACCGGTCATCGACTTGGTTGAGGCAACGGGTCACTGGTTGAACTGCATAAATCGGTATATATATTAAATTTATAATAAAGATGTGCTTGGTGGCAAAATTTCTTTTAGAATGCCTTGGTTCATGAGTTCAATACCTGTCAACAACATTTTTGGCTTGTAATAAAACATTATACATGAGACTGTCTACATGAGTTTCAAGTTTCAACAAAATGAAATTATAAAAAATGAAATGAGGGTAGTAGCTGTCACGTTATGTAGGCCTAGATTAGCAACAGAAATGGTATATTGGAGAATGTGAGTTACAGAAAAGGCATCTAGGAAAAATGTGGTATATTGGACAATGCGAGCTGCAAGTTGTCATGTTAACGCAATAGTTGTTAGAGAATATATACGAGTCGACCGGGCCGAATAAATTACCGGTTCTTACTGTTTAGGAGTGCGCTAACCAGTTCTTATCAGTGATGTGCATGAACGATCCAATTACTCAACTGGACCAGCCACGGTTCTGGTTCCCGGTCAAACCGGTCCAGTCTGGTTTTAATAACACTGGTTGTGACCTCTGATATGGGTTTGCCAACCTCCAACCTTTTGTTGGAGAAAAGAATAAAAAACTTTTGATCATATATATGTGTGTACTGTGTATTGTGTAATGTGTGTGGGTATACTGGGCTTAGGTATTGAGGACCGAGTACTTTATGTAATCTTCATCCATCATTGTGTTATGCTCTGTCTGTTTCAACCTGGATGTAGACTTATGGTCATCTGTGGGTTAATCATATTGAATTCTTTGTCTATTTCCAGTCCTGTTTTTAGCATCTGATTAAAAGAGAGTTTGCCCCTCCATATTGCTAATAACGAATGTTCTGATCAGTATGTGGTTTCTTTTAAAATCTATTTTATCAGTTTCTCTTCCTTTCCCCTCCTGGAAAATTAAAATCCCCCAAGACTCTTTTGGAGATGGCAAATTGAAATTTAACAACAGACATAATTGATTCATCAACAGGTATTGTAATATGCTATAGTGGTGTCAAAAAGCAATTCCTCTGAAAAGGTTGTTAGTTAATGGACATGAATGACTTTATTACAACTCTAACATGACAGCCTCATGCAAGAGTCTGTTGGGCTTGAATAGATAATGCTCAAACATTTTTTACTATGTGCTGAAATTTAGCTTTTATTAAGAATGGTTGCAAGGATTGAACTCCTATACACATTAAGGTTCAATACTATGTTATGAAGCAACTAACCCAAAAGCTTAAGTTGGAGACTAATCATTGGCATTTTTACATCTTCAGCAAGCTAAGAATTCTTGAAATGAATCTAAATGGTAATCTTTTCCCCAAAAGCTTTGTGATGACCAGCCTTGTGTTGCCAATCGAATGAGATTCAAAGCCTCAACATCTTCAAATCCAATGCCACATCTTTTTATTATGTGAGAAATGGAAACCTTTTCTAACAAATCCAAGGCATTTTCCTTTTATTTTTGGGTTTCTTTTTACTCACTTTCCCCCGCCAAATCTTGCCTCCCATCCTTTTAAGTTTTGGTAGAGGCTTTTGAGAGTTTAGATATGACCTTGTTTATATGGTATCTCTGAAGCTGCAAAGTTTTTGCTTCCAACCTAGTTTGCAAGCCCTTTTTTCTCTTATTTCTGCTATTGATACTTTCTTGGATTTGTTAGGGGAAGCCTCAATACTTATCTTTGCTTGCACATAAATATTAAGTATCTTGACGATAGAAGATTCCTTCCACCCTGATCCCCCTTTCCTCTGCATGTCTTTGGATCTTAATTTTCTTTGAATTTCTTATAAAAATGGGAGTGAGTTCAAGTTGCTATGATGATTAATGGTTGTTCAGTTGGGTGTTAATGGTCTTGAAAGTGGCATTTTTTTAAAAATTCAAATTCATACAGTTTTCTCATAATTTGGAAATATTTTGCTATATTCTCATTAGTTGTGACTTGATACAGGGTTTAGATGGTTGGATTTTGTTTGCAAGTAGTTCCTCTTTTAATTTTTGGGTTTTCCCCCCTTTTTTTCCTACAGCAATTGATATCTCTTTAACACACTAATGTGCAGAACCGTTTACTTGCGATGAATTACATAGATGAAGGAAATGATGACAAACTTTTTGAGGCTCACAGGTACAGCTTTCTCCTGTGATATTTTAAAATTTAAATTTTGATTATTGGTAGTGTTTGATCATTAAGCCCATTATCAAAAACTTATCATCAATTCGTTGATTGTTTTATAAATGTTTCATTAAAAAAAGTATGATTTCCCTAGGCGACGAGAGAAATAATACTTTAATTGATTACCTGATCAAGTTCATTGATTTTTCATAAATGTTTGGTTAAATATATGAATATATAATTTTTGTAGGTGATGAATAAAGTAATGCTTAGTTGATTTCCTGAAACTGAAACAGATATACCATGTGTTGTGCTGGTGGAAATAGTCTGCCATTTTGTTAGTTATTGATAACATTGATGATGGTAATGAAGAAAAATAAAATAGAAGCCGTTAAAAGAAAAATAATTTTCTTGAATAGCTGTGTACTCACTAAGAAAGAAAAGCACAAATAGTGAGAGCTTGATTGAAATTTAAAGGCATGAAGAGATTAATTTTCTATGGCATGCATCAGTAAGATGAAATCATTTCTGGTAACCTGGCTGTCAACTTTGAAGCGCAAAACCATTTTTTTTAACATAAATTGAGCAAGATACCTTTTAGCTCTTTAACATGAATTCATTGTTTTGGATGCTATGTTGAGATCTCTTGAACTAGTCATTGCATTGGAAACTATGTCCTTAAGCTCTTAAATGTTTGTTTACATTTACTATAAATGAAGCCATTTATATGATTATAAGAGTAGCCGAATAACACTTTTAAATCACAATTGGCATGTTGTGTAGGAATAGAAAAACCATATTCATGTGTTTTGTTTAGAAATGTACGTTTCTTCTTGTTGACTCTGCCAGTAGTGTTTCTTTATGTGATTAATGACGTGCTTGAGTTTTGATCAGTGCCATATTTTGTCAGCCATAATATTTTTTATGCACAGCAACTTTATGTAAAAAAAGTAGAATGATATGTAGCCTGGAGAATTTATCAAAGAAATGTTTCCATACAGGGACTGGGGTAGGCGATTTACGAGACTATATCCACAGTTCACATCGTGGGACAACTCAAAAGACCCTGAACGGCCTCTTGTGATAGGATATGTCTCTCCTGATTATTTTACACATTCTGTGTCATATTTCATTGAAGCTCCCCTTGTCTATCATGACTATACCAATTATAAAGTGATTGTTTATTCAGCAGTTGTCAAGGTATCATTTATGAATGCATATGTGCAACAATGTTATATGTAACTCTGTTAATGCATTTGGTCAATTTTCAAAGCTCTTGCTGTGCATTTGGTTGTTATGCTAGGTAATTGCATAAAATATTTTCCAGTGCCATCTTCAAATTTGTAGTTAAATTTACCTGGTATCCCTGATAGGAACTGAAAAATTATAGTTGATTGGCTTTAGGGTTTAGGATAGAAATGTCAATCAAATATTGGAAGAGCCTGAGTTCCCCCCCC